>OU343221.1:92384758-92458725 GCA_910596185.1 Chrysanthemum makinoi | reverse complement strand
CGTTGTTGGAACATCAAAATGTCATTCCTTAACTTGATAGTTCTTCCCGTGGGAAAATTGTGTGAGGAAACAGAAGTAAGATTGTCCCAAGTGAGATGAATTCTCAGTAGACACTCAGCCAATTACTAGCTTGATCGCGTAGAAAGAATTGGAAGAGACACAAGTCGGCATTTCTAGTATCAACATCAAGGTTAATGAAATCAATGATTTTAAGAAAGTCCTTAAGATGTTGGTTTGAATCTTTGGAACGAATTCCATGGAATGCACATTTGTTTTGCACCAACCGGATGGTGTCGGATCCCAAAGGAGACACATTGGCTTCATTGGGAAGCTCAATGGTGTTTCGATAGCCATGGTGGCTTGGTTTGGAGTACTCACCTAGAGTACGGGATCGAGGTGGGTTTGGTGGGTCTTGGAGAGGTTGTTCATGGTTTGGTTGTGCTTGGTGTGGTTTTTCTTGGTGAAAAGGCATCATTCACCATGGTAGCAAATGAAAAGTTTTATGATCAAAAAGAACAAAGAAAAGATAGACTATCAGAAAGCTAATAAAATAAAAAGAAAAATATCACTTGATAGGAATCTAGTGAATAGACCTAAACGAGATAGAAATCGAAACCTAAACTATTCCCCAGCAGCGTTGCCAAAAACTTGATGCGAAAAATTGTAAACACAAGAAGTTTTACAATCCTCCTAGGAAGTGTACCTAACAGTTGTAGTTTACTATAGGTAAGACACGGGAGATTGATCGTCCTCTAGGGGAATAGTGTTGTGAAGGCTCGAAGTGTATGATAAATTAAGTCTAAAAGTTAAGGGATGATTATTTTTTGTCTTTTTATAGTTTTTAGAAAGCAAAGTAAAAATCTCGGGGTTTGAAGAGTTTTTTTATAATACTACTATAATTAATTAAACTAAATATACGGAAAAGTAAATTGGTGAACTTATATGATAAGTAAATGTGTTTACTTATAATCTTACAACTCCCTAGTTATATCTTATTGATTAGTCAAATTGTCACGTCCTTGTTTTAATTAGTGCGTTGTATTCCTTAATATCAATAGTATGGAGGTGCCAAATGCCCTAACTCTATGAATGTATAAGACTCGTTAAGAACTTTAATGTCAACCACCGCAATTACTGCATGATGGATATATATAGGACTCCTTATGACTCTTAATGTCAGCGACCGTAGTTCACACAATAAATACAACGAACAAACTAACTATTGCACTATAGTAGAGCGTTTAGTTAGACGATCAAGCTAGTGATATACCTAACCTAATATCTAGCCAGTTTTCCAACTCCTAACGTGATAACAACTAATTTAACAAGAAACGACAATCAATAATCAATAACTAGGTTTCATTTAATACTAAGCAAACACTAATAGATCTAGCCTAACATGTTAAAGAGAAGAGGAGATAAACAATTAATCACACAACACATAGACATATTGTAAAACCCCTTAGAAAAGCTGTGAAAATCATGCACCAAAAGGTCTCTTCAAAGTCTTACCAATACGTGTCCCACATAATGAAAATCATACAAAAAATATATAGTATTACAACCGTGACAACGTCACTTTACAAGTGTGATGCTATTAGATCGTCGTCATAAGGGTTTCATGAACTGCACCAACTTAGTTGTGACGGCGTTACCTTAAGGGTTGTGATGTCGTCACTCTTCACTTTTCTAGTCATGATGTCGTCAGCTCTAGACCGTCACCATCCTCTGAAGCGTCACTTGAAAATTTTATAACTGGATAATCTTTGTGATTCTTAAAGTGATGGCATGACGTTGTAACTGTGACACCGTCCCACCTCCTTTTCAGGGACATTTTCGTAACTTGGTCATTTTCATTATTTTATTGTCCAGATGAGCATAAAGCACTTCAATTTCCAACATTTGCTTCCCAAGTACCTAAAACTCAAATAGAAATGATTTTGGACAATAAATGATCAAATATGTATGTTTTAGAGGTTAAATGACCCATCAAAAATGCATGTTCTTTTTCCTCATCAAGTCACGTAAAACCAGATACGTAGTGGGAGCAATGAGGAGTAACATTCCACCAGTGTTAAGGGAATATCACCAGTAAAATCCGAAACTTAATTTTACCTTCTAAAAACTTGTGTCATACCCTTAGGAAGGACCCGAAGTTGATTCCCAAAGTAGCTCTCGGGATCAACATTAATAATAGCTCGGCCGTGTCAAAGGATTTTATTATTGTCTAATATGCATGTAAAAATGGGTAAATAATATGTCAACCAATATTATTTATGAGACAAAAAAACAGTGGTCTCTGCTAAGTCAAAGAACGGGAGCACTTAAGTACTATGTCTTTGACTACGAGCTCGCATAATAAAATTAATTAAGTTTATGAATTAGTCTACCAATCTATAAGTTTTGTGAAGGTAACCCGAGTTTAGACATCTTTTATTACGAAAGGATTTTTTTTAAAAACTTAACAAAGTGTGGTATGAATTCATGCATAGTTCATACGTAAAACAACTTTCTAAATAAAATCATTTTAATATTAGATATAAAAAGATAAGACTGCTCAAACTGATGAGTTTAATGTCTTGCCGTATGGTATTCTTAGACTAATGCACCATCCATATGCCTTTCCACCCTCTTAGCTCAGACCGTACAAATAGTTGATGCCCTAGCATGGTGCCTGTGGGTACATAGCTGACGCGGTATAGGTGATTCTTGGGTTCATTAGTTGTATACCTTAGCAAAGATTAATGAATTGCGAAAGCACTTGCGCTTATGGTAGAGTCTTTTGGTATTCCGCCATAGCAAACCCATGGCTGCATGAAGAGGCTAAATACGTCCAACTGGTGTTGGAGTCTCAACCCTAGGATTTGTCTCGAGGAGGCATTGATGTGGTATACATGCTTTAAAACAATACAACGTAGATTACGCCCTAGTAAGGTATCTTATAATGACCTTTTTTGATCCGAGTGTAATAGGTAATGATGTGCTATTTCATCCTTCTTTTAATATTTATAAAACTAAGATAAACTAGGATAAACACATGCTAACGGGCAGAGAACCCGTCAGGATATAGTAAAGCCTTAGGTATATCCGAGTGTCGTCCCAAGAGAGCTGTGACCTTGAAAGAACTAAGATGATTAGATGTAACATAATTTGATATTGATATGATAAGGTAGATATAATTATTCTAATTACACCACATAAGAGTCTAAGATAAAGAGATAGAAAAGTGAAGCTTAATCAAGATTACAGATAAGAATTAATTCTCAATATAAAGGTTCAATATAGTGGTTAATTATCGCCAGACTCCTTTGGTCAATTCTTCATGGCCTATGGTTCTTAGATTCCTCACCGAGATGAACAAGTCACCCGGGATCATTCGGTAACCTAATAGCAGTCATTAAGAGCCAAATCTACTAGATCTAGTCTATGGAAACCCGGCCGTTAAGAACTTAGATTTCCCCCAGCTTCTTAAATACCTCCACTTGATAGGTGATCATTTGGTCAATTCGCACACGAAGAACGGTTGTACTATGGCCAATTCCTTCCATAGTTCGCAACCTATTAGGCTGAGGTCAGTTGGTCAATTCTCCCAACCCTTTAGATACTATCAAGCTTATAATATTACTGAGACTAGCGTTCTATGAAAAGACTAAGTAGATGTCTATAAAGAAATAAAGAGAAGATCAATAATATAAATGCAAACTTGAATTAATAACATGAATTCATAATATAATCTCTAGAAAAATATAAAAAGAATCCAAACTCGAATACAAAGGAATTCGTAGACGAGAACTTCGTTCTTCATGCTCCGAACCCATAATTCTTCTTCTGTGTTTGGTCTCCCCAAACCCTAGAAAGGTTTGGGAAAGGAGAGATGCCTAAAACTGATGAAAACTTCGTCTATTTATAGGTCTGAATATAGCTACGGCGTAACACTTATGAACAAGTTACGCCGCAGCTCTTTATAAATTGGTACTTATCCATGGTTACGGCGTAACCTGAGTTGATGGTTACGCCATAGTCTTTGTAAAGTTGATGTTTATCCATGGTTACGGCGTACCCTGAGCTGATGGTTATGCCGTATTCTTTGTAAAGTTGATGCTTCATAACCTGTAATCATGTTACGGCGTAACTACACTCCTTTGTTACGCCGTATTCTTTGTAAAATTGTCATATCATGACCTGTAGTCTTGTTACGGCGTAACTCCACTTCATGGTTACGTCGTATTCTTTGTAAAATTGATTACGGTGTAACTTCATCACTTAGTTACGCCGTGGTCTTCAGTAAATGTGAGAGAAAACCATATTTGAGCTCAGAAATGTCCAAATACCGCTTCTTCATAGTAAATAGTTCCTGAAATGAAATTAGAAGGAATAAGGATGATTCTAATAGCATTTTAAACATAATACGACGATAAAGGGGGAAATTAACACTTAGAATATCACGATAATTTGATGTTATTAAATATCCCCCCACTTGAACTCTACTTGCCCTCAAGTAGACTTTTAGATTGTAAATGATAATACCTTGGAATAGACCAAGGAATGTACAGTTTGAGAGTTCCATACTAGAATAACTATAAGAGCCAAACACCTCACGAAATTGGGACGAAAACACTCTCACGCTCATCCTAATCTAAGTGTTATATTTCGGGGTGATCACTTAATTTGCACAAACATAGCAAGTATTCTATCATAGGCATGGCAATTACACACGTCTCCACCACTAGAGCTAAGGTCAAGACAATCTTTAGAAAGCAATGTTGGGTTTATAGTGATTCAAAGGTTTAGGGGTAGTGTCATTACTAATGTGTCACAGCGAAGTGGAAAAAATCAATGATAAATGACCAAATCCATGGCCAAGACATCAAGGATTGCTCGCTTCATCACCTAGACATGCTTCATGACAAAAAGGGTAAGGTAAGGCATGAGATATTTTAATGGGTGAAAAGAAAAAGAAAACAAATAGTCTTAGCTTAAAACCAAGTTGTCATCGCCCCTCCGTTCTTTCAAGGTTCAACTTCAAAGTACGGAAACTGGATCATGATGCGTCAAGGGAATGCACCATTAGTGAATACATTTCCTTCTCCGAGAACTGCTGGTACCTTGACCAACTCCAATCTTCGAATGTGATCAAGGTGTTTTTCTCGATGCTAATATTTTATAACTATATATCATAGTGCTATAACAATTTGCACTTTTATCAACAAGAACTAATCACACATTTTGTTTTCATAGTACCGATATCTTTATCCCCCCACTTGAGATGAACATAAGGACAATATTGGGGTATCTTCAATGATCTTCAATAGGATGACTTCGATTTAGCGTGATTTCCAAAACTTTTACTCAAATCTTGAATTAGGGGCGAACAACAATGACTTCTAGATCATATAATAAGACTACAAGGAAGGATAAGGTGTAAAGGTGTAACAAAATAAGGTTTAGAAAATGAAAGGATAGGCTCAAATAGGTGTAACTAGGCGTATCTTGCACTAATGGTGAGTGCAACAAAAAGGGTTATTACGGAGGTCAAAAAGTCAATGTGACTAATCGATACACGCACACAAGTGAACATGTATGGGCTATTTGTGTTAATCCTAAAACATTTGCCTCTTCAAATTGCCTTTTTCCAAATGAACCAAGTTAACTTGATACACTACTCGTCTATGGTCTCTAAGTGATGTAAGAGCCAAGTTCTAAAGTCTACAATACCATCGGCACACTCAATTTTTGGTAGATTTAGGTAAAATAGGGGAAACGGAAAGGCTAAATCTCACCAATGACATTAATGGTAATGGTGCTCGGCTTTAAACAATTCTAGATTGGTTAAAAACATGACAAGAATTTTCAAAATAGCTCAACTTTTTAAAACCAACTAGAAAATTAGGGCAAGTAGGCTAAGTCATCAAATACTTCATTTATATTCCTATCCCCTCACTTGAAGTGTACAAAGTCCCATTTGTACAAAAATAAAAAGGAAAAGAAAATAGAAATGAAAAAGAACCGAGAAAGAAATAAACTCCCCTTTCAAATGTTTGCCCAAGATATCTTACTAAGGGTTAAAAGGATGCTATGGCGTAACTTATCCGGGTGACTGCGACTTAACTAAATTGCCCTAGGGTTATGGCGTAACTCAATTACAAGGTTACGCCGTAACTGTATCACAGTCCCACAATCTGCACAAAAACACTTAGGAAAATTTGTACCATAATGGCACCAACGATTAATACCAACACAAATATCCTACAAGTAAAGTTATTACAAACATAGATAAATTGTTTTAAAAGTGATTTGTTCATAGTACAGGGGAATCAATCATCCCTGTCATGATCAAAGGGAGTATTGGTGGTGCTTCTGGGAGTCGGTTGTGCATTCATAAAGGCCACCCCTTGCTGAACGTCAATGTTCGGGATATCCGGCTGGTACACATAGGGGGCTCCATGCCAACGGGGGTGGCTCAAGTGCATCTCTTGGAGCATTTGATGTGTTTTGTCCGTGCTCCAGCAGGAGAAATCTTGTTGCAGCTCCTGGACCTGATCAAGAGTACCTGAAAAACCATCAAACTGAGCACTAATCCCATACAAGCCTACAGGTAGGCTATCAATCTCTTCATTAAAGTGGCTTTCCATGTCATCAAGCCTCCCGTCAATCATATGCAACCTATCCTCAATGTTCAAATTGGCCCTACGTCGGACCCTTGGGACCTGCTCCTCAGCTCCCACTTGGCTTCCACTCGCACCTGCACCACTACCTCCAGCTCCACTACTCCCAACTTCACCTGCTCCTCCACCTCTCATTAGGGCATCTGCTATCAACTTAGTTTTACCTAGTATATTAAGGCAACAAATCCCGAATTCGACCAGCTTATTCTTCGGAAATCAAACCGATCTTCCTACCATGGGTCACCAAAGATAACACCTCAGGAGTCATCAATCCGTAGCTCCTTGCCAACCTCCCAATGAAATGAGCTCCTTGAATCGGACTTTTGGTGGTGAAGCCTTTAGGCCCATTAGCCATGAACTTAGCCAAGAAATGAGGAACATCAATGTGATTTCCCCCATCCATACCATGAAGAAGATAAAGATCATCCATAGTCATTTTTTCTTTTGTCGAATGCCTTGCCTTGATAGAACATGCCATCAACCTATGAACAGGCCGACGAATAAGACTCCTTACAATGGTGTATGAAGGGGTGCTTCGAGCTGTACCCCTCTACGGCAGATATATTGTTGAAGTATGTGGTGGGGTTGTATGACTCGGGCCTGAACCTCCAACAAGTGCCATAAAAATCCTCAAACAAATCGTTGTCTAGATCTCGCTGAGTGTACCGTCCCATTCTGACCTTAAACTGCTTCAAAGTTAACTCCCTTCTTTCCCCTCCAGCGAAACCATAATGAGGTTTGATCATCGTTGTCAATTTCATCTTAGAACTCAACGGATGCCAGGAATTCCCTCACATACTCGGGTATTACTGGCTCTTTGATTTTGAAAAGCCGAAGCCATGCATTAGGTAAATGAACCAGTACGTTCCGTGTACTTGATCTTGCAAATTTCCTCAATTTCCTGCTAGCGCCCTTCATTGACTTCATCAAATTCATCAAAGTCATGAGCTTCAAGTGTATCGATCTCCTTCCTTGCTAGCTTCACGTAGTCGTCCCTACATAGCTTCCTTATTTCTTTTCTTCGTAGGACAAAAACCTTACCCATTGGGTGGGATTGTTGTTGTTTCCTAAAAGAAAATAAAACATAGATCAGTATTGTTGCAGACTGAGATGAAGTTACGACGTAATCGAAGACAAATATACGTGTAACAAGGATTACAGCGTAACACACACAGCCTGATACGACGTAATCCAAACACAGGACCAAACCACGGCGTAACCAAAACTAACAGTTACGCCATAATTCTATCACAAACCATAAATACTGCGTAATCTTACCCACTGATTCGCCGTAATTCCCCAAAAACTCGCACAGTCACATGGGTACGACCAGAAGGACACGCCGTAACCATCAATTTTATCTCAAAGGGAAAAGAACATTAAGTTTTTAACCTATGAAGTGCTGTAAGATTGCGCCTAAACCATTATATTTATGTTTGACCAAAACTCAATTTAAAATTGATCAAAACGATCCAAACAACCAATAATGATACAACACGAATTAATAGAATAAGGGGAATCATTCTTAATCATAAATTAATCAGGTCAATAGCAATAATTATTGTGAAAGAGGCAAGATCCCCAATTATGAACACATAAACCCTAATTGAAAAATAATAATAGGAAGAGAATCAAAAGAGTAGAGATAGATCTTACCAGCCATTGATTGATTGAAAGAATGAGATAATCTTCACGAAAATTTTTAGGAAAATTTTTACTATATCTAGGGGCGGTGAAAAGATGATATAAGTTACGCTGTAACTAATATGAAGATTAGGTTACGCCGTAATTAATTTTTTATTATTAAAATTTATTATTATTTAACTGTTACACGTAACTTTTAATATAAGTTACGCCGTAACTAATAGCTTCAAAAAGAAATATGTAAGTGTAGGAAAATTGCAATACGAGAGACAGAGATACGTACCTTATACGGCATTGAAAGTATTTACATCTCTTATCTTAGGTCAATATTATAATTCATACCTTATATCTTTCATTAATTGCTCCCCGCGTGGCCAAAAGCTAATGTGCTATTTCATCCTGCTTTTAATATTTATAAAACTGAGATAAACTAGGATAAACACATGCTAACGGGAAAAGAACCCGATCAAATGTAGTAAAGCCTTAGGTAAAATCCGAGTCGTCCCAAGAGAGCTGTGACCTTGAAAGAACTAAGATGATTAGAAGTAACATAATTTGATATTGATATGATAAGGTAGATACAATTATTATAGTTACACAGACATAAGAGTTTAGGATAAAGAGATAGAAAAGTGATACTTAATCAAGATTACAGATATAATGTAATTCTCAATATTAAGGTTCAATATAGTGGTAATTTTGTCGCCAGACTCCTTTTGTGAATTCGTCATGGCCTATGGTTCTTAGATTCCTCACCGAGATGAACAGGTCACCTGGGATCATTCGGTAACCTAATAGCAGTCATTAAGAGCCAAATCTACTAGATCTAGTCTATGGAAACCCGGCCGTTAGGAACTTAGATTTCCCTTAGCTTCTTAAATACCTCCACTTGATAGGTGATCATTTGGTCAGTTCGCAGACAAACGGTTGTACTATGTCCAATTCCTTCCATACTACGCAACCTATTAGGCTGAGGTCAGTTGGTCAATTCTCCCAACCCTTTAGATACTAACAAGCTATTAATATTACCGAGACTAGCGTTCTATGATAAGATTAAGTAGATGTCTATAAAGAAATAAAGAGAAGATCAATAACATAAATGTAAACTTGAATTAATAACATGAATTCATAATATAATCTCTAGAAAATATAAAAAGAATCCAAACGCGAATACAAAGGAAATCGTAGAAGAGAACTTCGTTCTCCATGCTCCTAAGCCATAATTTTTCTTCTGTGTTTCATCTCCCCAAACCCTATATTGGGAAAGGAGAGATACCTAAAAACTAATGAACCTTCGCTATTTATAGGCTGAATACTAGCTCGGCGTAACACTTATGAACTAGTTACGCCGTAGCTCTTTATAAATGGTACTTATCCATGGTTGTTAACTGAGCTGATGGTTACATAGTAGTATTATAAAGTTGATGTTTATCCATGGTTACGGCATAACCTGAGCTGATGGTTACACCGTATTCTTTGTAAAGTTGATGCTTCATAACCTATAATCATGTTACGGCGAACTGGCACTCCTTGTTAGTATTCTTCATAAAATTGTCATATCATGACCAGTGTCTTGTTACGTCGTAACTCCACTTCATGGTTACGCTGAATTCTTTGTAAAATTGATTATGCTAACTTAATCACTTAGTTACGCCGTGGTCTTCAGTAAATGTGAGAGAAAACCATCTTTGAGCTCAGAAATGTCCAAATATTGTTTCTTCATGGTAAATAGTTCCTGAAATGGAATAAGAAGGAATAAGGATGATTCTAATAGCATTTTAAACATAATATGACGATAATGGGGAAATTAACATAGAATATCGGATAATTTGATGTTATCAAGTAACTATTACGATATAATGATTGAATTCACTAATTTTCTTGATTATAATGATTGAATTCGCTAATTATATGATTCATCGTCATACTAGTATCTGTGAATGGGCGAATCCCTTTAGGCAGGATCGATACATTTTATAAATAAATACTTGAAATGCCTTATCACCCATGTATGTGGTAAGTCATCTCATGTTGAACATAGTTGGAAACCTATAGCTCATTGGGATATTCATCCAGATTCAAGGAATCTTTGAGATGGTGGCCCTAACGTATGGGATAAGAAATTATAACATGCGATTGGGTACATCTGCGAGGTTTCACTTTATTATGATGGAAGGATTTTTAAATCGTCTCCGAAAGATTGGTAATCCTATTAGTTAGGTTAGGCATTCATGGTATTTTGTATCATGCGGTCTCTACCATTGAGTATGATATACCGGCTTAATTTCATGGAAACTTACGAGGAGCCTACACTTGTTCACCTTCACGACGGTATGTAAAGTTGAGATGACCTAAAGGTCAAGTCTGACAATGTCAAAAGTGTAAGGCTGAATATGTGAATGACATGAAGGTTATTGAAAGGACTTTGGGGTTCTTTTTGAACCGAGCACAAGAAAAAGAAGGGCAATTCCCACATGTTATTATTGCCAAAAGTCTGAGCATAATAAAGAGAAATGCTTGCAATACTTGTGCGACAAGAAGCTCGCAGCATATATGAAAGGTATCTATATTTCATAGATTTTTTTATTTAATCCTCCATTTTGTGACCGAAGTTCACAAGAAATGGAATTGATGCTTTATAATTCTTATTGTAGCGTTTTACGAGAAGGTTGACGCAACTGGTTACCCTAACATAAGTTGGGATGATGACGCAGCGAGGTTCTCGAAATGGAGTGCGAAAGTATTTGCAAAAGATGATGACGACATAGTGCATCGGATGGTGTGATATAGGATTTAAAACATTTAAATTTCGTATTTTTTAAACTAGTTGTTGCCTTTTAGGGCTTGTTTTAAATCTTTATTTTCTATGTTTTTGTTTCAAGACATTTAATATGAAATTTAATATATCTGGCGTTTCCTACTTTAAAACCTTGTAATATTTAAGTTATGAAGTAACTTAGATCTATGCCAAATAATGTATTATGTGAATGTTAAAAAATCTATCTGGTTCGATCAAGTGGTGATCATACTTTATGGGTTCCACAAAAGTGGAACATGTAAAGTAAAAGAAATGTTCATCAAATCTTTAAAAGCTTAATAATAATGTAGTTTGATGCAATCCATCTATTATGGAAGTTCAAATTGAGCTTTGATGCAATCTATCTCAGTGGAGGTTCAAAATAACAAGAAGTCTTTGATCACGGTAAATCTATGGCGGATAGATTTGATCAAATATAATGAGTCATTGTATGACTTAAAGAATATTTCTACCATATTTTATAATATATTAGATACATGGTAGTTGAACATGTTGCCTAAGTTCTCGAGTCTTGATCGAATCAAGGTGTATATCCCATGTCAATATGTTCAAATACCAGAAGTATTTGAACGGTAAGATTTCTTTTAAAAGAGATATACCTTAAATATTTCTAGAAATCTAGAGATTGAGTAAAGCTCGTATACTATGGGATAGTATTCCATATTTGTAAATCAAACTCAAAAGGGCAAGTAAAAAATATGAGATTGTAGATCATGAGTGAAATCTCGAATCTGCTTTGGAATGTGACGGAACAACTAACGGGGTTAGTACAAATTAAACAATGATCAAAATTAATATGCTCAAGCCAAAGAGTCCATCACGGATTAAAGAGGTTTAGCTCAGTGTTGAGCACGGAGCGAGAGCATGGTACAACTTAATTTTAGATCATTTAACTAAAGAGTACAAAGCATGACAAGAATTATAGATCTAGAGTGATCTATGGGGAATTCCATGTATTGCAAGATTCAGTGGGAGGATGACAAGATCATTAAAAGAAACAGACCTTGCTAAATAAGGCAAGCTAGTCTGACACGAGAAGGACGTGTTAATCTTGTGGTTGTAGTGCACAAATTAAGAAGCCTAGTGACTTGAAAGATTTTCAAATCTTAAACGCGCAACTACATCGCGGTTTTAGAGACACTTGTGCTGAAGTTCTAGGGACTTAAGAGAATTAGTAACAAAGAGTCATGGTTCTAATTTATGAAGTAATTCCATCTATCTTATCCCATATATTGAAGTGCATCGCTGAACACTAAGCAGTCACTCACTCACGATTCATCTAAGTCTATCATCTAGTAAGACTGAATCGATGAGACAAATACTCTCTTAGGATTCATTAACATAAGCCAATAGCAATTCAGAAGATTGGAAGTGAGGCTCGAGGGTTCGCTTGAAGAAGAATCATTAGAAAGTTTGAAAAGGAGTGACAAACTCCCAAAAACATTTAGTACTGAGCTAAATCAGTCGCCCGAAAATCGAGGTCGTCCTTGACTCGTGAAAATTCTATAAGACATTACGGTAGATTATACTTACGCATTTTAAATCCATGGATAGAATACATTTTATCCTAAAGAAGTCCTTAGCTGATTATCATGGATGGACACCAAGATAATGATGACGGCTACAATGAAGCGAAACATTTCGCGAAGATGGTGAGTTTCATAAGCATTGGCGGCATTAAATGTTGGACGTGACCGTGATCGAGAAGCGACCACATGGATCATAGTTAATGGTGTTCTCTGATTATGACGGACTATCCCAATGACCGAGGATGTAATACATTCTCTTTCTTTCTCATTGGATTTAAACTTAGTTTCAGTTACAGGTAAGTGTTGGGATACGAAAGTTAAAGTCTGAAGATTAACAAAGTACTGCAGAAGACAAAGTACTGAAGAAGTCAAAGTCTGCTAGTAAGTCAAAGTAACTGCTTTATTCTCAAAGTACTGCAAAGCTTAAAGTCGGTTGTAATTAATTAATAGATGGAAAATAATGTTTATCTAGAACTTTCTAAGTATTGTTTACTTGATGTACAAGGATAAGAATTGTAAACCGATTAGGGTTATCCTTAAGCCTATAAAAGGAACCCTAGATTGGTATTAGAATAATAAGTTTTAAGAGTTTTTATGTGTATTTAGAATGCAAAAGTACGATCATTATTAGAGTTTTAGAGTTGTTAAAGAATCGCATAATAAGCGTTTTAGATTTATTAATAAAGTTAAATCTTCTTAGCTTTGTTAAGTAAATTCAGCGTACTTAATAGAGATTACTCAGTGTTTTCATTGTTAATAACTTAGGATTTATCCGAGGTTATTAAACCTTTAACAAGCTATTTAAGTTAGTTTGGTTAGAGTATATCGATCCAACAAGTGGTATAAGAGCTTGTGTGGAAACTCTGACTAAGAAGAAACCGTTTAAACCTAGCAAACAACAAAACCTAAAGATGTCGATTGAAGTTGTTCCACCCTCCATCCATCACCTCACTAAGGATTCCTATCATTAAGAAGGGCGAATACGATCTATGGAGCATGAAGATGAGGCAGTATATTGCAATCACAGACCATGCACTATGGAATGTGATTGACAATGGTAATGAAGTTGTGGAAGATCCTATAGACATTCCTGGCCAACCTAAAGCACCTAAACCCATCTTGCCAGCTGCTACAATAAGGAATCAAGAGAAAGCTCTCAACATAATCTTGTCTGCCATTCGGATGGACACATACTCAAATTCCATGATGCTAAAGATGCAAAGCAACTCTGGCTGCTCTCAAGACTAGATTTGGAGGTAATGATGCTTCCAAGAAGATGCACGAATCTTGAAGCAACAGTTTGAAACCTTTACTTTGGAAAAGAGAAAGCCTTGATGCTACATATGATAGATTCCAAAATCCCTCATGCTTGAGCGTTACAAAGCAAGATTTCAGTTGAAGATGCTAATCTTAAGTTCTTAAGGAGTTTGCCATCTACATGGCATGTGATTACTACTATGATCAGAGGACAACCTGGATTGGACACCATGGACTTTGATGATCTCTACAATCATCTGCAGGTGTATGAGCATGAGATGAATGGCCAAACAAGCTCAAAGTCTCACAGCATTGCTTTTGTGTCATCTGAAAAGAGGGGCAGTACTTCTACTAAAAGTCTCGCTTCTCTACTCAAAATATTGTTGCTCAAAGTACTGCTGCCTATACTACCCCCACTTTTGCTCAACAACCCACACCATCTAATACCATCCACTCAGATGAAGTCATGTGCTCTTTCTTTGCCGCACAAGCTACTCTTCCTGTTACTTATGAAGAAGATCTCTCACAGATTGAAGAGGATGCTCTTGAAGAAATTGATATCGGGTGGCAAGTTGCTATGATCACTGCAAGGATCAAGAAGTTTATGAAGAAGACTGGAAGAGGCATAGACTTCAAACCAAAACAAGGAATCACTTTTGACAAATCCAAAATTGAATGCTTCAATTGTCAAAAGAATGGACATTTTGCAAGGGAATGCAGGTTTGCTAAGTATCCAACGGATGGTGAGAAACCAAAGCTAGAGTTGAAAGAAATTCCTATTATAGAAACAAAAGCTTTGGTTGCTCAAGAGAATCTACCAGAGGTTGACTGAGTCTTGAGTTTAATGATGAACCAGTAACCTACTGTATAGTAGCTGTGGAGGATTCAGTGGAAGAATTTGACTAGAGCACAGCTTTTGATGAGGAACCTGGACATGCTGCTATGGAGTCTAAAGATTTTTATGGAAGCTTTGATGGGCATGGAGTGTGAAGCGAACCGTTATGCTTGCCATGGTAGCCACTTCACCAAGTTCACCCCCTATCTCTGAGCTATGTTCAAAGTGTCACAACTTTTATCAAAAAGTGCTTAATGATTATATGACTGAAAGAGATAAGTGTAGAACAGCTAGGGCTGAAGTAGCAGGTTACCAAATAACTTTAGAGTCTATGGAAGCCAAAATAATAACACATGAAAATAATGAAATGGCTTGGGCAGAAAAGTATGAACAACAGGACTATCAATTGAAATTAAGTGAATGGAAGTTAAACTGTAAGATCTCTTAAATTGAGAAACTAACTAAGGAGAGAGATGAATTGCTAGAAAAGTTTAATGCTTGGGGACAATCAGGTCTTTCTCATGTCACTTATGTTGAAAAACAGAGAAGAGCTTACATTAAAACTGGCCTAGGTTTTGGTATGGACTTTAATAGCATAGAAAACCCAGCTAGTGATCAGGATGAATGCGACTTTGAGGATATAACCACTAGTGACGATGAACTCATTAATTATGTAAACACATCTAGTAATGAGGAATCAGTTAGTGAAACACCTCCTGAGTTTAAGAAAGATAATGCCTATCATGCAGTCCCTCATCCCACTGGTAGTCATCAACCTCCTAGGCCTGATGTTTCTCGTTTTAGTGTAGACAGCTTAGAGTTTAGGAAGAAGCTTATTGGTCAATCTAGGTGCGAAACCCAAAGAAACTGTTGAGACACCTAAGGTAGATGATACTAAAAGCCAAGCAGTACTTTCACCTCAAAGTACTGCTACACCTCAAAGTACTGCTACACCCTCAGCAGTACCTTTAAGAAAACCTTTTCCCAATGCTGCAAAACCTTTTTGGGATAATTTTGGTCAAAACACTTTTCATCATTCACCTAGAAGACAGGATAGGTTTGGTCATACACATAGAAGAAGAAATTTTGGGATTACAGATCAAAACTATGTTTTGTTTGTTTTAGTCCTGATCATTTGATTAAGGACTGTGACTTACATTCAGAGTACCTAAGTAAGTTCCCCAAAAACAGAATTGTCAACCAAAAACCAAAGGAGACTAGACCAGCTTGGAATCATTCACATAGGGTTAACCATAGAAACTTTTCACCAGACTATAGGTACCCTCACCAGAGAAGACCTTTTCAAAACCTCCAGTACCTTCAAATACTTTCCAAGGTACTGCTAAGCCAAGAACAATACTTTCTCAAAGTAAGCTCCATTTTTCACCAAACACCTCTTGGAATAGGAACCCTAGGAGATCTAATTATTATCAATCTAGAAGGCGTTACAACTCCAAGAAAGTAGTTAGATCTAGAGACTCTTCCCGAAGTTAAAACCAAATGGGTTAAGAAAGAAATTACTGATGGGGAACAAACAGTACTTTCAACAAGTTCTGCTGAAACAGTGATTTTTGATAAAGATGATTTTGTTGAAAATAAAAAGGAGGTTTTTGTTGAAAATAAAACTTTTGCTGAAAATCCACCACAAGTTTTGAAACAAAATATAATGCTTGATTACGTCTACAAAAGCGTGAAGATTACATACTCAAGGAATTTGAGTATGTTACTCCACAAGGGAACACAAGTCAGTAATGGCTTGGGTTCCTAAAAATCACTAACTCTTTTATCTTTGTGCTGGCAACCCAGAAGAGGAGCTTAAAGATCATCTTATTGTGGATAGTGGTTGCTCTGGAAGCATGACTTGAGACAAGGAGATTACAGCAGATTTTAGGCCATATTGTGGAGGAAGTTGCATTTGGAATGATGCTAGTGGAGGAAGAATTAGTGGAAAAGGAACCATCAAGACAGGAAGCATAGATTTTGAGAATGTTAGATATGTGAAGGAGCTCAAGTTCAACTTATTGTCAGTCTCTTAAATCTGTGACAAAAAACATCCTGTGTTGTTCACTGACACAGAATGTCTCATACTTTCACCTAAATTCAAGCTTGATGATGATAACTTGGTGATACTCAAAGTACCAAGAACCAATGATGTGTATAGTTTGGATATGAAGAGTCTTCACTCTTCTGAAAGAGCTACATGTTTAGTAGCAAAGGCATCACTTGAAGAAGCACATCAGTGGCATAGAAGATTGGGCCATGTGAATTACAAGATTATCAATAATGTAGTTGATTTACTCACCAAAGGATTTGATGTTTCAAGATTTAATCACTTGGTGGTGAGTATTGGCATGATTAATTATTAAAGCTACATTTAAGGGTATGTAGTCCCTATGCATTGCTTGAGGGAGGATATTCATGTTTATTTGCTGTATTTTCTATTGTAAAGAGGGAGAATGGAAAAGTACTTGCTTTTGGTTTTATGAAAACTTGCTTGGAAAGTATTGCACACGTGGAAAGAACTGTTTGTCTTATCAAAGTACTATTCCAACGATAATATTGAGGGGTAACTACTACTACTTAACTTTGTTATTAATGGTGTAATTTTTGAATCTCACCTATAAATAACTACTCTCCGAATTTCCCTCTCATATTACTACCTTATAATCTTTTCCATATTTCTCTCTCTTTCACCCATATTATTCATCATATCACTTTTTGTGTAAACATATCATCAATGGCCAATCGTAATACAGTTTCAAAACACAACATGGTGGCGAATTTGGACAAGACTGAAGCCAATGTGATCTTTCATGACATCATTGATTTTCTTACTGGGTCTTCGATTAGTTATGCGCTTTAAGTGGAACCAGATATTATTGAGCCCTGGATTCAACAATTTTGGGAAACTGCTAGGGTTCATACGGAGAATGATGATTCGTATATTCAAGCTACAGTTCTGGAGAATGTGAAGGTTACTGAAGCCTCAATTCGTGAAGATTTAGTGTTTGATGATGAAGAAGGGGCTGTTCGTTTTGATAAGCAACTGATTTGGGATACATTTAGGGACATTAGCTATGAAGGGTCCTTAACTGAACAAACATTCAAGAAACCCTTATTTTGTCCTCACTGGAAGTATTTAGTTCATGTATTGCTTCATTGTATTAGTGCTAAAAGTACATCATGGGAGCAATTTGGGTCTAACATAGCATCTGCTATAGTGGGATTAGCTACCAATCGCATTTTCAACTTTTCAAGGCTAATCATAGATGAAATGCTTTCACACATCACTCATGGTTCAAGATGATTGATGTATCCAAGGTTTATTCAAGTGTTCCTGAACAAACAACTTACAGATGTACCAAAGCCTACCAATCTTTTACCTGTTGTGGTACAACCAGCCAAGATTTTCACTTTCATGGCTAAGAAGAGTGATTTATTCCTTTGGAAGGGATACTCCATTAACTACTTCTATGATGGAGGTTGTTCAAGCCGTCAGCGATGTTGCAGAGGATGATGGCAGAGAAGTACTGCTTCTTCACAAGGTACTACTTCTCAGGTCTTGCATCACAGTCTTGCATCACAAGGTACTTGCTTCGCAAAGTACTGAAGTTCAAGAAGATATTGCAATTTCACCTCCACCATCTCCACAAGTCTCTGTTCCTGATTCTCAACCAGAAGAACATTCACCAACTAGAGGAGATGAAGAAGCTATGGAGCCTGAGGGTACAACTCTAAACAACTATGCTTTATCCAAAGAATTGACAAGATTGAAGAAATCTTTTGAAGATCAGGCTGCTCAAATTAAGAAGTTGAAGTTTAAGTTTAGAAGACTCAAGAATTTTGTCTGGCCATTGGTTCAACATCATCGTTTATGGGTCAAGTCTCAAAGCAAGGCAGGCCAGTTAGGCAATTTAAGAAGACAACCAAAAGCAAGAAGGTTCAACAACAATCATCTTCATTCCAATTGGGGAGGAAATTGGAAGATAAGAATTTGAATGAAGAATCTGAAGCTGAACCTCAAGGTACTAATGTTCAAACTCAAGGTACTAAAGAGCAGGTTATTGAAAGTACTGAGGAAGAAATCAAAGTTCAAGGTACTGAAGAGCAAGTTATTGATGTTCAAGTTCAAAGTACTGATGATCAAGGTACTGCTGATCAGAGTACTACTTTTCAAGGAACTTACAGACAAGGGTTAATTTCACCAAGGTTGATAGATTTTGAAAAGGAAGCTGGTCCTTCAAGCTTTTAACTGAAGAGGAAATGTGTCTTCATGTCATACCAGAAAAAGAAGCGATACACCCAAACCTATACATACTCAAGTGATGATGAAACCATTCTGAGATCTTGCATGATTTATCAAAGCCAAGGGTGTTAGCATTCCGTGAGTTACAGAAGAACAACCAAGAGCTTCTCAACCTGTTATAGATCCAAAAGATAAAGGAAAAGGTAAATTGGTAGAAACAAAGAAGAAAAAGAAACCTACTTTAGCACGGATAAGGGCTGCTCAAGTTGCTATGAATGAGGAAGCAGCTAGAAAGTTTCAAGCTGAATTGAATGCTAAGGATAGAGAAGCTAAGGAAATTGAAGAAGCTAAGAATAGAGAAGCAGCTAAGATATTACAAGAAGAATTGAATCTTGAAGCTGTTTGAAACATTACTGAATCACCTATTCCTATTTCTGCTCTACCAAGAAGACCAAATCTTGCTAAGGAAAGGAATGCAATGATGGCTTATTTAAAGAAGCAAGGATATATTGGATTGAATAAGTTAAAGTATGTTGAGATGAAAGAGTTATATGAAGTGTTGAGAAGAATATCATAAACAAGTTGATAGTATCAAAGATTATAAAAAAGATGATGTTCGAAAGAAGAAGAAAAGAAAAGGAAGCTTAAAAAGAAAAAGAACAACTGGAGTTAAAGATCATCGGCCATCAAAGAAAGTTGAATTAAGATCTGAAACAAATGATGAACTGAGGAATTACTTAAGGATTGTAGATTTTTAGTATTCTAAAGATGATCTTTGAAATGAAGATGAACAAATCTCCAATAACTATTTTTGAAGTTGTTGAGTCAAAAGATGGAAATTATCGATGTTTCACAAAGAAGATGAAAGCTTCAAGGTGTTCAATATGCTATGGGATTTATTGCATATAATTGATAGAGTGGATTTATTTCATTTATATCATGTGGTGAAAGAATATTTTGAACATAATCCATCAGAAGGATTTGGTTTAGTCTTGCTTGGAGATCTCACAACCGTTGGGAAACTGAAGAAACAAGTACGCTTTGAGATTTGGAAAAACCAAGAAGATTGGGAGATTAATTCTGGAGATTCTTTGAAGAATCTAGAGTGCATGTTCTAGAGTTAGAAGATGGGACAATGATTCACATGTTAGCTGATAGAAGATATCCTCTTACATGAGATCTCATGAGGAGGATGCTGGAGCATGGAATGGAAGTTGAAGAAGATAATGAAACAACACTTATGGTCATCAAATTGTTTATCGGATGGACGGATATAGCTGATGATGATGAATAACTGGTATGAATTTTTATTGATTAAATTTTTGATATATCAGTTTATTCAAAATGCTGGCGATCAAACAGTACTTTAATCAAAGTACGCTTGATTTTAAACCGATTCGCGATTTTGAAAAGAAAACTTTTGTTAAGTGTTAAAATTTTGAAACAAGGTTAAAAAAAATAAATGGTTTTGAGATGGTAACACCAATAGGTTATCAATCCACCATGGTTACAAAAGGATTGGCTAATCCATGAGCAACGGCTCACGGTAAAGATATCTCAAATCCGTTTATAGTTGACAACTTGCTAATAAGTTGTATGGTAATCAACTCACCATATCAGTGAATGTGAAGAGTTGGCTAGCCCACAAGAAAATGGCTTGCGGTAAAGGCTGTGGACAAACCATTATATGGTAATTAGTTCACCATGATGAAAGAACTAACTAGTCCAAAAGGTGCGCTTTTGGTAAAGACAAATCAAATCTGTTGATAGCTGATGATTTGCTAAAAATCATATGGTTATCAATGTACCATGATCTTACACATCAAAACATTTGGCTACTTCAGAGTTAATGGCTTTGGTAAAGAGACATCAAATCCA
Source organism: Chrysanthemum makinoi (assembly GCA_910596185.1). Lineage (NCBI taxonomy): Eukaryota > Viridiplantae > Streptophyta > Magnoliopsida > Asterales > Asteraceae > Chrysanthemum > Chrysanthemum makinoi. The sequence goes on along the minus strand of OU343221.1, from coordinate 92,437,853 downwards.
TTAAATTTTCAATGATTCACCTCTCACAGGAGTTTACACACATGGAAGTGATGAGAATAGACTGAAACTTAACTGAATTAAATGTACAAATTGTCTTATGTTCTTTGAAAAGATGGAGCTTCTGAATGTTCTGAAAAAGAAAGAAGATTGTTCAATGATCTTTGAAAAGAATTATACAGATAAAGACTACTTTGATGATGATATAAGCCGAATCTACAAAGATAAAATTTGAAGATAATGTCACAATTCCTCTTTGAAGACAAAGATGTTAAAGCTAAATATACAAAGGAACTTGAAATCAAACAAGTAGAATTCAAGTTAGAGGAGGATTGTTGGGATACTGAGAAAGTTAAAGTGCTTTCGAAGATTAACAAAGTGCTTCGAGAAAGACAAAGTCTTTGAAGAAGTCAAAGTACTACTAAGTAAAAGTCAAAGTACTGCTTATTCATCAAAGTACTGCAAAGCTTAAAGTTGGTTGTAATTGATTAATAGATGGAAAGTAATGTTTATCTAGAACTTTCTAAGTATTGTTTACTTGACGTACAAGGATAAGAATTGTAAACCGATTAGGGTTATCCTTAAGCCTATAAAAGGACCTCTAGATTGGTATTAGAATAATAACTTTTAAGAGTTTTTATGTGTGTTTAGAATCCAAAAGTACGATCATTATTAGAGTTTTAGAGTTGTTAAAGAATCTGCATAATAAGCAGTTTTAGAGTTATTAATAAAGTTAAATCTTCTTAGCTTTGTTAAGTAAATTCCACGCACTTAATAGAGATTACTCAGTGTTTTCATTGTTAATAACTTAGGATTTATCCGAGGTTATTAAACCTTTAACAAGCTATTTAAGTTAGTTTGGTTGGAGTACATCGATCCAACAAAAAGTATAACATTGTGTGTTAAGATAAAGTTTAGTGGGAAGTAAGGAAAAATGACTTATTGGCCAATATGGCAATTTTCAACTGCAAGTTCAAACAGACTGGAGAAAGGATATTTTTCCTGGGCCCCTTGTGTGATAATATTTGTGAAAAGCATGGCCATGCGACTAAAGTGTCTGAAAGCCTGTGGGAGGACAAATCGAGTATCACGAGAACAAGAAACGAAGAAAGTATTATAGATTATACATCCATGTCTAATACTTTTAAAATATTCGGAAATCTAAAGGGATACAGTCATATACCCTGAACTCAACCAGGAGTTTGAGTTTTAATTTAACTCTCAAGTTTGAATTGGAATTAGCTCGGCGTAGCTAATGATGACTAGGTCACTGATTGGGTATTGAATCGATTTTTGTGAGTGAGGTACTGCAGTGTCTTACTCGGGACCTTTTGGTACAGTGGAAAAAGATTCCTCTGTTGTATTTGCATAAGTGGGAGTGTGAAGGGTTTTTGTGCAAAAAACACAACGCCTTTCACTCTTGCCTTCACGAAAAAGCCGAAGGATCACACAGGTTCACACTAAACGGGAGGATACAAGTGGAAATAAGAAACGAGTTATGAGATGAAATGAAAGAGTTGAGGGAGACTAAATGGTAATTAATCGAAGTCTAATATTTATCCTAGATAAACATTAGATGGGAGTAAAATGAGAAAAGGCAAAACAAATAACCCTGTAGGGCTGCTTTTAGTTCGAACAAAACCCCCTACAAGGGGGTGTTTGAGTTCTTGTCTAATTGGACTCTCCAAGTTATTCTAAAACTCTCCTTTGAGCCCTATATATACAAAGGTCTCAAAAGGTTTTCATAACACATCACATAACTCCTCAAAGATCCCTAAAATCTCTGCTTTCCTTCTCTTGTTTGCGATTGGACGAAACACCAAACAGGTGAAACCCTTTTGGTTCAAAAACCTAAGTCGACCGAAAGTCGACATTAATCGACTCTCTAGTTAATTCACGAATCGAAACCCAAAGGGTATCTAACGCTTTGGTCGATCACAAGGTTTCACGCGATTAGGATTTTCCCATAACCCTAATCGAAAACCCTTTATCGAAGATCAATTAATGTTTTTACCCAAGTTCGTACTACGCCTAGCTTTGTTGACAAGTTCGTAGCCATAGTCCCATCTATGCGTTACCGGTGGATACTTGAAGCGACCTTGGTGGTGATATTCTCAAAAAACCTTAATCAAGGACGTGAAGGATCAAGAAGATAAAGAAGGTGTTCCATGCAGGTGAATCAAGTAAATAATCTTACTGCTAATATGATTAACAAGTAAGTTTTCTAAACACCCTTTAATGTTTAACGTAAGTTATATCCGTTGTTTAGAAATCCTATGCATAAAGGTTTTGGTACAGTTTTCTGTGTTTATTTCCGTAGTGCATGTTTCAGTTGTACAGACGACTACTAAAACCCTACATTATAAACTTATTATGCATATTTAAGTTATGTTTCTTTGTTGAGTTATGATGTCCTTTATATTTGATATATGCACATGTTTTTTATATTTGAGTTATTTGCATGAAGCATTACGTTTTCTTCAAGTATGGACGCGAAGATTCTTTGTGTATGACATAACTTAAATTCATTGAATATAAATGTATATATATGTTATATGTAGTCTCGTGCATATGTTTCATAATATGTAAGTGTACGTTGGTGGTTTTGTTTATAATTACAATCAATTTTATTATAATAATAATAATAATAATAATTCGTTAGGATTGGTGAGGTTCTTTATTCTTAGAGGTGGTGGTGTGGCCAGTTGGTTTATCGTGTAATTTCTATAATGGCTAATATGAGTTTTAATAAAGTGATTATTTATATATAAAAAAAAATAAAAAAAAATAAATAAAATAATAATAATTATTATTATTATTATTATTATTATTATTATTATTATTATTATTATTATTATTATTATTATTATATAGCTAAAAGAATGAGGACTCAGATATTATCTCGGCTTCTCAGTAATTTTTTGTAAATCATATAAGTTTCTAATAAAGTGATGTTTATAATAATAAGAAAAATAATAATAACAATAATGATAATAAAGCTTATGGGTTTTCTAATAAATTATTATTATTATTATTATTATTATTATTATTATTATTATTATTATTATCTCGGCTCCTCACTAATATCTTGTAAGTTCTATGAGTTATAATAATAATAATAATAATAATAATAATAATAATAATAATTTTTATGAGTTCTTTAATAAATTATTATTATTATTATTATTTATCTCCATCTTTCGCCCGCTCAATTAATTTCTTGTAAATTAGCATGGAGCCGAGATACTAATAATAATTATTATTATTATTATTATTATTATTATTATTTTTTTTTTTTTTTTTTTTTTTTTTATAAAAACATCACTTTCATTAGAAACAAAACCAATAGATTACAAGAAATTAGTGGGGAGCCTCGAAACAATCTGGGCTCCCACACCTTTAGCAATAGCAAAACTAACCCTACTAAAGATATGAGCGGCAGCATCAATGTCTTGAGTTATAGAGAACTTCCGGATCCGCTTAAGTAAGGTCACCGCGTCAGCCTCAAGTTCTCCTAAGGAGGAAAATGAGAAAGGGGTGAACCCATATCCGCTTATTATTATTATTATTATTATTATTATTATTATTATTATTATTATTAGTGGTAGTGGTAGTGGTCGTAGTCGTGGTCGTGGTGCTGGTGGTGGTCGTCGTTGTGGTCGTGGTCGTGGTCGTCGTGGTGGTGGTGGTGGTGGTAGTAGCGGTCGTAGTGGTCGTAGTAATGGTAGTAGTGGTGGTAGTACATAGTAGTATTAGTTTTGTTATAACTAGAGGAGTGGAAGATAATCTCGGATCGTATCTCGAGGAGTTGCCACTAATTTCTGTAAATCATATGAATTTTTAAGAAAATGATGTTTATAGAAATAATAATAATAACAATAATAATAATAATAGTTGTTGTTTATCAAAAATTTAATCTAAAGTATATGGGATTAATATAAAATATATAATTTTTTTTAAAATTATAAAGATTAAAGATTTTACATTTAAATCTATAAAATTAAATTTGATACTAGGATCTTTTTTAGAGTTTAAAGTTTGATTGTAGTATCTATTAAACAATAAAAAAATAATGTGTATTTACACTTGAGTCTCAAATTAAAAGAAGAGAGAGCTCACAAGTTCATGTGTATTCTCTTTTCTTTTTTTCCATCAAATTTATTCATTAAATTTATCAATAGTTTGACCAAACTAATTCAGTCTTGACTTTTATTTTTAAGTAGAAGTGTTTGATTTTCCAATTAAGTTCACTTATTAATTAATAAAAGGATAGATTTTCACAAAATAATTTCTCTTATTATATGAAAGATGATTTGATGTTGATACTTCAATCTTGTGAGATAAATTCTTATCCGAGACATTTCATATCTCGATTGGAATCTGGAAATTTTTAATATGCATAAGACAAATGGGCTATAATAGCTATTATGATTACAATTAACACCGCAATGACCAAGTTCACAAATAATGCAATTATTCTTTAGTAATTTGCCATTAACTTCATTTGATCAACCATACGCGCAAACATCAACTATATCGTAGGTTTATCTCTATATTTTGCTTTTAACAAGTAACTTGTTCATTTACAGCGACAACAAAACAAATCGGGATGAGGTAGATGCCTCGGCCGGCGGATCAATTGGAGCTTCTTTAGGTAGCCACCGACCTCTGATTATCCTTAAACTTCGTGCTAACACATTAATGTTCAAATTCACATATGTGTATATATGTGGGTGTATCTGACGTCTTTGGGCGACTAACATGGCCCAACATAAGAGTTATCAAGGTATCCTTGTAGCACATAGATCTTTTTTCCACCGGAAGATTATATATATGAAATTGGCAAAAAATATGTGATATGCCACAAAAGTTTTGTGCTATGAAACAATGTTTAGATAGCCGATATATAAACGTACAAATTTAGTGTGTGCTAAGCATGTGTTCCCTTTTCTTTGATATATATAACAAAGTTATGATTTTCTTTCAAAGGATGTTATGTTAATTTTTATGATTTAGATCCAATGTGTCTAAATGTCACGGAGATTCAGTGTGCATTTTTTTAATTTATTTTGTTTTATGTGTGCGTTTGTTTGAAGAACATATTTGTATGCATAAACGGAACTTGAACATTTTTTTGGGGGGGCGAATTTATTTTGGGAGGGCCAAATCGAATATTTGTTTGTAACCTCAACTAAATTACCCTTAAAACCTATAATATGTTTGTATGTTTGACAGATAGTTGAAGTTGAAGCTAAGACTCGAGTTGGAAATAAAGTTGTAGCTCATATTATAACCTGAAAAGTAAAGCTTATAGACTGATAGGGGTGTTTGATGAATAAGTTGGATATGGAGTTTAATATATTAAAATAATACAAAAGTATATTACACTATTCACATACATTTAAAATGTTTTCATATTCAGTAATTTTATTTGAACGATATTTGAGTAATTTAACTAATTATAAACTAGGGAGTCTAAAGAAACGCAACAAATTATCTTAAAAAGAATGAAATACGTAACCAATTAAATCTATTATTTGTATCGCTAAAATACTCTCAAATTTTAATCAATATACGCAATATTGACCGGATGGTAACATGTTTGACCGGTAAATACTTAGAAAACTTACATTATTGGTCCTCGTTGTTTACGTTAACTTTCACCGGTCGTTCTTTGACTTTTTTTTCAGTAATTAAAGTTCTGTAATGGTCCCTTGTGGTTTTCCTTGACTTTCCCCTTTAGTCCCATGACTTTTTTGTTAATTTTTCGTCTGTATTTACACGTTTCCGTCCGTTTTTACACGTTTCGGTTCGTTATTACACGTTTTCGTCCGTTTATACACATTTCGTCTGCTTTTACACGTTTTCGTCTATTTTTACACGTTTTCGACCGTTTTTACATGTTTTCGTCGTTATTTACAATTTTTTGTCCGTTTTACACGTTTTTGTCCGTTTTATACATTTTTGTCTGTTTTTACACGTTTTCATTAGTTTTTGCACGTTTTCATCCGTTTTTACACCGGTAAGTTCGTTTTTACACGTTTCTGTCCGTTTTTACAAGTTTACGTCCATTTTAACACGTTTCATCCGTTTTTACACGTTTTCGTTCGTTTTGGCACGTTTTCATCCGTTTTTACACATTTTCGTCTGTTCTTACACGTTTTCAGCCGTTTTTACACGTTTTCGGCCGTGTCTACACGTTTTCGTCCGTTTTTACACGTTCTCATCCTTTTTCACACATTTTAAGGCTGTTTTACACCTTCTTTTTTTCTTTTTTTTTCGTTTTTACATGTTTTCATCCAGTTTCACAAGTTTTTGTCCGCTTTTACACGTATAAAAACGGATAAAAACGTATGAAAACGTATTAAAACTGACAAAAACGTATAAATAGGGTTAAATAAAATTTATTTTGGTATAATTACACCACTAGAGGTTTAGTCAAGTGGTTGGGGCTTTGATTTTTAGGCGACAGACCCGAGTTCGAGCCTACTGTGCCCCTTTTAATTTATTTCCGAAAACAACCTTACACTTGTTAGTTCTGAGGACTTACGATGCAAATATTTTCTCTTATATTTGGAGATAACGGAGAAATCATTTGCATCGTTAGTGCTCATTGGCTAATTTTACTAACGGAGGGATGTATAGTGGCTAACTTTACTAATGGAGGAATGTTTGTATGCTAAAAAAATAAAATGATGTAAAGCGAGACAATAGACAAAACCGAATTATGTATTTTGGACTTTACTCTATATTTAATTTAAAAAATTCATTGTTTGGGGATAGGAGAGTTGTTAGTGCTTTGCTTTCCAACCTTAGAGATTTCAAGTTTTATTCTTGCTTTTAACTTCTATTATTTTTTATTCAATTGTCATTTGTTGTTGGTCTTTCTTTTGCTAGTTCCAAATTTCTTTTTGAATAGTTATATATAAGTGAAAATGACTTTTAAAAATATATATTTCATGAAAAGATTAATTCCCCATCTTTTTGTGATGCTAACAAAACATTAATATAGTAATGCAAGAATTTCTAGTTGATAACACTTGGTACAAAATTGATGTTGTTTATATGATAAACTTTATTCACTATACGCCCACTCTGTTTCATCATTTTTTATAATTATTATTAACTACTATGACCGAAGCTTTTACTGATAAGAATTACTTCATAATTACATAATGTTGCAATATAACCTCAAACTAAACCTTCACCTTAAGAAAAATCACTACCATTGAACATATAAAGATACAAATACACATTTTTTTGCCAAAATGGTTAAGGGTTTGCTTTCCAACCATGAGGTTGCAAGTTCGATCCTTTCTTCTAGCTTTCATTATTTTTTATTCAATTGTTTTTGTTATTTCTTTTGCTAATTCCAAATTTCTTTTTGTATGTTTATAAGTAAAAATTATTTTTTTAAATATTTGTTTGAGGAAAAAGATTGATTCTCTCTTTCTTTTTTATGCTAACCAAACATTAATATACTCATCTAAGATTTTTTTAACAAATAACACATACATTTGGTATAAAATTGATGTTGTCATTTGATAAACTTTATTCTCAATAGATCCTTATCTTATTTCAAAATTACATAATGTTTCACTAACCTCATAATAGTCCCTTGTGATTTGTTTCTTTGGCAAAATAGGTCTCTTGTAATTATTTTATACGTTTTCATCCGTTTTCATCTGTTTTTATACATTTTCATCCGTTTTTATACGTTTTATTGGTTTTATTTGTTTTCATCTCTTTTATACGTTTTATCCTTTTTTATTTGCTTTCATCCGGTTTTATACGGTTTTATCCATTTTTATTCGTTTTCATCCGTTTTACGTTTGGAACATCCATTTTCATTCGTTTCACCGCTTTTATCCGTTTTATTCGTTTTCATCCGTTTTTATCCGTCTTTATTCGTTTTGATCCGTTCTCAACCGTTTTTATACGTTTTCATCTGTTTTTATACGTATTCATTCGTTTTCAACCGTTCTTATCCGTCTTTATTCGTTTTTATCCGTTTTTATACGTTTTCATCCGTTTGATACGTTTTTATCCGTTTTTATTCGTTTTATATGTTTATCCGTTTTATTCGTTTTCATCCGTTTTAATGTTTTATCGTTTTCATCCGTTTTCCGCGTTTTCATTCGTTTTATTTGTTTTCATATTTTTTATTCGTTTTCATTCGTTATCATCAGTTTTTATACGTTTTTATCCATTTTTATTTGTTTGAAAATGGATGACGCGATATGATGAATAAAAAGCGTGTGAAAACGGACGCAAACGTATAACAGACAACGTATAAAAACGGACAAAATATAAAAAGCGGATGAAAACGTATGAACGTATAAAAACAGACGAAACGTATAAACGGACAAAACATATAAAACGTAAGCGAATGAAAAACATGAAACCTTATTAAATCGATTGAAAACGTATTAAAACGGGCGGCGCATTATAAAAACGGCGAAAATTATAACACGCAAACGGATAAAAACGGGTGAAAACGTATAAAACGGACAAAACGTATAAAATTGACAAAACTTGTATAAAACGGACGAAACCTATAAAGCGAACGAAATGTATAAAACGGAAGAAAAAGTTTAAAATGGACAAAACGTATGAAAGCATATAAAAAAAAGCGAGTAGCTTAAACGGACGAAAACGTATCGGCGTATAAAAGCGGTCGAATAATATAAAGACTTGTTTTGAGAAAATCACAAAGGACTTATTTGCAAAAGAAACAATTCATAAGGGACTATTTTCGCTCATAAAATCATTTAAAAAAAAAAAAAAAAAAAACGCGTCACCCTTTGATAAAATTTTAGCCGGTTTTACCGGTATCACAGTAAAAAGTGATCATATTAGTACAAATCAAAAAGACTCATACCCTTTTCAACATTACCTCCATCAACCTCACACCCGGAACCATACGCCGCCAATATCGAGTTCCACGTCACAAGGTCTCGTTGAGGCATTTCATCAAACAGTTGGCGTGCATAGCTTAAACAACCGCATTTACCGTACATATTGATCATATTATTTGCCAAAAACTTGCTAGAAGATGTGATTCCGTGTTTTATGATTTGGGCATGTGTTGATTTTGCGATTAGTGGGTTTTTTTGGGATATGGCTGTACGGATGTAAGGGAACCATGGTGATTATGAAGATGAAGATGAAGATGGTGTTATTGTAGTGGAATATTTATGGGACGCATATCTTGATTAAGAGAAGTAGATGGTGGCGGTGGTGAAAGCTCGAACCCAAACAACCCTTGGGTCTGCCTTAAGCGACGGTGGTCACTGGTGTACGGTGGCAAGAAGGTGGAGTGGCCGGAAAATAGGATGGCAGTTGGTGTGTGGGTGGCGCTGTGAGGAGAAGCAGGGAGGAGGGATGAGTGGTGATTAGTGTGTGTTTGTGGTTTGAGGGAGAAAGAAAAAAAGAGGATATATTTTTGAGTAGCTGGGAATGAGAAATAGACAAAAATACCCCTCACGTGACTAGCACGTGGGGGACTTAACGGGCACTTCTTTGCAGCGTTCGTCCTTAGGGATGATTTTGTGCCAACTTTACTAACGGAGGGATGTAATTGTTCCAAAAAAAAGTATATGGATGAAAACCACACCACATGGCAAACCACAGGGATGTTTTTAGGACTTTACTCAAACAAAAATTAATAAACCTACTATATCGGAACATTTCAGAAAATATGTGGCTATTTAATAGCCAAAACCCAATTATAAATTCACAAAAGGAATTCTAACTCCGCTCTTACAAGTGTTTTCTGATTAGAGTCTATATCCTCATACATTTTCTTTCTACTTGTCATCTACCCACATAAGTTGAATATATTTTTTCTCTTTGATCATCTCATCCAATAATTTTATACATGCACCACTAACATGAGTAGTAAGATATGCAATGTAAGACTAGAGATAGTGGTCACCACTCACCACCACTCATTATCCACATCAATGCCACATGAGTTTTTCTCTCCTCTCACTCTCTCTTACATTTCATCCGTTTTGATCATATTCTTCTCACCTTTAATTAAAATAACCACTTTATACAAATATATCTCATTAAATACTCGCACACACTCACAAACCGAATATCTAATTATAAACCATCCCACTTTGCACGGATTTCTAAAAGTGAGCAACTCACATTTGCTTCCTCTTTTTTCTCATGCTCGCTCATGAGAGGGGGTATGTGTTTTGGAGTTCACGAGTGAGGTGAGGCCTCATCGTGCCTTCCTCACTATCCACTCCGTGTAGTCTAAGAGGATGTATTATTTTCCTTTAGATTATTATTGCTTAATTACATGATGTCACAAATATACATTTTAAAGTGCACAAAAAACATAACTAACTTACTACTATCATTCATTGAACAATATTATACTTAAAATGAGACTAATTCTAATCATAAATTCACAAAAGGAATTTTAACTCCGCTCTTACAAGTGTTTTTCGAATCTATATCTTCATACATTTCTTTCAATTGTTATGAAAGAATCACTTTCTTGAGGATCCTTAATTCGTCATCTTGGAAAATAAATAAACATTGGAGTCACCAAAATGACCAACGTTGACGTTCATTTGAAGCTTCCACAAACATTAAATCTTGCAAGCAAAGTTTTTAAAAAATTTATTGTTGGTATAAGACACTTAATTAACATAAATGAGAATCACCAAATTAGACACTATTAACGCGCTATGAAACATTAGGCTGGTCCCAATCGTGACTGAGACGACCACTGGTCATCATAGGTCATTTCTCCAATGACGACATGGCACCCGGATGCTCCAAGTGATGACCCAAGTGTTTTTTTTTTTTTAACATAAACTAAAATTTCATTAATAATTAAAACGTTACAATAGTAAATAAAAAAATAATATATTAAATATAAAACGATGAAATACATAAATCATAAATTTAATCGAATGTTCCCATGCTTGATAATCGAGGAGATATATAACCGCAAATTCCTCGACAGCCAAATCTTCCTCGTCTAGCAGAGGTTCCCCAAAATAATTGGTAGTCTAAATTGATGCACCTACACCATCTTTTTCGCTCTCCGGTAGCTCCAATTGATTTTGGTGGCGGCGTTGTCCCGTTAACACACCGCAACAACTTGTCGCAATTTCGTCTTTGCGGGGCTTGATCTTTAAAAACTTTCGATCACAGCTTTTCGTTCGGTAATGTCGTTGAAACTCTTGTAGTTTTCTCTCATCAATTGCTTCTCTGCCCTTGCTGCTCAAACGGATGGATAACATCTATAATAGCATTTTTTCGAGCCTCATCATCTTCTACGCATTGTTTGTTAACGTACATTTTCATATCTTCAGCGGAATGGGAGAGACGGCAAGCCATGATAAATCTTGTGTTGAGAAGTATTTTGAGGTTGAATTGTGTTTGAAATTGTGTGTTAAAAAGTGTGTTTTATGTGAAGTTGGTATTTATAGAGTAGTAAAATTGGTTTAAAAAAAAGTTTTTTTTTTAGTTTAATGACCAAACGGTCAATTTTTAAAAATCTTTTGATTTTACCGAAATGTGGTGAGAATTGGATGCATTTAACATCGAGTGGAAATTCACTCGATATTGCAAATTTCGTCTAGTCGACCGATGTGCCAACCGACCTTCCCAATCGATGTGCTCGATGTTAACATCGGTTGAGGACTAATATTTTGGATGCCCAACCGATCTAAAACAATCGAATGCCGACCAGCCTTATAAGAGTTCATGCAACACGCTTAGCTTATTTAATGTTCAGAAAACAGTTAATAATCTTATTAACTTACTTTTTTCTGTGCATGTGTGAAACGTGAGGTGGGACAAAGAGTGACGACTTAGAATTCCTTGATTTACTCTTTACCACTCAACGTAATATATATCTCCTATTTATTTCATAAAGTGTCTATTTGCTATTTGCTAAATGTGATATAGTGATTCAGTCCCATAAGTTATGGGCAATCTTAGCCCCACAAACACACAAAAAGAATGCCCAATCGATCACCGTGCATCGTATATTCACAAGGAAGATAAGTTTTAGCGACCCAAAGCAACTTAAAGATATATTCTATCATATATATATATGAGAATGAATGACGTTGTTTAACAAAGTTGATAAATGACAAATGCATGAATGCATCAGTAAAGACTAGTAGTGTGTTTGCACGTTGCGGTGACGGATGTAATTAAAATTTTCGACAAATAATGTTTTTAGATAATGCGTTTTTCGTGAAATATTTTATAGAAAACGAGAATTTTAGGTTCTAGTAACTTCAATTAATGACAAACTATATTATGTTAAAAGTAGATATTAAATAATTTAGACATGTAATTTAATATATTTTTTGATAGATTGTATAAATTTTATTTAATTAATGTTTTAGTGTGTGTGAGAAAAATATTTAAAACTTATTCTAATAGCTTGTTTAATTTTTACCATGTAGTTTATTGATTGTATTTTTGCATTGAGTGATGTTTTAATTATTACATTAATTGAAAGTGTTAAATATATATATTGGTGCATAAGTTAATTGTACAACATGCATATATAGTCGTATTTCTTAATATCTAAGTTTGCAATATCTTAGTTTTTTAATGGATGAAATGGTCTTCCTCCATTATATGTAGTTTAGATTTATAGCGAATAATTATACGCTTAATTGAAATTAAAACAAGATATAACTTACAACACGGTGATAACTAGTAATATTGATTGGCTGGCACGTCTTACGTTAAATAAAATATGTGAAAGACATTGCTCAAACTAATTTGTCGTCCTTTAAAGTACATGTTTATTTTCTCGTGAAGTCCTTTCAATCAAAACGAATAGCTAAGCTACATGTCTAAAGACCGACTATAAAGTTACTACTTGTAAGATTTGAAATTCGTTTACCACTCTATAAACGAAATGTTAAAACAGCATAAACTTGGACCTATTAGCACAATTATGATTTCTTTATTTTCATCATAAATAAATTTATATGTAAATATTTGGATAATTGTAATTTTCTAATTTAAGCTTACTTGTACAGTGTAGATCAAATAAAAAGTGAAAGAATTCTAGAAAGTCTACAAAGTGATCACATCCATCTATTTTGATCTAGATCTCAACCCTTCTTTTCATTTCCTCATACATCTTCTTTCTCACTTCTCTGTTAATCTATTTTCTATAAATCTGTATTCTTTAAAAAAGATTAGGATCCTCTAATGTTCAAAATGAACATGACAGATAATGTTGAGTTTATTCTGAGTAAAGATTTGATTGAAAATAAAATAAATGTCCTACGATGATGGCCTACTTTTTCTTTCCCTCTCACAACAACTCCAACATGACCCATCATATTCATTTAAACATGAGAGAACCTTAATCCCCATAAAAAAAACACACTAAAAACACACACACAAATACAACATTAGGCTAGTGCACTGCTCCGTCGTTGAACCGCCACCGCTCCGTTGTACTAACTCTCGATAGCCACATAGCACCGCCACAAATTTTCTCGCCCGATTACAGACCCGTGAAGCGATTACTAGATTGAACATAGTTCAATCGTGGTGGTGGTTACGTCTCCTGCGATGACATGTAGTTAGAATGAGGCCTAAGCATATTGACCTCGGACCCGTGGAGCAAAACCGACCGAAACGATCCAATTGAAGCTTGAACAAGTCTAGTAAAGCAGTTCTTGATTTTTCTTTCTTTGGTTCGGTGACAACTCATAACTTGTTCAAAACAAATCCAAAATCGAGAAAAGTAAACATGTTTTTATGGTTCATAGTTTTTTAGCCCGAGCACACCACTAATATATGATATTTGGCGTGTGGTGATTGTTTGTAGGCTTGATGTTAGTGTGATTGTTTTAGATGTTACAAAGATAGAATCGAATGAGATTTGATCGGTTATTGTTTATATACTTTAGTGTAAGAAATGAAGATTAAAAGGCATGTGATTTTGCATGCGGTGATTGTTTGTAGCTCGATGTTAGTTGGCGAGCATAGGAAATATATAGTTCAATCTGACTTTACTCGTTGTGTGATGATAAGCTTAAGACTAAAATACACGTTGTCCCTAAACTTGTCAATGCGCTTCGCGTTGGGACAAACATGGGCCTTTTCATCGTCGGGGGTCCCTATTTCAAGTTTCTTACTCTTTACTGGTCCTTTGACCATATTGCCGTTAGCCAAGGACGTCAGATGGCGTTAGATTTGTCTTTAGTCCAAGGGCACATTTGTCATTTTACCACTATCCATTAATTACCGTGTCAGCCCACTTGTTTACCGAGGGGCGCTACAGTAAAACCTTGCTAATAAAAGGGAAAATTTATCACCACTCATCCTTTTTCTTTCCTAACCACTAAAATCTTATCTTATTCACCGACGGTAAAATCTGAAAAATGGTGGTGTGTTCATGCAACAGAAGGTCACACTAGAACCTGCTGGAACAACAAGAACGCAGGCAGGAGGTTCTATGCCTGTCCAAGACAGGTTGGGACACTTAATTTTATTTCATTTTAAAGTTGGCATGTAGTGGTTTACCTTAAAATGTGTTGATTATAGTAATATATCTGTTTTACTATAATTGTGATTTTATACAAGTGGGTTTAGTTGGTGTTTATGCTGCAAACAGATGCTAACATTTTGATTATCAATTATAGCCTACAACATGTCTGTTCATTGGGTGGTACGATCCACCCATGCAAAGGAGAGCAAGGGATGTTATCATCTACTTGCAGATGACTATCTACACGAACGAGACGGCATTACAAGAATGCGAAGCCGCCCTCATTTCTGAGACTATGGAAGCGGTCAACGCTGGTGACCGTGCAAACGAGGTAGAGGCTACTCACCAAGCAACCTTGGCTGATCTCCTTGTTGAGAAGGAGAAAGTTTGTCGTCTCAGGAACTTTTGTGTGTTGTCTTGGATGGTCATCTTCTTGGTTTTTCTATGGTTATTCTATAGGGTTTGGATTGGTACTGGTTTTTGTGTTTTGAATCGATGGTAGATGGTCTAGTTGTGTTTAAGAAATTTTAGTGTACGTTGAATAAGAATAGTCTTTTGGTGTATAATGTTTGGTCCTTGTACGGTGGTAATATATTTCTTTTATGCTTTGGTCCTTATCTTTGTGCTACCTTTACTAATAGGTCATTTGCCCCAAAAATTTATATATCACTTGCCACACAAATACTAGTAGAATGATCAAAGTCATAACACAGATACAAATATCAAAGATGGATGAATGATCAGAGATGGATGAACAGACACCAGTTTTGAGTATCAACATAAACTTGATATGGTGTTGTTCATCCATTTTTGATTCTTCATTCCTGTTTGTGATAATACAATAACAGTAAGCAAACTCAAAACACAGATCCAAGTTGAACAGATCCAAGATTCATAGACATATGAAGTCTCAAAGATGGATGTACAGGCACCACTTTTGAATATCAACATAAACTTGATATGGTATTGTTCATCCATCTTTGATCCTTCATTCCTGTTTGTGATAATAGAATAACAAGATAACCAAACTCAAAACACAAATCCAAGTTGAACAGATCCAAGAATCATAGACATATGAAGTCTCAAAGATGGATGACCAGACATCACTTTTGAGTATCAGCATAAACTTGATATAGTGTTGTTCATCCATCTTTGATCCTTCATTCCTGTTTGTAATAATAGAATAACAATATCCAACTCAAAACACAGATCCAAGTTCAACAGATCCGAGATTCATAGACGTATGAAGTCTCAAGGATGGGTGAATCGACACCATTTCTGAGTATCAACATAAACTTGATATGGTGTTGTTCATCCATCTTTGATCCTTCATTATTGTTTGTGATAATAGAATAACAGTATCCAACTCAAGGATGGGTAAACAGTAAATGACTTTGTAAAAGTCAACAGTTACTATGCTGCGAACTAGTAATAATCGCGAGAAATACATGGTAAAGTGGCAAATCAATACAATAAAACACAATTTAACCCATAGACTAACATGTCATGATTTCATACATAAGAAATGGATATATTTCCAAATGCAAAAATTTTGTAGACTACAAAGTTGAAACATACATTGTTTAAACACAGCAAATAATGTTTAAGGGAATACATATTCGATGGAAAACATTGGCTTTCATATGCTTAACCAACATTTTTTGTGGTGAAGAAAGCTTTGCTGCTATAATCTTGGTCTTAGTCCAAAATTTTTTTGGAGACCCACCGAAGCGAGCATCAACTTGACTTCCGATTGAGACCTGGACCACACTTGGTTGATCATTACCTTAAAAGTTGTGACATGTAACCTTTGCCTTCTTCTTTGTTGTAACTTTTGGCTGGGATGAACCTTTTTTGAGACTGTGTACGCCTTGACTTCCTGTTACACCTCCTTGCCCAAGACATGTTTTCTTGTTGTGTCCAACATTGCCACAAATACCACAAACCACACTCTTACTAGACTGTGACAAGTTACTGGTTTTGCCACTATTATCATTTTCAAGTAAAATCCCGGTTCTTTTTCTTTCGTGGCCTACCTAATGGTTTATGATGTTTAGGTGGAAGCATGGTTGTAGGTACTTCTGACTTATACCAATGCTCATAACCATTTATTGGCTGGATGTGGTGTTTGTAAGTTTCTTCCCAAGTCTTAAGCAAGTAACTTGGATGAACCCATGATTCAACAGATCCTACTTGCATTCCATTGAACCTCATAAACCGGTGGGTAGCAACAGCATGTTTACATGGCATACCTGTAAGCTCCCATCTTGTACATGTACAAGCCCTAACTTCAACATTCACAATACACTTATCTCCCCATCCACTGACCTCATACTTTTCTCCTTCAACCCATAAAATGGTGTACTTATAAGCCTCTTTCTTGATTGCATCTAACATGAGTGTTGCCTTTGGTGTTAATGGTTCGGCACACTTGTGAATCATATTCACAACGTTCACTATTCTTTTCATACACTATTCTCTAATGTATTCCAAAGCAGTAATGATGGGTTGGTGCCTACCTCCCAATAGTTTCCCATTAAACACCTCACACATGTTATTAAGTAACACATCAGAATGAGCCCTTCCTACAACATGTTTGGTTAGGTACCTGAAAAATGTCGTAGAACAAAAGATGTACAGGTAGACATAGATTTGGTTAGGTACTTGAAAAATGAGACCTTGACCAATGGGTTGGTGGTATTTTACTTAACCAAGCATGGGCAGGTTCGCTAAACCTCTTGAATGCCAGCATGGCTGCCTCAAATTGTTGGACGGTTGTTGCGTTGCGCACATCTCCACAAATGTTCCTTGTATGCTTTAGCATTCCATTGCAATTTCATATTGTCATAGATGTGCTTCAAACAATATTTTTGTTCAAAGCACTAGGGAATATACTTCTGCTAATCTTTGGAATGATACCCTACACAAATAAACATCAATTCATTACTAATAAAACTTGCATTTATCGAAAATACAAGTGAATCTAATCAACTAAATGGTAACATCACCTTTTGCCTGTCACTGATAAAAGTGTAGTTTGAGTTTGGTTGCAAGTCAAGATCATCTCTTAGACATTCAAGAAACCAAATCCATAAGTCTTTGCTTTCAGCCTTCAACGCGTAGGCTAAAGGGTATATTCCATTGTTGCATCGATACCAACTAAGAAGCTTTGTAATTTGGCTAGGAAAAGGACCCCTCATAAAAGCACCATCTAACCCCAACAACTCTCTTTGACAAGCTTTATATCCTTCCTTCAAAGCACCTAAGCATACATACATTCTCTTGAAAACTCTGGTTGGACTTGTTGCATCTGTTGCAGTTTGTACACTTATCCTAACTGTTGTATCTGGGTTTGTTTTCTGCAACTCTTCAACATAGTCTCTTAAAAGGGTGTATTGTTGCTTATGATCACCCCTAATCTCATTTTACGCCTTGTTTTTGGCCTTAATGCAGTTACATAGACACTGAACTTCAAACTCTCTGGGGTGATCTTGAACGACCTTGATTGGAATATCTGGATTGACTTGAACTTGGTCAACTATTTTCTTTGAAAGAAACTTGTAGTCACAAGCTTTAATCTCTCTTAATTGCAAACATTTGTGTGCATCCCTGAAAGTTCGAACAATCCATACATCTTTAGCTGTATTTTTGGCTACATATAACAACCATGGGCAATGTGTTGCTTGCTCCTTGCGTGTTCGCAAATATACATCCCTTCCAAGGCCTCTAGTTATCGGACCGGTTTTCCTCTTTGGGGCTTTTCCCTACGATCATTCGGTTATTCCACAACAGATATTTTCCAAGACACCTAACCCTAATTCTCTGTTTGTCATTCTTAATGAGTTGCAATTTCCTCCTAGTCTTTATTGAAAGCAGGTAGATCCTATCTTTCACTTCTTTTGCAGTTACAAAACTTTGACCACAAAAAAAAAATATTTCGTCCTCTGTTTGTCTTTGCCTCACAACTTTTGTTTCTTGTATGCCCTCAATTTGTTCCTCCTAATAACATACTCATCCTCATTCTCATAACCACTTGCAAAATCATTATCATCTAACAGATCCAACTCACTTTTCTCAAAAAAAATCATGTGGTAGCTAGCTGGTGGTACCTATAGATGGTAACTCTGTAGTCTCAGTCACTTTGAACAGATTAACATCAAAATCATGCTACTCAAAAGTATTAGCCTCATCGACAACTGTGTTTCCATCACGATTGTTCTCAATATCATCATCATCACTCATATAACTGTCTGTCTCACTCATATTGTCATCACTTAAAGCTTCATCGATTTCACTTACGTATGCAGTTACCTTTTGGATATGCTCCATAGGATTACATATTTCCTCCTCATGATGACCTAACTCTTGATCATTTTGACATACCTCTTCTGGACTATCTATTTGGATATGCTCAACATGTTTATCTATATCTTTGGTTGACATCACCTACAACATCTTCAGATATATGGACCTCTCAGATGGAAACAAGGGTTCTGTTTCTGGTATCTGACTAGATTGTACCAAAGTATTGACTTCCAAAGGTTGATGTGTAACCTGACATATATCCTCTACCACAGATTTATTAACAATGTTTTCTAAGAATAATTTGTTTGAGCAATATAGAACAATAGCAAGAGCTGCCTTTTTCTTTGTTGCATCCATATCAGCAATAACTGTCCTAATTGACTTTGGTGACATTTGATCAACATCCAATGTTGTTGATATGTGTCTAAATACACATATATTTTATATTATTTAAACCCACAAAAACGACCAAAAACACACAAATGACCATATAAATGTTACAAATACCATTGAAATGTGTTTTTATGTGATTCAGGTACAAAAA
The DNA here is from genome assembly GCA_910596185.1 of Chrysanthemum makinoi. Lineage (NCBI taxonomy): Eukaryota > Viridiplantae > Streptophyta > Magnoliopsida > Asterales > Asteraceae > Chrysanthemum > Chrysanthemum makinoi. The sequence goes on along the minus strand of OU343221.1, from coordinate 92,418,504 downwards.
GATTGAAAACAAGTGAAAAGCATGCAAAGTTCACAAAGCTGTCATTTTAGGTCCACGGAGTTTCACAAATTGGCAAAACTAGTCCCTGAAGGTTTAAAATGAAAGAAAAGTCAACTTTAGTCCTTGGATAATCAAACATGTTCACAAATTAGTCCTTGGATGAAAGTTTCTACAAATGGCAACTTTTACCCCTCAAAATCCAAAAATGACATAAAAGGTCCCCCGGGTGTTTTAAATTGTAAATAATGCAAGTGAGGTCCTTTGGTTTAGCAAACTTGGCATTATTAGTCCTTGTGATAACTTATGAAATATTACAGGTTTAGTCCTTCAAGAATTTAGAAGTTACAACATTGGTCCTTGGGCTTAACTACTACAAACCAAACGGATTCCTTTACTATACATAACCCAAATCCATATCCAGCCCAACATACACAACCCAGCCCAACCTCCTTAATAAATAAAACCAGGTTGACCCCAGTCAAACCCACACTTCCATCTCCTTCCTCTCACATACCCCGCCAAACCAAAACCACCCTCCACCTCCATGGTTTCTGATCTGCGCTAAACAGTCAAGTCAAACAGACTTAAAACAGCTTAAACACAAATGCAATGAGGATCAGAGAATATAGTGAATTCCCGGGTCGTTTAGTCCCAAGGAGACTCAATGGTGTGTCAAACAAAAATCGAGGATAGAATGATCACTAAGGATAGTGATCGTAAAGGTTTTGATTAGAAATATTACACTCTTGATTGATTTGGAATAGAATTGGACACAGAATTGGAAAGCACAACAATCAGATGAAAGAAACGTAAACGTGAGCTTCAAAAACTACGTATACGCACAAAATAAAAAGTGAAAACTAAAAAGTAAAAGGCCTAAAAATATAAAAATGACATTTTTAGAATCCTAGAAATAAAAGAAAATTATTAGAAAAAGAAAATTATTTTTAACACTATTTAATTAATTATTATTAATTAAAAACTATTTTAACTATTTAATAAATACCCTAAAATAGAAGAAAATAAGAAATAAGGCTAGAAAAATAAACTTATGATTCTGAAAAATCTAAAATACTATAAAACTAATTTTAAAACAGAAAATATATTTTTTAGACTTTTTAATTATTTATTACTAATTATTTATTATTTAATAACTATTTATAATTATGATAAATACTAAAAAGATAGAGAAAAATCTGAAACTTTTTCTAAAAATCCTATATGATGACAGAAACTTAAGAAAAAGAGAAAAACAAGATTTGCTTATTAATAAGATGAAAAGAAAAATCAAAAAGCTAAAAAATCTTAAATAAACGCTATCACTATTTTTATATTGATGTTTTTGTGATTTTTATTTTTGAAAACTACTTATATACTAATATTATGAAACTTTAATAAAGACAAAAAATTTACAACTCACAAATAAGCAGTTTTGATGAGCTTATGATCCAACAGTGCTTAAATTAGCTTATTAGGTGGAAATAAGCTCAAACAAGCTCAATACTAGAAACAGAAGCTATATTAAGATGACAATAAGCTAGAACAACTAACTTGAAACTAAAAGATACAAACAATCCAACTGAAAAGCTCCAATAAGCCAATAAGCAATTTGGCTATTTGGGTGAAAAACAGAAAATGGGACAATCTTTAAGCTACTAGCAGCCCTACCAAACAAGTTCCAAAATGAAAAACAAGACTTGACAATCCAAGAGGACCAGGATGGCTTTCCAAAGAACCAAAGAACACAGGGTATGACCAACCAACAAGCTCAGTGCAAGCTTATGAAGTTTGACCCATTCACTGTAATGACGTAATCCCAGGCGGTACCCAAAATAAGCAGCTAAATAAGCACTCAAACAGCTGAGAAACTAAGAACTATCATTTTTGTATTTTTTCTTTAGCAACAAGACTTCAATTCCCCAAGAGCTTATAAATTGAATCTTAATATTAAACTCCTAGTGAAATTCCAAAGTTTATTCAAAAACGACTTATTGAGATTTTGACTTTTTTGAGAAAAACCAAAAGTTGACCAAAATGACTTTTGATCTGATTCTAAGCACTGATGATGTTATATTAAGGTGATATAAGACTGATTTGATCAAAAGTAACAACTTTTTAACACAAAATCAAGATCCTTGATCTTAAAAACTCCAACAGTAAGCACCTATGTATGATTTCTTGAAATTTTGACTTTTTTACTTATAAGAACTTGTATCTTGACTAAGATGAGTTGTCTAGACCTATTTAGACAGGTTTCCAACAAAACCAAAGATCAGAGAACCTTTAAACACCATAAACCAAACACACCTTTATGTTGACTGTGATGAAGTTTTTACAAAGCAACTCTTGAATTTAAAACATGAGCTTAATTTCAAACCTTGTATTATCATTAACTAAGACTAAACAAGCTTGAATCCACAGTAATATCAACTTAAAACTAAGAAATGAGACTTGAACTATTATGACTGCTCAAATAAGATTTTAAAGCAACTATGAATTCCAAAGAACAAGCTATTGATTTTAATGATCAAAAACACTAATTTATAACTAGTAAACAAGTAGAAAAAGAAATTAGAGCTAATAAACAAGTAGAACAATGAAATGCCAAATTGGTCAAAAGTGCTTACAAAAGCTTCCGAGCTTAAAATTAAGAACAGGACACGAAACCAATTCCTATAGCTTCCCAAGAAGCACTATACCAAGGCCATCCAAGATAAACCCTGCTCCAGCTTCTTGATCTTCTTCACCATGGATTTTTGATTTTTCAAGTATTTAATTTGGATTTTTTGGTAATTTTTGATTTTTTAGTCTAAACTAATTTTTATTGTTTCTAATAGCTTTTATAAGCTATTTGGGAGCTTATGTGACCTATTCTAATCCTTACAAACAACAAACAACAACATTTAATCCAACATGAGATTTTGCATAAAAATGAGAAATTGCATAAACTTGAGAAGTGATTAAAACTTTAAATTGTTACTTGAAAAAGTCTTACAATACACTGAAATACTCAAAACAGAAAGTTTGAAAGCTTTAAATTACACTTAAACTTTAAAAAATACTAAAAACGACAATAATAAACTAAAATTTTTTCTAGATAGTTGATTGATCCTGAGAACCGTCAAGCTAAATCACTCAAACCTGCCACTTGTGAATGGCGGAGACCGTAATCGGCTTAAACCGCTCAAGCACGAATGCAATTTAGATCGAGGAATATAGTGTATTCACAGGTCGTTAAGTCCCACGGAGACTCAATGGTGTGCAAACACAAGATCAGACGATAGAATGATCACTAAAGATAGCGATCAAAAAGGATAAGATTTGAATATTACACTACTGAAAAAGGAAATAAATAAAAGCGACTTAAATACAAATTAAAAAAAATTAAAAAGTTAAAAGATATTAAATAAACGCTATCACTATTTTTACAATGATGTTTTTATGATTTTATAAAATAAAATAACTTAAATAAACTATATTAACTAAAACGTAAACTCAAATTACTTAAAAACGTGACTTAAAATGAAAACGTACGTTATGTACAAAAATTACTTGGAGCGCAAGATAAAACGTAAAATTTATGAAATAAAGGTCCTACGAATGTGAAAACAATTTTATTACGTACTATATGATAAAAGAAAATTTTAGGAAAAAGCCGGGTATTTTTCGACTTTTAAATTATTTATTATGAATTAAAAACTATTTTAATCTAATTTAATTATAAAAAATACTAAATGATTTTGGAAAAATCAAAATTTCATGAAAAATACTTGAAATAAAACTGGTTTAGAGAAAAATAAAAAAGAGGTATACTACTTAACAAAATAAGCTACTAATAAGCAAATAAGCTAATAATGTTAAAACTGCTTTTGAATACTTAAATATCAAGTAGTGCAAACTATGACAGATTAAAGTCCCTAGGGCAGTTGGTTATGAGTGTTGTGTTGGGTTTGTGAGCTAAAGGTCGGGGTCGAATCCCCCCGCACCTTTTGCAAATCATTTTATTTTTCAAATTTTCTTTTTGAAACTTGCTTATAAGACAAAAATAAGGACTTTTTGTAAAACACTTTTATCAAAACTTGAAATAAGCAGTTTCTCAACTGCTTATTTGCAACAGTTTCAACAGAAGCTAAAACAAACACCCCTTTTCAGTTTTTGAGCATAAAAAAGGCAACAAGATAAGCAATTTTGAAAGGCAATGAGTTAAGCAAATATCCTGGGATCATTAATAAGCTAAGAGTTACAGAAAATAAGCAACAAAAAGGGGAACATAAGCAGTTTTTTGGGGAGTCCTAAGCTAAAAAGGAAATGGGCATACAATGATACTAGCTAATTTAAAGGGCTAAAGAAGCATTTGATAAGCAAGAGTTAAGCTAAAAAACTAACTAACCTAATTTATAGAATCTAATAAGCACTAAGGATACTAAATAAGCTAAAAAGAGCACAACTAATAAGCTAAAACTCAAAATGTGCAGGCTACTGTTACTGTAGCAGTGGCTAAAGTGGTTTTGGACAGAGTATAAGTGCAATTTAAACTAGGCTAGAGTGTTCCTACAAGCAAACTAACTAATGCTATGTTGAGTTGGGTACGTTGAGATGTGAGAAAAGTACTTTGGACCAAGTTTTGACTAAAAATAAGCCGTGAAAAAGGTGTTCAAACAGTAGGTACAAAGCTTGTTTGGGGACGATAAGGACGAAACGAAAAAGTATTTTTTGTGAACCAAACTTGCAAATTCTTATGACACAAGTAAAAGAAAACTTTTGCTACTGATTTTAACCTTTAGACACTTTGACTTGTAAAGTCAAAGTGGGTAGAAACCTGTTTTTGACCTCAAATAAGCTTAAACCAAACACCCTTTTATGAGGTGTTAAAGCTTAAAACTGGTTTAAAGAAAACTGAAACTTGGTTTTTTTCTTTGTAAAACTAACTTAACAACTTGGATAGCAACTTAAAAACAAATAAGGACAAGTAAGGAGCAAATAAGCACTAAAGTGCTTATTTGCTAAATAAGCAAAAATGAAAGACAGTAAAGAAAAAAAAAGAAACTTTCATTCATTAAAAAAAAGAGCAAGTACAATAAAACTAAAAGCTTTTTAAAACTAAAACTACTACTAAAATCCTAATACCCTTGAAAGGCTTACAATCACATCTATTTATACTAAGAATAAGCTAGGGTCTTGGAGTCTTGGAGTCCACTGATGTGTTTCTTTTTTGAGAGAGAATGAGTCCTGGCTATCTTGTGCTTTTCTTGAGATCATCTCAACCTTTCATTTCATCTTGGGCACCAAGGTAAGAAATCCAAGCCGTCCATTGTGTTTTGGCGGGAAAAGGGTTTAACAGCTGGTGGGTTGAGTATGTAGGGTGAGGGATCATTAAATGTATCTTGTATTGTTGTTGAGGTGGGGGGACAAAGGTGGGTTGAAGGTTGACTGAAGGATGGGTTGGGTGAGTGATTTCAGGGTATTGGTTGGGAGGAAGGAGACTTGGCGCCAAGTGGGTGGTTTTTGACCAAGGTGGGTTTAACCCTTTGACCGGGTATAAGGGTGGGTAGACGGGTTGGATTATGGGTTTGGATATTGTTTGGGCTATGGATTGGGCCAAGGTAATAACAAAGGTCCTTTTGGTTTGTATTTAGTGTTAATAAAACAAGGACCATAATTGCAACTTCTCAAAACCAAAGGACCATAACTGTAACTTATGAAGAGTAGTCAAAAGATTGGTTTTGCCAACTTTACTAATCCAAGGGTCAATTTTTGATACTTTTGAAAATTTCCAAGGACTAGTTTTGAACATTTTGGATTTTCAGGGACTAAACTGTAATTTTCTCAAAACTTTTAGATTTTTCACCAAAGGACTAAATATGACAATTTATGATTTTAAAAAGACCTTTGGTGACTTTTCTTTTGAAATTTTGGCTCAGGGACTATTTTTGACAATTTTAGAAACTTGGGGGACTGAAACTGCAATTTTTGCAAATTTGATATGTTTTTCATCTGATTTTGATATTTTTGCATTTAAAACATATAAAACACTGATTTGTGATATTTTTATCATTTTGAAGCATTTTTGAGTGTTTTCAGATGATTTTGCAGTTCAGATTTGACTAAAAATGATGAGTATTTACACACTCATCAATCCCCCACACTAAACTATTGCTAGTCCCTAGCAATCTTTTGAGAAAAACTTAATGGTTTTGATCTCTTTACCAGAAGCCATTACTTCCGGAGTAGCCAAATGTTTCAGTTCAAGTAAGAACCATGGTACACCGATAACCATGTGATTTTGAGCAAAAACCACCAGCTTTCAACGGATTTGATTTTGTCTTTACCGAGCGTACCCTTCCGGACTAGCCAACTCTTAGATAAATTATCAATATTATCTTTGGTGAGTCGATTACCAATTATGGTTTTTCCACTGCCTTTACCACAAGCCATAATCTTGCGGGCTAGCCAACTCTTCACTTTTTAGGATATGGTGAGGTGAGGAACCATACAATTTTGGGCAAATTGCAAGCCATATAAACGGATTTGATTAATCTTTACCAAGAGCCGTTTGCTCCTGGATTAGCCAATCCTTTTGTCTTACAGACATGGCGGATTGATAACCAAGATGAGTAAGTGTAAAACACTTACTCCAAAAAAAATTTTGGCCAAAAACCTGGGTAGATAATATATATGAAATTGTGAGAATTCCCCACACTTAGAAATGAATATTGCCCTCAATATTCAAAGTACCGGCGGTTATGCCGAGACAAAGAACGTAAAAGGGAAATACTACGGCCATTATTTAGAAAGTTTTTTTTTTAAAACATGTGGGCAACCCCCCCACACTAGGGTGGTAGAAAGAGGTAAGAAGACAGAAATATGGGTGAAAACCCATATGGTGAGTGCTACTGTTTTTGATTCTCGAGTCGCTAGCTTGACTCGACCCCGAATTCATTGGTTCATGGGGAAGCAAAGTGGAAGAAACAATCTCCATCGGACTTTCATTCAAGATGTTTGGACAAACATTTGAAGCATGTGAAAGTTCCACACCGATGAGATATAGAGAAACAGAGACAGACCCGGCTTATAAATGATAAATAAATATGCCCTGGTCAAAGATAGTGTCCTCACTCCCGGGAAGGAGTGAAGAAGAAGACACATCATAAGTGAGGAATGGAAGGAAGATGTTTATAACAATTAGGATCCATTCTTCATCCTCAAATGTAGACATGTCTGGAGGAAGGGTGAAGGTAGTATCATCAATAAGCAAACTCTTATGATAGAGTACACCTTCCTCCGAGCCAATATCATCCTCAAGATCAAAATGGAAATGATCATATTCCGGAGGAGATATGTCATGAGAGAGTTCACCGGAGAACTCTTCATGAAGAGAATCATTGGAAAAAGCCTCAAGCTCGGGCTTGTCCAATGTAGAGTCACTATCCACAACGGGGATAGGAGATGAAGCTGACTTAGCACAAAATGATTCGATCTTAGAAACGAGGAGATTTATATTGAACAATTGTTCACGAAGTATCTCGTCCTCAATTTCCAGATCATCAGAATCTCTCACTTCCTCTAAGCTAACTAGCTCAGAAGGTAGCTCCTCGACATAATCGATGTCTCCAAAGGATAAAGAATCGTCAAACGAAGTACAATCGTTATCAGAATCGGAGAACATATCGACATGATCATATGGAATGTCAAGAGGAGGAGAAGAATTATCATCAAGAGGCTCATCACACATATTACCAGAGATAACCTCGGACTCACTTGGGGTTGGAACAAGGCTCTCAACACTAGACGGTTCCATTTCTGGAATAGTGCTAGAAGGCTCGTCCCCCATTATAAGAGAGTCTTTGGAAGTAATAAAAGGTAAGATAGGTGTGATAGCAATAGACTGAGGGAGTTGAGAAATGATATCTTTCCAAGGAATAACACTCTCCTCGTCACAATCATAGTATTCCCTCATTTGAATACTATCCTCATCATCATCGTCATCGTCATCATATCTGATTCTTATATTCATGCGCGAAGCTTACACACCATTCTTTTCATTTGTAGCTTCTTTAGAATGCGTATTTCTTCAGAACTTTGAGGAAGATTACACTCCTCGTAATCATTGATATGCTGTGAAGGCTCGAAGTCGATGATGATGGAATCTTGTGGGGGTTGGAAATTGTCAAAACTGGGAGAATTGGAATTTTGAAAATTTTGATTCATCGGTTGACATTCAAAAGTCTCATGAGGACCCCCGCAATTCTCACAAAAGAGATAATTGGGAAAATAACTTTCACCAAAGTTCTGATTGTAACATGGTTCCGGCTCATAGACAAGAGGAACTCGTGGTGGACAATCAAAACCGTAATGAGAATCATTCCCACAATACTCGCATGAGTAGGATTCGTATTGGGGTTGCGGAGGTAGGTAGGAAAAATCGGGTGTTTCATTGTTTGAAATGGGATCGGGATTACCGACAAACTTGTCTCCGAAACCCACATTGGTACATCGCTGACAATTTCCACCATTAAACGGACCTCCACACCAGGAACATGTCGAAAACCATGACATGAAGAATTAAACGGATAAGAGGGATAAGAGATGAAGAATTAAACGGTTAAAGAGGATAAGAAAATGGAGAATTAAACAGGTTTGAGGATAGAGAAATGTAGAATTAAACAGATTAGAGGATAAAAGATGGATATTTTTGGATTTTTGAAAAATATGCTATAAAAACAAAGAATGAAAATATTTTTGGTGTTGATAACACTTCAGGAAAAGTGTTAATGAACTTTTTTGGATTTTTGAAAACTTTACAAAAAACTCTTTACAAAAGATGGGGTATGCACAAGAATGGATCTGAAAAAGGCTAAACACACGCTAAAGCCTCCCCGGCAGCGGCGCCAAAATTTGATCCGCGCAGAACCGTCAAGCTAAATCACTCAAACCTGCCACTTGTGAATGGCAGACCGTAATCAGCTTAAAACTGCTCAAGCACGAATGCAATTTAGATCAGAGGAATATAGTGTATTCCTGGGTCGTTAAGTCCCACGGAGACTCAATGGTGTGCAAACACAAGATCAGACGATAGAATGATCACTAAAGATAGCGATCAAAAAGGATAAGATTTGAATATTACACTACTGAAAAAGGAAATAAATAAAAGCGACTTAAATACAAATTAAAAAAAATTAAAAAGTTAAAAGATATTAAATAAACGCTATCACTATTTTTACAATGATGTTTTTATGATTTTATAAAATAAAATAACTTAAATAAACTATATTAACTAAAACGTAAACTCAAATTACTTAAAAACGTGACTTAAAATGAAAACGCACGTTATGTACAAAAATTACGCTGGAGCGCAAGATAAAACGTAAAATTTATGAAATAAAGGTCCTACGAATGTGAAAACAATTTTATTACGTACTATATGATAAAAGAAAATTTTAGGAAAAAGCCGGGTATTTTTTCGACTTTTAAATTATTTATTATGAATTAAAAACTATTTTAATCTAATTTAATTATAAAAAATACTAAATGATTTTGGAAAAATCTGAAAATTTCACAGAAAATACTTGAAATAAAACTGGTTTAGAGAAAAATAAAAAAAAGGTATACTACTTAACAAAATAAGCTACTAATAAGCAAATAAGCTAATAATGTTAAAAACTGTTTTGAATACTTAAATATCAAGTAGTGCAAACTATGACAGATTAAAGTCCCTAGGGCAGTTGGTTATGAGTGTTGTGTTGGGTTTGTGAGCTAAAGGTCAGGGGGTCGAATCCCACCCCTGCACCTTTTTGCAAATCATTTTTTTTTTCAAATTTTCTTTTTGAAACTTGCTTATAAGACAAAAATAAGGACTTTTTGTAAAAACACTTTTTATCAAAACTTGAAATAAGCAGTTTCTCAACTGCTTATTTGCAACAGTTTCAACAGAAGCTAAAACAAACACCCCTTTTCAGTTTTTGAGCATAAAAAAGGCAACAAGATAAGCAATTTTGAAAGGCAATGAGTTAAGCAAATATCCTGGGATCATTAATAAGCTAAGAGTTACAGAAAATAAGCAACAAAAAGGGGAACATAAGCAGTTTTTTGGGGAGTCCTAAGCTAAAAAGGAAATGGGCATACAATGATACTAGCTAATTTAAAGGGCTAAAGAAGCATTTGATAAGCAAGAGTTAAGCTAAAAAACTAACTAACCTAATTTATAGAATCTAATAAGCACTAAGGATACTAAATAAGCTAAAAAGAGCACAACTAATAAGCTAAAACTCAAAATGTGCAGGCTACTGTTACTGTAGCAGTGGCTAAAGTGGTTTTGGACAGAGTATAAGTGCAATTTAAACTAGGCTAGAGTGTTCCTACAAGCAAACTAACTAATGCTATGTTGAGTTGGGTACGTTGAGATGTGAGAAAAGTACTTTGGACCAAGTTTTGACTAAAAATAAGCCGTGAAAAAGGTGTTCAAACAGTAGGTACAGCTGCTGTTTGGGGACAGTAGGACAGAACAGAAAAAGTATTTTTTTTTTGTGAACCAAACTTGCAAATTCTTATGACACAAGTAAAAGAAAACTTTTGCTACTGATTTTAACCTTTAGACACTTTGACTTTGAAAGTCAAAGTGGGTAAAAAGGAAATTTTGGACCTCAAATAAGCTTAAACCAAACACCCTTTATGGGTGTTAAACTTACAAACTGATTTTAAGAAAAACTGAAACTTGGTTTTTTTCTTTGTAAAACTAACTTAACAACTTGGATAGCAACTTAAAAACAAATAAGGACAAGTAAGGAGCAAATAAGCACTAAAGTGCTTATTTGCTAAATAAGCAAAAATGAAAGACAGTAAAGAAAAAAAAAGAAACTTTCATTCATTAAAAAAAAGAGCAAGTACAATAAAACTAAAAGCTTTTTAAAACTAAAACTACTACTAAAATCCTAATACCCTTGAAAGGCTTACAATCACATCTATTTATACTAAGAATAAGCTAGGGTCTTGGAGTCTTGGAGTCCACTGATGTGTTTCTTTTTTGAGAGAGAATGAGTCCTGGCTATCTTGTGCTTTTCTTGAGATCATCTCAACCTTTCATTTCATCTTGGGCACCAAGGTAAGAAATCCAAGCCGTCCATTGTGTTTTGGCGGGAAAAGGGTTTAACAGCTGGTGGGTTGAGTATGTAGGGTGAGGGATCATTAAATGTATCTTGTATTGTTGTTGAGGTGGGGGGACAAAGGTGGGTTGAAGGTTGACTGAAGGATGGGTTGGGTGAGTGATTTCAGGGTATTGGTTGGGAGGAAGGAGACTTGGCGCCAAGTGGGTGGTTTTTGACCAAGGTGGGTTTAACTCTTTGACCGGGTATAAGGGTGGGTAGACGGGTTGGATTATGGGTTTGGATATTGTTTGGGCTATGGATTGGGCCAAGGTAATAACAAAGGTCCTTTTGGTTTGTATTTAGTGTTAATAAAACAAGGACCATAATTGCAACTTCTCAAAACCAAAGGACCAGAACTGTAACTTATGAAGAGTAGTCAAAAGATTGGTTTTGCCAACTTTACTAATCCAAGGGTCAATTTTTGATACTTTTGAAAATTTCCAAGGACTAGTTTTGAACATTTTGGATTTTCAGGACTAAACGTAATTTTCTCAAAACTTTTAGATTTTTCACCAAAGGACTAAATATGACAATTTATGATTTTTAAAAGACCTTTGGTGACTTTTCTTTTGAAATTTTGACTCAGGGACTATTTTTGACAATTTTAGAAACTTGGGGACTGAAACTATTTTTGCAAATTTGATATGTTTTTCATCTGATTTTGATATTTTTGCATTTAAAACATATAAAACACTGATTTGTGATATTTTTATCATTTTGAAGCATTTTTGAGTGTTTTCAGATGATTTTGCAGTTCAGATTTGACTAAAAATGATGAGTATTTACACACTCATCATTGATACAATGCATCTTCTTCCCACTTTATAGACTTTTCAGCAATCCTCTTTGACCTCTGAAACTATCCCACCACATTCTAGCCTTTGGATCACTCAAAATGATCAGAACCGTCCACCTTGCATTTTGGCGCCAAATATTCTTCACAGCAGGTTTAAGCTTTAATGAGGTTTGGTTTGAGATAATTATGATTATTTGGAGTTTAGAGGAGGTGGAGGGGGAAAAAGCAAGGAGGGGGAAAAAGCAAGGAGGAAACCATGACTGGTTTTGGAGATATCAGGCTTGGGAGAGGATGCTACAGTAGCTCTGGTATTTGGGCGCGCTAAGGTGGGTTTGACTTCTGTTGACCGAGCTATTAATAACAAAGGGTCCAAATTGGTTGTGGCTGGGGTTCAAAAGGAGATATGGACTGGGGGTCAAGGTTCAAGTATATTGGGCTAGCAGTTGGGCTTGAGGTTGTATTTGGATTTTGGGCTTGGTAAATATATTGTGTCCGTTTGGTTTGTGTATTAAACAAGGACCAAAAATGCAAATTTGCCAAACTTCAAGGACTGAAAGTGCCATTATTCCAAACTTCTCACAAGGACCAAACTTGACAACTTTTGATAGAACAAGAACCCTTTTTGCATAAAATCCATTTTTAAAAGTCCAAGGACTAATTTTGCAATTTTTCCAAAGTTTAGGGACTTTTCTTGCCAATTGACCAAAGAATCATTCAAGGATCATTTTAAACAACTTAGAATACTTCAGGGACCTTGAATGATAAATTTCCACATTTTTGAATTCCAGGGACTAGATTTGACAACTTTTAAAACTTGGGGGACTAAAACTGCCAATTTTGCAAACTTGATACATTTTTCATCTGATTTTGATATTTTTGCATTTGAAACACATAAAACACTGATTTGTGATAATTTGATCATTTTGATGTGTTTCTCAGTGTTTTCAGATGATTTTGCAGTTTAGATTACACAAAAATGATGAGTTTTTAGACACTCATCAATCCCCCCCACTGAGATATTGCTAGTCCCTAGCAATGATTTGAGAAAACTTGATGGATTTAATCTCTTTACCAAAAGCCATCACTTCTGAGTAGCCATTGTTTTGATTCAAGTAAGAACCTTGGTACAACGATAACCAAATGATTTATTGGCAAATCATAAACCATATAACGGTTTTGATGTGTCTTTACCGAAGCCGTACCATACGGACTAGCCAACTCTTAGATAAATTATCAGAATTATCTTTGGTGAGTTGAATACCAATTATGGATTTTCCACTGCCTTTACCACAAGCCATAACCTTGCGGGCTAGCCAACTCTTCACTTTTAGGATATGGTGAGTTGAGAACCATACAATTTTGGGCAAATTGCAAGCCATATAAACGGATTTGAGAAATCTTTACCAAGAGCCGTTTGCTCCAGGATTAGCCAATCCTTTAGTTTATTAGACAAAGGCGGATGATAACCAAATGAGTAAGTGTAAAACACTTATTCCAAAAAAAAAATTTTGGCCAAAAACGGGGGAATTGGGTGGATAAATATATGATAAAATTCACCAGAATTCCCCCCCACACTTAGAAATGAATATTGCCCTCAATATTCAAAGTACCGGCGGTTATGCCGAAACAAAGAACGTAAAAGGGAAATACTACGGCCATTATTTAGAAAGAAGATTTTTTTTTTTTTTTTTTTTTTTTAGAAAGAATGAGGATATACAACAGCGTGGGGAAAACTCCCCCACACTAGGGTGGTAGAAAGGGGATAAGAAGACAGAATTATGGGTGAAAACCCATATGGTGCGTGCTAATGTTTTTGATTCCCGAGTCACTAGCTTGACTCGATCTCCGCATTCATTGGTTCATGGGGAATGTTTGTAAATCCGGGACAACCACAGGGGGAATGTCCTCTCCAAAGTAGTGCTTCACTCGATGACCATTCACTTTAAAATTAGGACCATCGGGTTGAGATAACTCAAGGGTACCATAAGGATAAACCTTAGCAATGGTGAATGGACGGACACAGCGGGACTTGAGCTTTCTCGAGAAAATCTTCAATCTTGAATTGAAAAGAAGGACTCGATCACCAACGTTGAAAACGCGGTTCTTGATCTTGGAGTCATGAATCTTCTTTGACTTTTGCTTGTAGATCAAAGAGTTCTCGTAAGCTTGATCACGAAGTTCATTTAGTTCATTCATTTGAAATTTTCTGTGATCACCGGTACCGTCAGATATCGGTTTGCATGTTTTAAGGCCCAGTAAGCCTTGTGCTCTAGCTCAATCGGAAGATGACATGCCTTTCCGTACACTAGCTTGTATGGAGTATACCCGATGGGTGTTTTTAAAGCTGTACGAAAGCCCGAGTCGTCATCCGGTTTATCCGACCAGGATGCACGATTTTCGCCACTTGTCCTTTCAAGGATCCTTTTAATACCACGGTTTGAAACTTCCACCTGCCCACTTGGTTGGGGGTGGTATGCGATGAGAGGCGATGGGTAACACCATAATTTTGCATGACTCTTTCAAATTGGTCATTACAAAAATGTGTACCACGATCACTGATTATCGTTCTCGGAGTTCCAAACCCGCAAACAGAGATTTCAAAACTTCACAACTACTCGGGCATCATTGGTGGGTAAAGCTTTTGCTTCAACCCATTTTGACGAATAGTCAACATGACCACGAGTATGTACTTGTTACCACGAAGATGGAAATGGCCCCATAAAATCAATACCCCATATGTCAAATATCTCACAAACTTGAATGGCATTTTGTGGCATTTCATTCCTTTGAGATATATTGCCATGACGTGACAAGCGTCCACAGGTTTTGACATAATCGTGGGCATCCTTATTGATTGTGGGCCAATAGAACCCGGAATCAAACACCTTTTTGGCGGTGTAGTTTGGACTATGATGTCCCCCGGTGGGTCCAAAGATGGCAAGCTTTGAGAATGTCAAGAGCTTCTTGTCCATAAACACACCGTCGGATGACTTGATCCGCACAGATTTTGAACAAGAAAGGGTCGTCCCAGAAATAATGTTTAACATCTTTGAAGAATTTGTTCTTCTGCTGGGTCGACATCCCTTTCACAATGAAGTTACCCGCATGGTAATTTGCAAAGTCAGCAAACCATGGGGTGGTAGAATTTCCACGAAAAGAAACCGCATTGAGTGTCTCGAGAGGAAATGTTTCATTTATATCCTTTTTCTCGAAGACATCTTGGTGAGGGTTTTCTAATCTGGACAGATGATCAGCAGCTAGATTCTCAGCTCCTTTTTATCACGTATAATGATATCAAATTCCGGAGGAGGAGAATCCAACGAAGCAATCTCGGCTTTGCATCTTGTTTTGCAAAGAGATATTTAAGAGCCGAGTGATCCGTATACACTACGCATTTGGTCAAGATTAAGTACGGCCGAAACTTCTCAAAAGCATACACCACGGCTAATAGCTCTTTTTCTGTGGTGGGGTAATGAGTTTGAGCCTCACGGTCATAGTTTTGCTTATGCGTAGTGAATAGGCTGAAAATGCTTATTTCTTCGTTGCCCTAGGACTGCACCGATAGCAAAATCACTTGCATCGCACATGCGCTCAAAAGGCAAGTTCGGTCGGGAACAGCGAGAATGGGTGCTTCAGAAGCTTTTCTTCAATGTTTCAAAAGCTATGATGCACTCGGGTGAGAAGATAAAAGGAGCATCCTTTTCAAGAAGATGGGTCATAGGTCGGGCGATTTTGGAAAAATCTTGTATGAATCTACGATAGAAACCGGCATGACCTAAAAACTCCTAATACCTTTGACGGTGGTAGGATGAGGTAATTTAGCAATAACATCAACTTTTGCTCTATCTACCTCAATCCCGTTCTTTGAAATCTTATGGCCAAGGACAATGCCTTCTTTGACCATAAAGTGGCTCTTCTCCCAGTTTAGACAAAGATTGGTGTCTTCACACCTTTGAAGCATTTTATCTAAATGGGAGAGACATGATTGAAAAGAATCCCCAATGACCGAGAAGTCATCCATAAACACCTCCATTGATTCCCTGATCATGTCGTGGAAAATGGCCATCATACATCGTTGGAGCGTGCGGGAGCATTACATAAGCCAAAA
Source organism: Chrysanthemum makinoi (assembly GCA_910596185.1). Classification (NCBI taxonomy): domain Eukaryota; kingdom Viridiplantae; phylum Streptophyta; class Magnoliopsida; order Asterales; family Asteraceae; genus Chrysanthemum; species Chrysanthemum makinoi. Next base: position 92,402,459 of record OU343221.1, on the reverse strand, counting down.
GGCATACGTTTGTAGGCAAAAGTTCAGTATGGGCAGGTGAATGTGGTTTTCTCTTGATCATTTGGATCAATGGGGATCTGAAAGTAACCCGAGAAACCATCAAGGAAACAATAGTACTCGTTCCCCGCTAATCTCTCAAGCATCTGGTCCATGAAGGGTAGAGGAAAATGGTCTTTACGGGTGGCATCATTCAACTTACGATAGTCGATGCAAACACGCCATCCCGTCACCAATCGAGTTGGAATTAACTCGTTATCTTCATTAGTGACAACAGTAATGCCACCCTTTTCGAACACAATGAATTGGGCTGACCCAAGGACTGTATGAGATCGGGTAAATCAATCCTGCATCAAGAAGTTTGATAACCTCTTGTTTGATAACATTATGGATTTTTGGATTCACTCGTCTCGATGTTGAATCGCTGGTTTGAAGTCATCCTCCATCAAGATTTTATGAGTACAAAACTCAGGGTTTATACCTTTGATGTCGGAGAGTTTCCAAGCAATTGCTTGCTTGTGTGACTTCAAGATTTTAATGAGAGCAGCTTTTTCATCTTTACTCAAATCTCGAGCAATAATGACGGGTAATTTATCATTACCTTCAAGGAATGCATACTCGAGATGAGGAGGTAAATCCTTAAGCTCAACCTCAGAGAATTCTTCCGTTTTCTCAACCTGAATTGACTTCCTTATTATGAAGTTTGATGGGAAGGAGAGGAAGAGAAGTGTCCAGATTTGACAATTTCTCAAGAAGAATATCTCTCTCCAGATTAATCTCATATTGATTAATCTCAACTGGGATTGAATCACTAGGGTGAGGGTTGATGATGGATCATCATTAAGCAACTTCTCAATAAGAAGTATGTCCCCCTCAATATCAATTGGAGCGTGATCAATTTCCCAAGGTACAGAATCACTAGCCAAGTATGCTTCAATCTCATCTAAGATGAAGTTGCTCCCTCAAACGTGAGTGAGAGAGGGAGTAGGATTGGCTATGATAGGTTGAGAAGATGTGGGTGAATCCCCACTCACAGAATTATGAGAATAACCAAGAACTTCTTGAGAGTACTCTTCAGGTGGCAACATCAATGATATCTATTCGGTTAACCGATTCAGAATCATAGTTTGCGGAGTACCTCGAAGTTTGGTCAAGGTTGAAGGTGACAGCTTCATTACCAACACGTAATGTGATTTCCTGCTCAAATACATCTATGAGGCGCTGCCCGTTCTCGGGGAATCCTCGACCAACAATGAGAGGAACCCGATGATCGGCATCAAAATCAACAACCACGAAGTCAGCCGGAAAATGGAACTTTCCTACTTTCACAAATACGCCCTCGGCAATGCCAAGAGGACGGGATATGGAACGATCTGCAAGCTCGAGAGTCATGTATGTAGGAGTGAGTTCGGAAGAAAGTTTCTTCCACACTGAATATGGCATAAGATTTATGCTTGCACCAAGATCTGCTAGGGCAAAGCATTCAACCATTCTGGAATACACATGGTAAGAGAAATTTCCGGATCTCCAAGCTTTTCGTGAAGCTTTTTAGGAATAGCTGCGAGCGTTCTCGTTAGAGGAGTCTTAGCCATTTCAAACAGCTTTTCCTTATTGCTTAACATGTGCTTGAGAGTCGATGCAAACTTGGGCATCAGCATGATAGCATCCGTAAAGCTTATGTCAAAATGTAACTCTTGGAAAATTTGGAAAAATTTATCCATTTGATGACTAGCTTTTTCGCGGAGCTTTTGCTCATTCAAACGTGATGGGTAAGGAATAGAAGATTTGGATTTCGATTCTCAACAGAGCTACTGGGGAGGTTCAAAACAACTCTGGATTAGACTGGGGTTTCGGACCACTTGAGGTTGGACTACCGAAGGTTGGACGTGTCGCGGTACCGTGGGCTAGAATAATGCACTTTGTCCGTTGTTTCCTTGGTAACTTGACTCATTGCCACAGGAGGAGGGGCATTGGAGTCGTAGGTCCATTGTGTGTCTGAGGTTCACTTTGTCCACTACCTTAGGAGAGAAGAAGAAGAGGTAGTAGGAACAGCGGGTCCAGTGTGAAACACCACTTCGGGTTGTGATCGCCTTGGCATCGCCCCTCGGGTTAGCGATCGTGTTGCTCGGTAAAATACCTGAGCCCGAGGGTCGATCATTTAAAGACTTCTTCGGATCGGCAATCGTGACCAACAACCGTTCATTTCATCTTGGGATTTCATGAACGCTTCAATAACTCATCGGATGATGGTCCTGGAGGAGTAATGACGGGAGGAGCTGGAGGGACAAATTGAGGCCGTATGTTTTGATTATAGCCAAAATTCCCTTGATTAGGATTCACATTTCCCTGAAATTGATTCCCTCGATTGAAATTATTTTGATTAAGGTTTCCTTGATGTTGGAAACCTTGATTGGGTCGAGGATAGAAATTACCTTGGTTTTGATAACCTTGGTTCATTCTTGGTTGGTTTTGATTCCGGTTTTGCATGTTGTGATTTTGGTTAAAACCGGGTGGTGCTCGATTAGTGTTAGCACGGTAGTGTGGTTCATTTGAGGACGGTATTGATTACCTCCTTCTTTGTGAACTACCGGCTAAGGCATTTGCTTCAAAAGGACTACCATCGTGGCGGTACAATTGTAGTAGGCATGAGGACCACCACAAGTGACACAACTCTCAACTTTCTTCACTTCAGCATGTGTTGGTGTCTGAGTGAAGGAAACTTTCTTCTGGTTAGCAAGAACCAAAGCCTGAACAATGTCTGTGAGTTTATCAATCTTAGCATCGGTGCTAGATGTACTCACTGGGGATGAAGAAGAAGAAGGTCCAGCATTAGACTGATATGTCTTAGCTCTGAAAGGACGGACTTGAGACTTGTTCTCAATGATCTGCAAGGCCTCTTTGGTGGTCTTGCTCAGAAATTACCTCCGCGGAGGCATTCAAAGAGTCTTGATTAGTCTGATTGAGACCATTGTAGAAAGTATCCATTTGCATTAACTCGGTAAAACCGTGATGCGGACACTTGTGAAGCAACTCTTTGTAACGATCCCATGCCTCCCCGAATGATTCATCAAATCTCTGAGAAAATTTCATTATCTCATTCTTAAGACTTGTGGTTCGGGATGGAGGATAGAACTCGTTAACGAATTTAGTGACAAGATCTTCCCATGTCTCTATAGAACGAGGGGGTTGTTTCTCAAGCCAATTCCGGGCTTGTTCCTCTAGAGAAAATGGGAACAGAAGAAGCTTGATGGCTTCATGTGGGACATTCTTGTACTTGATGGTAGATGCTATCTTGTTAAACCATCGAATGTGTGCATGAGGATCATCCCGCTCAAAACCATAGAATTGGCTTTGGGTTACTAGATTGAGCAACCCGGTTTTGAGCTCAAAAGTGTCACCACGATGGCTGGAACAACAATGGCATCTCCGTAACCCTCGATGGGTGCTTGGAGAAGCTCATTCATGGGTTTGTCTTCTGCCATTTCGACAAGTGGTGGTGGTGGTAGACGTCGGCTCACGCCACGGCCGGGAGCTGAACGTCCTCACGTATCACGAGGAATCTTTCCAAGTTCGAAAGTGGACTTGTAGAATGGAAGAACGAAAAGTGGCATGCACTATGTATAAAACCAATTTTCAAAACAAATGAGGCAAAACACAAGTGAACTTAACCAATAATCACAAATGAAATGGCTTCTTTGAAAAAGGTACACCAAATCACAAGTGACACAAAGGCAAGTTTTAAATCTGATGTTCGGGAACTTATTAATGGTCGCACCCCAGTTAGGTAGTGCACTGCCTTGATTTGCGGTGGTTGATTTTTATGTATATTTAGTACCACTGAAAAGACGTAGGTAAGATTTGTGCAGATGGGTTCAAAAACTTTTGGACAATATTTTTGTTATCGTCCCGTTTAACCAAATCGTATCTCTTCAAGAATCACCTTAAAAGAGAATACAAAATAGAAAACGTTCCGATTGTTTTGTTGTTTTATATATATATTTTTTTGGTGTTTTAACACTTTAGGAAAAGTGCTAATGAACTTTTTAATTTCTTATAACTTTACAAAAACTTTTTACAAATGATGGGTATGTGCAACAATGGATCTGAAAATGGCTAAACACACGCTAAAGCCTCAGCGGCGCCAAAATTTGATCTCGCTAAACAATCAAGTCAAACAGACTTAAAACAGCTTAAACACAAATGCAATGAGGATCAGAGAATATAGTGAATTCTCGGGTCGTTTAGTCCCAAGGAGACTCAATGGTGTGTCAAACAAAATCAGAGGATAGAATGATCACTAAGGATAGTGATCTGTAAAGGTTTTGATTAGAAATATTACACTACTGATTGATTTGGAATAGAATTGGACACAGAATTGGAAAGCACAACAATCAGAAGAAAGAAACGTAAACGTGAAGCTTAAAACTACGTATACGTACAAAATAAAAAGTGAAAACTAAAAAGTAAAAGGCCTAAAAATATAAAAATGACATTTTTAGAATCCTAGAAATAAAAGAAAATTATTAGAAAAAGAAAATTATTTTTAACACTATTTAATTAATTATTATTAATTAAAAACTATTTTAACTATTTAATAAATACCCTAAAATAGAAGAAAATAAGAAATAAGGCTAGAAAAATAAACTTATGATTCTGAAAAATCTAAAATACTATAAAACTAATTTTAAAACAGAAAATATATTTTTTAGACTTTTTAATTATTTATTACTAATTATTTATTATTTAACAACTATTTATAATTATGATAAATACTAAAAAGATAGAGAAAAATCTGAAACTTTTTCTAAAAATCCTATATGATGACAGAAACTTAAGAAAAAGAGAAAAACAAGATTTGCTTATTAATAAGATGAAAAGAAAAATCAAAAAGCTAAAAATATTAAATAAACGCTATCACTATTTTTATATTGATGTTTTTGTGATTTTTTATTTTGAAAACTACTTATATACTAATATTATGAAACTTTAATAAAGACAAAAAATTTACAACTCACAAATAAGCAGTTTTGATGAGCTTATGATCCAACAGTGCTTAAATTAGCTTATTAGGTGGAAATAAGCTCAAACAAGCTCAATACTAGAAACAGAAGCTATATTAAGATGACAATAAGCTAGAACAACTAACTTGAAACTAAAAGATACAAACAATCCAACTGAAAAGCTCCAATAAGCCAATAAGCAATTTGGCTATTTGGGTGAAAACGAAAAATGGGACAATCTTTAAGCTACTAGCGTTCTACCAAACAAGTTCCAAAATGAAAAACAAGACTTGACAATCCAAGAGGACCAGGATGGCTTTCCAAAGAACCAAAGAACACAGGGTATGACCAACCAACAAGCTCAGTGCAAGCTTATGAAGTTTGACCCATTTCATGCACAGGATGAATCACAAAGGTGTACCCAAAATAAGCAGCTAAATAAGCACTCAAACAGCTGAGAAACTAAGAACTATCATTTTTGTATTTTTCTTTAGCAACAAGACTTCAATTCCCCAAGAGCTTATAAATTGAATCTTAATATTAAACTCCTAGTGAAATTCCAAAGTTTATTCAAAAACGACTTATTGAGATTTTGACTTTTTGAGAAAAACCAAAAAGTTGACCAAAATGACTTTTGATCTGATTCTAAGCACTGATGATGTTATATTAAGGTGATATAAGACTGATTTGATCAAAAGTAACAACTTTTTAACACAAAATCAAGATCCTTGATCTTAAAAACTCCAACAGTAAGCACCTATGTATGATTTCTTGAAATTTTGACTTTTTTACTTATAAGAACTTGTATCTTGACTAAGATGAGTTGTCTAGACCTATTTAGACAGGTTTCCAACAAAACCAAAGATCAGAGAACCTTTAAACACCATAAACCAAACACACCTTTATGTTGACTGTGATGAAGTTTTTACAAAGCAACTCTTGAATTTAAAACATGAGCTTAATTTCAAACCTTGTATTATCATTAACTAAGACTAAACAAGCTTGAATCCACAGTAATATCAACTTAAAACTAAGAAATGAGACTTGAACTATTATGACTGCCTAAATAAGATTTTAAAGCAACTATGAATTCCAAAGAACAAGCTATTGATTTTAATGATCAAAAACACTAATTTATAACTAGTAAACAAGTAGAAAAAGAAATTAGAGCTAATAAACAAGTAGAACAATGAAATGCCAAATTGGTCAAAAGTGCTTACAAAAGCTTCCAAGCTTAAAATTAAGAACCAGGACTCAAACCAATTCCTATAGCTTCCCAAGAAGCACTATACCAAGGCCATCCAAGATAAACCCTGCTCCAGCTTCTTGATCTTCTTCACCATGGATTTTTGATTTTTCAAGTATTTAATTTGGATTTTGGTAATTTTGATTTTTAGTCTAAACTAATTTTTATTGTTTCTAATAGCTTTTATAAGCTATTTGGGAGCTTATGTGACCTATTCTAATCCTTACAAACAACAAACAACAACATTTAATCCAACATGAGATTTTGCATAAAAATGAGAAATTGCATAAACTTGAGAAGTGATTAAAACTTTAAATTGTTACTTGAAAAAGTCTTACAATACACTGAAATACTCAAAACAGAAAGTTTGAAAGCTTTAAATTACACTTAAACTTTAAAAAATACTAAAAACGACAATAATAAACTAAAATTTTTTCTAGATAGTTGATACAATGCATCTTCTTCCCACTTTATAGACTTTTCAGCAATCCTCTTTGACCTCTGAAACTATCCCACCACATTCTAGCCTTTGGATCACTCAAAATGATCAGAACCGTCCACCTTGCATTTTGGCGCCAAATATTCTTCATAGCAGGTTTAAGCTTTAATGAGGTTTGGTTTGAGATAATTATGATTATTTGGAGTTTAGAGGAGGTGGAGGGGGAAAAAGGAGGAGGGGGAAAAAGCAAGGAGGAAACCATGACTGGTTTTGGAGATATCAGGCTTGGGAGAGGATGCTACAAGTAGCTCGGTATTTGGGCGCGCAAGTGCGGTTTGACTTCGCTGGACCGAGCTATTAATAACAAAGGGTCCAAATTGTTGTGGCTGGGGTTCAAAGGAGATATGGACCGGGGTCAAGGTTCAAGTATATTGGGCTAGCAGTTGGGCTTGAGGTTGTATTTGGATTTTGGGCTTGGAAAATATATTGTGTCCGTTTGGTTTGTGTATTAAACAAGGACCAAAAATGCAAATTTGCCAAACTTCAAGGACTGAAAGTGCCATTATTCCAAACTTCTCACAAGGACCAAACTTGACAACTTTTGATAGAACAAGAACCCTTTTTGCATAAAATCCATTTTTAAAAGTCCAAGGACTAATTTTGCAATTTTTCCAAAGTTTAGGGACTTTTCTTGCCAATTGACCAAAGAATCATTCAAGGATCATTTTAAAAAACTTAGAATACTTCAGGGACCTTGAATGATAAATTTCCACATTTTTGAATTCCAGGGACTAGATTTGACAACTTTTAAAACTTGGGGACTAAACTGCCAATTTTGCAAACTTTATACATTTTTCATCTGATTTTGATATTTTTGCATTTGAAACACATAAAACACTGATTTGTGATAATTTGATCATTTTGATGTGTTTCTGAGTGTTTTCAGATGATTTTGCAGTTTAGATTACACAAAAATGATGAGTTTTTAGACACTCATCAGTTTCACCACCACTTGCATCCACCTCAACCCCAGCTGTCTACCCACTCTCCTACACCTCACCCTAAAGCATTAAATGCCCCTAATTTGCTTTACGCTATCTCATCTGTCCAAAAACTACTTTTCCCTGCCAAAAGGTGAATTAAACTGGGAGATCAAATTGACCAATCCAACGTTCAAAGTGAAGGGATAGTCTCAAAAGTCTGCAAGGACCTCAAAAGACCTTTATTTAAGAAGAGGAAGACAGAGATAATAGGTTGTCACAGTTTTAGACCATTTTCGTAGTGTAAATTTAAATTTCGCTTTAAGTTTCATGTAAAAATCTGGGTTTCATCAATTCTGTGTTGTACTAGTTAAGTTAATCATAATCAAAGAGTTTTTATCCAGCAATTTCATGTTTTTAGTCCTAATAAGATTTCCTACCAAAATTATTCTTGCTTGTTTTTCATGTTATAAGTTGTTTGATGGACTCTATAAGCCACATAAGCTTCTCTGACAAAGCTCATTTAGCTTTTTAGAAACCTTAAACAAGTTATAGTCATTAAAACAAAATACTAAAAAATTTGAGAAAATACAATGAAAAATCAAAAAATAGTGAGTTGAGTAGGAAGAAGCTCGGAGCAGGATAAATTCTCATTATGGTCCTCGGGTTGTAGTGTTTTGGGGATGTTTTAGGATTGTTCTTCGTCCCGGTTCTTTGTCTCAGCTTGAATTTCATCTTGTAAGCCCTTTTATTAATTTTTGCAATTTCTTGCATATGTTACTTTAATGCTTTAAATTTGATGTTTTTAAGTTTCTTTGTTGTTTGTTAGTATTTATCTGTCTTAATCTCGTGTGTTTATGTTTGGATCTCATTGATGCTTGAATTATATTTGACCGCCAATATGCCAATTTTTTATGTTCATAGGCTTAGACTTGTTTGACATCTTGTTTGTGCTGAAAAAGGTCTATTTTGACACAATATGACCTCTGGATTGAATATGATGGGCTTATGCAGTCACTTTTTGTGAAAATCTCAATTCGAGCCAATTTAAGGAGTGTTTGGATTAGGATATAAACTGTGATTTAGTGCTTGATAGTGGTTGATATCTATTGCTATAGTCTCATCTAGTCATATATCACCATTTTAGGTCTTAATTTTGTACCAGTTTGCTTCAAAAGTCAAAATCCATCTTAGATCTATTTAGCCTAAAAACTATTAAGAGTTAGTAGTTGAAATAGCTTAGAACAAGTTTAGATTCTATTGGTTTAGCTTATTTGGGTCTTATTACATCTTATAACATTGATCTCAGTTCATAAATTAAGCTTCAATCTCAGTTTAGTCAAAATTCAGTTCTGTGTTAAAAGTCAAAAAAAAGTTGGAAAAGTCAGTTTTTACAAAACTTTGTGGAATTTTCATTGATTCGTTTTTTGTTCAAATTAAGTGATATTTTGGGATAATTAAGCTCAGTTGGTGAAGTTTTCAAATATCATTTTTGTAGAATTTTATGAATTTCCTATAAGCACTAAATAAGCTGTCCAAAAAGCCCACTTTTGCCATGTTCACTCAGCATATGCTGAGTGATCAGCACATACTTAGTGTGCACAGGCATTTTGCAGAAGCTCTAGAAAGCTTATTATAGCTTCTCTAAGGCTAAATTTTGGTACAACTGATCTTTGGTTGGTGGTCTTGAGGTCCACAGAACTGGTTTTCACTTTGGATTATTAGATAAGCTGGCACAAGTGCTTAAAGTAAGCCAGTTAGGACCGTTTGGTGTGTTGAGACTTGAAATCTGGTCTCGAGCTTTTTTTCTGTAGCTTGTGCTTTTTAGGTCCCAATCAGTTGCATTAGCTCATTTTAGGTTAGATTTAGGCTTTAGTAGCTTATGGTAGCTTATAGTTAGCTTTTAGCTTATTTCAAGTGCTTATTTAAACTGCTTATTTGCCTAATTCAGCTTATTAGTAGTTTATTTAACTTTTATATTTTTCCTAGTATTCTCCGCTATCATATAGTATTTATAGTATAAAAAGTTTTGCTATTTATTAGAGTTCATTTAGTACTTATTAGAATTTTTATTAGTTTTAAATAATCATTAAATAGTATTACTCATACAAATACATAAAATAGTGTAATAAATATATTTTCAGTTTTAAAATAAGTTTTCTAAAATTTTAGATTTTTCTAAGTCATAATCTACCTCTTTTCTAGCTTTATTTCATATTTTCTCATATTTTAGGGTATTATTAAATAGTTAAAAATAGTTTTTAATTAATAATAATTAAATAAATAGTCATAAAAATAATTTTCTTTTTCCAATAATTTTCTTTTGTTATTAGGATTGTAAAAATATCATTTTCATATCCGTAGGTGTTTTATTATTTTAAATTTACGTTTATTCTCAGATTTATTTAAAATTCAAGAAACGTACGCTGCTTTTAGGTTTTAAATACTGTTAAACGTTTTTAAATATAGAATTAAAATGACTTCAAAGTCTTGATTAGATTAAATTTCCTTAGTGTAATCAATCATAACCTTTTCATGTTCCATATTCACTGGACACGCATTCGTTGTATTACGTTGTTCACACCTCGTTGGGACTTAACGATCTGAGGATTCACTATACTCCTCGATTTAATTGCATTTCGTTCCTGAGCAGTGTTTGACTTGTATGGTTGACCATCACAAGTGAATGACTAATAAAAGATAGACCGTTCGTGAGCTTAATCAATTTTTGCCGAGGTGTGCTTGCATTCGTTTAATTTCAAGCATCAAGTGATTGTTGAATATACACCCATTGTATATTTACCATCTTGTCCATATTTCTCATTATTTTCATATAAACCAAAATTATCGTGAAGTTAATTCATTTGACTAATCGATTACCAAAAATATTTTCATTCTTTGTTTTTACAACATGTTTTTTGAAAATACCAAAAATATTCCCTCTTGAATTTCTCTTACCCTTTTAATTCTTCATTTCTTACCCTCTAACCCCTTTGATTCTTCTATGTCTTATCCTCACCTTCTTGGTTGTCAATGGTTTGGTGGCCCTCATAATGATGATAATTGTCCGCTTTAGCATGGTAGAGTCGAAATGGGTCCAACAGAACCAAGATCCCTATTCTTACCATGACACGACCTATTTATTCCATCACTACCACATCATGAGATTCGCACATTATTCATGTGAATTTGTGGAGGTCCTCATCAAGAATTTGAGTGTCAAACCGAACAGTTGTCTATAAACGCTTCGGGTAACCACTCGTGACTTTGAAATGACCAAATTCCATATTATTCCATTGATGACCACCACAACAATTATTTTGTTGTGAGTACTGTGGAGGTCCACACTTTAGCTCCGATTGTCAAACAAGGAATCCATTTCCTTGTAACAATTACGACTCTTCGTATTATTGACCAACCTCTACAAGTACAAATGAATCGCACCACCAGCCTAAGCCACTTCCTCAAAATCTTCTCCTTGATCTTTTGGATTTAGTAAAAGATTTGAAGGAATGTAAACATTCCCAAGATAATCCAAATGAGAAATCCATGGAAGAATTGTTAGTGAAGAGCGCATAGCTAAATTAGATTCCCGATTGCAGGTGAAAACTCTATTAGGGAATTAATTAAAATACAAAAAGTACCAAATCTAGCTCTCGATTCCGTTTCATTCTGATGACAAAGGATGATGAAGATACCTTGATATTCTATAATTTTATAAAGATTCATCAAGTTTATCAGTTGAGATTCCATCCGTGGAACAGGAGAAAAGAATATGATGAATCATTAATAAATTAGAAATAATGGAACTTGTAGAATCCATAATCGCTAGTCCTTCTCAACTCCCCGCTCATTTTGTTATCACACCCGAGGTTCACACTACCTCCTGAGCACGTGGGGACGAAAGCATCTTGACACTGTTTCTAAAAGGAATCTGAACTAATTCATAAAGTCTAGTGTCATGAACCTTGTCCCAATTCCAGAGAGTCAGTGGAATTCTGATCATGTCCGGTGATATCCCTCCTCCTCTTTGTCTTCCAAAATGATCATATTGAGATTCTCGACCGATGAGGACTATTCTTTATCTTGTGAGACATAGTTATGTGGGGATTACCTTCACGAGCTTGTCACCAGAGAACTTGAGAATGATGAAGAATAATCCAAGACGAAGCTTTTCGTCTTACATTATTGAATGTTAATCTTCTATCTTTGAATCAAGGCTTTTAATGAAAGCTTCATTTCATATCCTATCCCCTTTGAGGATAGTGTGAACTTTTTGTTCATGATTCTATTCGGAATTGCAAACGTTCAATTTTGATCATATGGGAGAGAAGATTAGTGGTATTACCACTTCTCATTTGAATAATTCTCTCCCCGATTATGAATCATTCATTTTTGAGGAGTTCCCCGGTGAACTCACTCAAATCAATCCCGAATATGAATCATTCGCCTTTGAGGAGTTCTCATGTGCACTCACTCATATCATATCTCACGGAGTATGATAACTTCTACTTTGATCTAGACACAGGTATGTCTAGACCAATTGAGCTTAAATGATGAGATTCATGCTATTATTTCTCCTGTGGTGATGATGAGTTAGTCAAGATTTTATCATGACTTTCTTTCTCTTTTCACCTATCCGTGGCTTCTCTGTTCTTTACTCCCGGGAATGAGGACACTATCTTTGACCCCGTCATTTTCATTTATTATTTGTGAGCCGGATCTATGTATACCTCATCGGTGTGGAACTTTCACGTACTTCAATGTTTATACAAACATCTTGGATGAAAGTCCGATGGATTGTCTCCACCTTACTTCCCCATGAACAAATTAATTCGGAGACGAGTCAAGCTAGCGACTTCGGGAAATCAAAAACATAATTAAACATGGGTTTTCACCCGTGTGTACCACCCTAGTGTGGGGGAGTTGCCCCCGCTGTTGTATATAAAATTTCAAAAAAAAAAATCCCAAAAATAATGGCCGTAGTATTTCCCTTTTACGTTCTATGTTTCGGCATAACCGCCGGTACTTTGAATATTGAGGGCAATATTCATTTCTAGTGTGGGGGGGAATTCTCACGAATTTTATCATGTAATTATACCACCCAATTCTCCCATTTTTGGCCAAAATTTTTTTTTTGAGTAAGTGTTTTGCACTTACTCAGCTTACGGTTATCAGTTCGCCATGTCTAATAAACATAAGGATTGGCTAATCCAAGAGCAAACGGCTCTTGGTAAAGATATCTCAAATCCGTTGACGGCTTGCAATTTGCCCAAAATTGTATGGTGTTCAGCTCACCATATCTTTAATTAGTGAAGAGTTGGCTAGCCCGCAAGTTTATGGCTTGTGGTAAAGGCAGTTGGAAAACCATAATTGGTAATCGACTCACCAAAGATATTTTATCTAAGAGTTGGCTAGTCCAGAAACAAACGGCTTTTGGTAAAGACAAATCAAAACCGTTGAAAGCTGGTGATTTGCTCAAAATTATTTGGTTATCATTGTACCAAGGTTCTTACTTGAACTGAAACAATTAGCTACTCGAGTAATGGCTTTTGGTAAAGAGATGAAATCCATTAATTTTTCATAAAAGATTGCTAGAGACTAGCAATAGTTTAGTGTGGGGGATTTTATATGTGTCTAAATACACATATATTTTATATTATTTAAACCCACAAAAACGACCAAAAACACACAAATGACCATATAAATGTTACAAATACCATTGAAATGTGTTTTTATGTGATTCAAGTACAAAAAGATTGAAAACAAGTGAAAAGCATGCAAAGTTCACAAAACTGTCATTTTCAGTCCCTGGAGTTTCACAAATTGGCAAAACTAGTCCCTGAAGGTTTAAAATGAAAGAAAAGTCAACTTTAGTCCTTGGATAATCAAACATGTTCACAAATTAGTCCTTGGATGAAAGTTTCTACAAATGGCAACTTTTACCCCTCAAATCCAAAATGACATAAAAGGTCCCCCGGGTGTTTTAAATTGTAAATAATGCAAGTGAGGTCCTTTGGTTTAGCAAACTTGGCATTATTAGTCCTTGTGATAACTTATGAAATATTACAGTTTTAGTCCTTCAAGATTGAAGTTACAACATTGGTCCTTGGGCTTAACTACTACAAACCAAACGGATTCCTTTATTATACATAACCAACCATATCCGTAACATACACAACCAGCCCAACCTCCTTAATAAATAAAACCAGTTGACCCCAGTCCAACCCCCACTTCCATCTCCTTCTCCAGCTACCAATGAGCAGAAACCACCTCCTCCATGGTTTCACCACCACTTGCATCCCCTCAACCCCGCTGTCTACCCACTCTCCACACCTCACCCTAAAGCATTAAATGCCCTAATTTGCTTTACGCTATCTCATCTGTCAAAAAACTATTTTCCCGCAAGGTGAATTAAACGGGGAGATCAAATTGAACAATCAGGTTCAAAGTGAAGTTGGGATAGTCTCAAAAGTCGCAAGGACCTCAAAAGACCTTTTATTTAAGAAGAGGAAGACAGAGATAATAGGTTGTCACGGTTTTAGACCATTTTAAGTAGTGTAAATTTGAATTCTTTAAGTTTCATGTAAAAAATTCTGGTTTCATCAATCTGTGTTGTACTAGTTAAGTTAATCATAATCAAAGAGTTTTTATCCAGCAATTTCATGTTTTCAGTCCTAACAAGATTTCCTTAAAATTGTTCTTGCTTGTTTTTCATGTTATAAGTTGTTTGATGGACTCATAAGCATAAGCTCTGAAAGCTCATTTAGCTTTTAGAAACCTTAAAACAAGTTATAGTGCATTAAAACAAAAAATACTAAAAAATTTGAGAAAATACAATGAAAAATCAAAAATAGTGAGTTGAGAAGGAAGAAGCTTGGAGCAGGATAAATTGTATGGTCCAGGTTTGTAGTGCTTCTTGGGATGTTTTAGGATTGTTCTTGGGTCCTGGTTCTTTTGTCTCAGCTGAATTTCATCTTGTAAGCCCTTTTATTAATTTTTGCAATTTACTGCATATGTTACTTTAATGCTTTAAATTTGATGTTTTTAAGTTTCTTTGTTGTTTGTTAGTATTTATCTGTCTTAATCTCAGGTGTTTATGTTTTGGATCTCATTGATGCTTTGAATTACATTTTGACTGCCAATATGCCAATTTTTTATGTTCATAGGCTTAGACTTGTTTGACATCTTGTTTGTGCTGAAAAAGGTCTATTTTGACACAATATGACCTCTGGATTGAATATGATGGGCTTATGCAGTCACTTTTTGTGAAAATCTCAATTCGAGCCAATTTAAGGAGTGTTTGGATTAGGATATAAACTGTGATTTAGTGCTTGATAGTGGTTGATATCTATTGCTATAGTCTCATCTAGTCATATATCAGTCATTTTAGGTCTTAATTTTGTACCAGTTTGCTTCAAAAGAGTCAAATCCATCTTAGATCTATTTAGCCTAAAAACTATTAAGAGTTAGTAGTTGAAATAGCTTAGAACAAGTTTAGATTCTATTGGTTTAGCTTATTTGGGTCTTATTACATCTTATAACATTGATCTCAGTTCATAAATTAAGCTTCAATCTCAGTTTAGTCAAAATTCATTCGTGTTAAAAGTCAAAAAGTTGGAAAAGTCGTTTTTAAAACTTTGTGGAATTTTCATTGATTCGTTTTTTGTTCAAATTAAGTGATATTTTGGGATAATTAAGCTCGTTGGTGAGATTTTCAAATATCATTTTGTAGAATTTTATGAATTTCCTATAAGCACTAAATAAGCTGTCCAAAAAGCCCACTTTTGCCCTGTTCACTCAGCATATCTGAGTGATCGACATACTTAGTGTGGCACAGCATTTTTTGAGAAGCTCTAGAAAGCTTATTATAGCTTCTCTAAGGCTAAATTTGGTACAACCTGATCTTTGGTTGGTGGTCTTGAGGTCCACAGAACTGGTTTTCACTTTGGCTTATTAGATAAGTTGGCACAGTGCTTAAAGTAAGCCGGTTAGGGCCGTTTGGTGTGTTGAGACTTGAAATCTGGTCTCGAGCTTTTTTCTGTAGCTTGTGCTTTTTAGGTCCCAATCAGTTGCATTAGCTCATTTTAGGTTAGATTTAGGCTTTAGTAGCTTATGGTAGCTTATAGTTAGCTTTTAGCTTATTTCAAGTGCTTATTTAAACTGCTTATTTGCCCAATTCAGCTTATTAGTGGGCTTATTTAACTTTTTATATTTTTCCTAGTATTCTGCTATCATATAGTATTTATAGAAAAAGTTTCATATTTATTAGAGTTCATTTAGTATTTATTAGAATTTTTATTAGTTTTAAATAATCATTAAATAGTAATTAATTAATAATAAATACATAAATAGTGTAATAAATATATTTTCAGTTTTAAAATAAGTTTTATAAAATTTTAGATTTTTCTAAGTCATAATTTCACTTTTCTAGCTTTATTTCATATTTTCTTATATTTTAGGGTATTATTAAATAGCTAAAAATAGTTTTTAATTAATAATAATTAAATAAATAGTCATAAAAATAATTTTCTTTTTCCAATAATTTTCTTTTGTTATTAGGATTGTAAAAATATCATTTTCATATCTGTAGGTGTTTTATTCTTTTTAATTTCACGTTTTATTCCTGCGTTATCGTAAAATTCAGTAACGTATGGCGTTTTAGTTTTAATCGTTAAACGTTTTTAAATATAGAATTAAAATGACTTCAAAGTCTTGATTAGATTTAATTTCCTTAGTGTAATCAATCATAACCTTTTCATGTTCAATATTCACTCGATCACAGATTCGTTGTATTACAGTGTTCACACCTCGTTGGGACTTAACATTGAGGATTCACTATACTCCTCTGGATTTAATTGCATTCTGTTCTGAGCTGTTTGACTTGTATGGTTGACCATTCACAAGTGGTTGACTAATAAAAGATAGACCGTTCGGAGCGAATCAGTTGTCTTACCATTTTCAACATAAACCTCTATCATCTTATGGTCATCAACAAGATCTTTCAATATTTCTAAATTATCACTCTAACTTAAGCTATACAAACCATCATCTAAAATACTACCAGGCTTAATAAAGTAATAGTAATTTTTTGAACCAAGCTCATAACCCAATTCATACATAAGAACATCCAACTCTTCAACTGACACACTATCAACATCAACCAAATCAACTAAAATTTCCATACCTCCAACGATATTCTACTGAGGGCCAAATTTAAAGACACCATTGTGATGAACCCTCATGCAAAACATATTAGATCTACCACCTGAAAACATGTCAATATATGTTTAGGGAATCTTAAAACTTAATTTGCAAACAATAAATACCCCAATTACAAATTCCAATGACTATAATAAAAAAAAATTATCGTATTTCTTAGCGAGTCGTATAGGACGTTATCATCAACTAGATAACTGGATGTCTTACTTTTCCATAGAGTAAAGTCCATTTTGGTTTTATGATTGATAAACAGGGTTTGGTGACATGCAATTAGGTTTTGTGAATTCGATATTCTTGTGAAAGTGCCGGGACAAAAATATACTGCACTATGTGTTTATGGGAGAGAAGAGGGTTACATACATGTGGCAATAATTAAGAAATTTTTAATTGAAATATGGAATTGACAATTATGCCCTTGGACTAAATACAAATCTAACGCCATCAGACGTCCTTACCACTCTGCAATATGGTCAAAGGACCGCAGAACGGAAACCCGAAATGTGGACCCCAGAGCGATGAAAAGGCCTGTGTTTGTCCCAACGCTAAGCGCATTGACAAAAGGCCAGGGACTGGGTTGTATTTTAGTTAAGCAATTAGTAATTTCTTTGTTGTAGTTTATAAGCTTAGGTAATATTTGGTATCATGGCTTTTACATGTGTTTTAATACATGATGAGTTTGTCGGGAAATTTTCAAAATAAATTATGTTAAAATCATTTTGGGATTGAGTCTTAGGAAAGAAATTAAGTGTTCTCATTGTATATGTTGATGTCCCACGACTGGCAATTAGTGACAATTTTCGTCACAAGAACATATAAT
>OU343221.1:92272136-92384658 GCA_910596185.1 Chrysanthemum makinoi | reverse complement strand
CCACTTGATGAGCATAATGCTTGATTGCTTGGGGTCTTTGGCGATCTTTAGCGAGATGTAGATGATGAATCACAGCCTATTTATTTGAACCTCAAACTAGGGTGAACAATGGCTTCTAGGTAAAAATGTAAAACTCCATGGTAGGCTAAGGTGTAAGGTTGTAACGAAAATAAGGTTAAGAAAATGAAAGGATAGGCTCAAAAAGGGTGTAACTAGGGGTATCTTGCACTAAAGGTGAGTGCAACAAAAGGGTTAACATGGGGGTGAAAAGCCAATGCGACTAATGAAAAAGCACACACAAGTAGACACATATGGGTTTTTGGGTTTAATCCTAATACATTTACTTTTTTTCAAATCGCCTTTTCCAAATGCACCAAGCTAGCTTGATACACTGCTCGTTTATGGTCTCGAAGTGATGTAAAAGCCAAGTTCTAAATTTTACAATACTATCGGCACACTCATTTTATGGTAGATTTAGGTAAAATGGGGAAAATGGAAAGGCTAAATCTCACCAATGGCAATAAGGGTTATAGTGTGCTCGGCTTTATGTGATTCTAGATTGGTTAAAAATATGACAAATTTTTTTCAAATAAGCTTAAAATTTTGAAACTAACTAAAAAATTAGGGCAAGTAAGCTAAGTAAGCATACACTTCATTTATATTCCTATCCCCTCACTTGAAGTATACAAAGTCTCATTTGTACGAAGAAGAAGGAAAAATAAAATAGAAATGAAAAATAATCAAGAAAGAAATAAACTCCCCTCTCGAATGGTTGCTCAAGATGTCTCACTAAAGGTTGAAGGTGGGTCATGGGGTGGCTAATGCGTATCGTTCCGAGAATGGGCCTTAACTATTTGTGTTGCTTCCAAAATTGCCTAGTGCAGTGGGGGATTACGGCGTAACCAATCATAAGGTTCGTATGCTTATCCACGAGACAAAACACGCACAATATATCAGGAAAATTTTGTACCCGGGTACCATTATGATAAGAACAAGCAAATATCCACATAGTTAAGTTATTCACGGACATGAGTTTCAAATTGTTTTAAAAAATTTTAGATTGTTTCATCAAATGGGAAATCACTTTCCCAGCAAGATCATGATCCATGGAGTGGAATTGAGATGGCTCATATGGAGTGCTCGTGGTGCTTCCAGGAGTGGCGCCGGGTTGCATGAAGGCCTTCTCCTTGGACTCGATATCGGGAATGTTGGGTTGGTACACGTATTAGGACCTTCCCACCTAGAAGTGGTTCAAATGCATGTCTTTGCGGCATCAGCTGGATTCGATCCGCCTCCAATGAAAAATCCTGCTGCACTTTGATCAATGTACTGAAAAACCCTCAAACTGGTTACTAAGACCATAAAGACCCACTTTGAGGCTTTCAATCTCCTCGTTGAAGTGGGATGACATTCCCTCAAGCCTCTCATCAATGATCTGCAATCTCTCCCTAACATTCACATGTTGCTTCTTACGTCCCTAGGCACTGCTCTCTTTTGCTTCCTCACTTCACCACGCACCACTAGGTTCCCCTTCTTCTCTCTCTCGGGGCAATCCGGCTAAATGAATCGCACCATAAACATCTACGGATGCAAACCCCTAACTCCACTAGCTTAAGCGAGCCAATCAAATAAGTATCACTACCATGGGTAAATGGACAAAGAGCGCATCGGTCATAAGATCAAAACTCTAGCCAACCTCGATGAAATGAGCCCCTGCCAAGAGCTCGTGGAAAACCCTTAGCACCCACAACCATAAACCTAGCCAAATGGTAAGGAACATCAATGTTGTTCCCTCCTTCCATTCCCTGCATCAGATAAAGATCATCCATGGTCATCTTCTCTTTGGTGAGTGCCTGCTCGAATAAACGAGGCAAAGCGGTGCACCAATCGACGGATAGGGTTCCTCACCATCACGTATGATGGTGGGCTCTGTTGGATCGATATACTTTAATCAAACTAACTTAACTAGCTTGTTAAGGTTTAATAACCTCGGATAAATCCTAAGTTATTAACAAAAGAAACATTGAGCAATCTTTATCAAGTATGCGGAATTTACTTAACAAAGCTAAGAAGAATAACTTTTATTATAAACTCTAAATGCCTTATTATGCAGATATTCTAATACAACTCTAAGATAATCGAACTTTTCTCTAAAACACTAATTAACTTGTGAATTAGTAAACTCTAAAACTCATAGACTCGTACATCTAATGCCAATCTAGGAGTCCTTTTATAGGCTCAAGGATATCCTAGTCGGTTTACAATTTGTAACCTTGTACGACAAGTAATCTAAACATAGAATACAATACCATTCCAGAAATATAACATTCTTTTGTTCTTCCAGTACTTTGACTTGAGGTGCGTACTTTGACTTTATCTTTAGCTGATACTTTGGCTCTTTGACTTTGTCCGGTACTTTGCATTACAGTACTTTCATATCTTCAGTACTTTCATGTCTTCAGCACTTTCATATATCCTCCCCTAACTTGAATTCTACTTGCTTGACTTCAAGTTCCTTTGTAAATATATCTTTAACACCTTCATCTTTAAGGACAGATTGTTTGTTAGTCTTTATATTATATCTCTGTAGTGTACTTTCTTGTCAAAGTATCTCTTAGAATTGTTCTTTCTCGGCAGCATCCAGCAAGCTCCATCTTTTCAGCAACACAGCAACATATGACAATTTGTTCATTAATTCAGTTTAAGTTGCATACTATTCTCATCACTTCTAGGTGTGTTAACTCACTTGAGAGGTGAATCATTGAAAATTTAATGGATTTAGATCTCTTTACCAAAGCCATTATCTTTGGAGTAGCGAAATGTTTTGGTGTGTAAGACCATGGTACATTGATAACCATATGATTTTTAGCAAATCATCAGCTATCAACAGATTTGATTTGTCTTTACCAAAAGCTTGCCCTTCGGACTAGTTAGTTCTTCTATCTAATGGTGAACTAATTACCAATAATGGATTTTCCATGCCTTTACCATAAGCCATTTTCTTGTGGGCTAGTCAACTCTTCACACTTGCTGATATGGTGAGTTGATTACCATACAACTTATTAGCAAGTTGTCAACTAAAAGCAGTTTGAAATATATCTTACGGAGCCGTTTGCTCATGAATTAGTCAATCCTTTTGTAACCATGGTGGATTGATGACCTATTGATGTTGCCATCTCAAAATCCATTTATTTCACTTAACCTTTGTTTTCAAAATATTTTTTACAAAAAAGTTTCTTTCTAAAATCCTTAAGCGGTTTAAAAGCTACAAGCGTACTTTGATGAGAAGTACTTGTTTGATCGTGATACTTTGAATAAAGTCTTGATTTATCAAAATAAGTTATTCAATAAAACTCATACCAGTTTACTCATCTTCTTCAGCAATGGTAGTCCAGTTGATAAATAGATTGATAACCATGCAAGCGGTTTCATTATCCTCTTCTACTTCCAATCCATGCTCTACATTCTTCTCATTGAGCTCAAGCTGTGAGAGGATATCTTCATTTACAAAATATGTGTATCATTGTACCATTTTCCAGCTCTAAAAACATGAACTCCAGACTCTTCAAAGAATCTCCAGCAAACAATTTCCCAGTTTTCTTGATTCTTCCATATATCATCAGTGCTTTCCTCTTCTGTTTCCCACATGGTTATGAGATCTCCAAGAAAAACTAGACCAATTCCTTCTGATGGATTATCTCCAAAATAAGCTTTCACCACATTATATAGATAGAATAGATACACTCTATCTATAATATGTAATAAATCCCATAGCCTATTGAAAACTTTGAAGCTTTCATCTTCTTTATGAAAAATCCTTCTTTAGATTTCACAACTTTAAAAGCACAAATCTGATCTCTGTTCGTCTTCATGTCTGTATCTTCTTTTGAATAATCAAAATCTACCACTCTGAGATAATTTCTTAATGCATCTCTAGTCTCAGATCTTAATTCAACTCTTTCTTTCTTTGAGAACTGTCTATCTGTAACTTCAGTTTTTCTTTTTCTTTTTAAACTCTTATTCCTTTGATGTCTGCAACACTCTTTTTATAAGCTTCGTTTCAGCATCATATAGTCTTTTCATATCAACATAATTCAGCTTTTGCAATCCTTTATATCCTCGACCTTTCAAATAAGCCATTATAGCATTTATGTCTTTAGCTAAATTAGGTCTTCTTGGCATATATCTAACAGGAGTAGGTGGTTGTAATGGTTCATCGGCTCATTCAATTGCTCTTGCAACTTCTTTGAGCTTCTTCACTTTGAGTACGCTCTATCTTTAGCATTTAATTCTTCTTGAAGCTTTCTAGCAGCAGCTTCATTCCTAGCAACTTCAATTTCTCTAATTTCGCAAAGTAAGTTT
Source organism: Chrysanthemum makinoi (assembly GCA_910596185.1). Lineage (NCBI taxonomy): Eukaryota > Viridiplantae > Streptophyta > Magnoliopsida > Asterales > Asteraceae > Chrysanthemum > Chrysanthemum makinoi. The sequence goes on along the minus strand of OU343221.1, from coordinate 92,380,296 downwards.
TTTCTTCTTTACTTCTACTAGAACACCTTTCCCTTTATCCTTAGGATCAATTGCAGGTTGAGAAGTTCTTTGTTGTTCTTCTTCTTGCACTTCTTGAATAGTAACACCACCTCTTGGTTGTGATAAATCTTCTAAAATTGTAGCAATGAACTCATCATCACTTGCAGAATGAATAGGTTTGAGTGTAGCTTCCTCCTCTTCTTGTATAACAGTTGTAGAAGGACCAGCTTCCTCTTCAAAATTCAATACTCTTGGAGTTATCACCTCTTGTGCGAAAGTACCTTGCAAAGCATACTGTTGTTGATGCTTTGATCATCAGTACCTTGGACTTGAACTTGTTCCTCTTGTTCCTCAGTATCTTGAATGATCTTTTCTTCAGTCTTTTCATGTTCTTCAGTACCTTTAGGTTCTTTCTCCTTCAAACATCTTCTTTCAAATTTTCTTCTTCTAAATTCCTCCCAATTGGGCCAGAAGAGTGTTGGTGAACCTGTTGGCGTTTGCGTTTCCTAGACTGCCTTTGCTCCTTCTTCTTTGATTTGACCCAGATACGAAATTCTTGAACCAATGGCCACACAAAAGTTTTTAGCCGGCTAAACTTCAGTTTTAATTTCTTTAGTTTGGCTGCGAACTTCAGTAGTCTTTTTCAACTTAACCAACTCCCTTGTCAAAACATAATTATCCAATGTTATTTCGTCAGGAGGTATGGTATGTGAATCTTTTCCTTGAATTGGTGAATGTTCCTCTGAGTGAGAAGCAGGAACAGATCTTTGTGAAGATGGAGATGGTGAAACGGCAACATCTTCTTGAACTTCAGTACTACGGGAAAGATACCTTGTGGAGATGCAGTACCTTCTTTTGTACAGTTTGTAGAAGCGTGCGGATCAAGGTACTGTAGGTGCGATACTTGCAGATCGATTACCTTGATAGCTTCATCATCTTCATCATTAGCTCTAACAGCTGACAACAACTTCCATCGTGGAAGTAGTTAAAGGAGTATCTGGACCCACTGATAAAGCACTCCTTTTGCCATAAAGGTAAAAATCTTCAATTCTTGACAGAACAGCAAATAAATCTGTAGGTTTGGCACATCAGCAAGTTGCTTATTAAAAAACCTGTATAAACCATGGGTACATTAGCCAAGTAGATCCATGTGAGATATGTGAGAGCATTCCATCCAATATTAGCCTTGAAAGTTAAAAACCGATCGTAGCTAACCCAACTATAGCAGATGCTATATTTGACCCAAGCTGCTCCCAAGAGGTACTCTTAGCACTTATGCAATGGAGCAACACATGAACCAAAATTTTCCAATGCGGACAAAATAATTGTTTTTGAAACGTTTGTTCATTCAAAGATCCTTCATAACCAATATGTCGAAAAGTATCCCATATCAACTGCTTATCAAACCGTATAGCCCCATCTGCATCATTGAACAATAAATCTTCTCGGATGGAGGCTTGATAATCTTAAAGTTTTCCAGCAAGCTGTTGATCGAACATTATATTCATCATTCTCCATGTTATCCCTAGCATTAGCCCAAAATTCTTGAATCCGGGGCTCAATGATATCGGCTCTACTAAAAGAGCATAACTAATGGGCGTCCAGAAGAATAATCAATTATATCATAAAAGAGTATATTTGCTTCAGTCTTATCCAAATTAGCCACCATATTGTGCTTTGAAATAGTTGGACGATTAGCCATTGTTGATTATGTAAGCACAATAAGAATTGTAATCGAATAATATAGAGATGATGAGAGAAAGATGGAAAAGATTCTAATGTATCAATATAAGAGGGAAAATCGGAAAGTAGTTATTTATAGGTGAGATTTGAAAAATCCACATAAAAAACATTGTTACGTTAGCATTAATTACCCTCAATATAACCGTTGGAACGATTACTTTAATAAGACAAACAGTACTTCCGTAAGCGATTACTTTCAAGCAGTACTTTCAGGAAAAACAGTACTTTTCCAATTTCTTTAGTATCAACTAAGTATACATAACTATCCTCCCCTCAAGCAATACACATGACTATACTAATACTAAATAGTCCTCCCCTTAAATGTAGCTTACTAACTAATATACTCCAAAACATCTGACAGAAACTCCTTGTCTCCTGCCATGCTAACAGAACAACCACAATAAAATGATCTTTAAGCTCCTCTTCTGGGTTGCCCTGTCTAATAAGATGAAAAAGTTAGTTGCTTTGAGGAACCCAAGCTTGACTTGTGTTCCCCTTAAGGAGTGACATACTCACATTCTTTGAGTATATAATCTCCACTGTTTTCTAAAGCATGATCCAGTATTATCTTGTTATTCAAAACATGTGGATTTTCAACAAAGCTTTCTAGTTTTTCAACACAACTCTCTTTTACAAGTTCATTCTCTTTTTCTTGAATCACAAAAACATCAGATTCACTTTTTGGTTGAAATCTTGTTTGTCCCTCTGCAGTACTTTCCCTCTTAAAGATGCAACACGTGGTTCCTGTAATCTAGATCCCCTATGTGAATTGTAATACCTTCTAGGTTGATAGTGAGATCTCCTAGGACTCCTATTCCAAATAGTGTGATCAGTACCTTGTTTTGGCCGGCGATTACCTTGAGAAATCTTGGTCGAATTAACGTACTTTGGAAAATCTGTAGAATACTGAAGGTTTTGAAAAAGGTCTTCTCTGTTGAGGGTATCTATGATCTGGTGAGAAATTTCTGTGATTAACCTTATTTGAATTATTCCAAACTTGTTTGTGCTCTCTAGGTTTCTGGTTGACAGTCCTATTCTTTGAAAATTTACTAAGATATTCTGAGTGATGTTCACAATCCTTGATTAAATGAGTAGTACTAAAACACACAAAACACAGTTTTGACCCATATTTCCAAAGTGACTTCTTCTATGTCTATGCCCAAAATTATTTTGCCTTCTTGGTGAATGATTAAACCTGTTTTGACCAAAGTTATCCCAAAAGGTTTAGCGATCTTGTTTTGAAAAGATTTTGCAGAAGATGCTTGCTGGGGCAAGATACTTTGATTTGAAGGTACTTCTTGACTTTGAACATTGTTTTCAACAGTTTCTTTGGGTTTTTCAGACCTAGATTGAGCTACAAGCTTTTCCTAAACTCTAGATGTCTTTCAAAAATGAGAAACATCAGGCCTAGGGGGTTGATGAATGCCAGTGGGATGGGGAACAGTATGATAATCATTAGCTTTCTTATATTCAGGAGGTGAGTCACTTATTGAACCCTCATTACTAGATGTATCTACATAATTAATGAGTTCTTCATCACTAGTGGTTATATCCTCATACTCACCTTCATCCTGATCTCTAGATTGGTTTTCTTCTAGTTTACTAAAATCCATTCCAAAACCTAATCAAGTTTTAAGGTAGGCTCTTTCTTTGTTTTGAACATAAGAAACATGTGAAGCCGAGACTCTCCCCATGCAGCAAACTTAGCTAACAAATCATCTCTTTCCTTAGTTAATTTCTCAATTTCAGCAATTTTACAGTTTAATTTCCATTCACAAGTTTTAACTGGTAATCCTATTGTTCATATTTTTCAGCCCAAGCTACTTCATTAGTTTCATGTGCTAAGATTTTGGTTTCCATAGATTCTAAGGTTATTTGATAACCACTACCTCGGACCTAGCCTAACACAATTATCTCTTTCAATCACATAAGCATTAAGTAATTTTGATAAAAATCATATGATTTGAGCATACCTCGAGATAGGAGGTGATTTGGTGAAGCGGCCACCATTGCAAGAAGAACATGATCATCTTCACTTTCCTTGCTCAATCAAATCCTCAAAGCCATCATCGATTCCAAAGCGTGTTAGGGTTCCACATCAAAAACAATGCTCAGGTCAAATGCACTAATTCTTTAACAACTTCTTCCCTTTGCTACCATACTGTAGAATCCTTTGGTTCATCATCAAATTATTCCTCAGTCAACTTCGATAACTTCTCTTAGACAACCAAAGCCTTTGTTTTGATGGTGGAATTACGAGTGAGGTGATTGAGGGTGGTAGGTGACTTGTCGGCATCTTGAATTTTGTTGTAGTAGGGTTTCTTCTAGTCGAGTTTCCACACAAGCTCGGATACCACTTGTTGGATCGATATACTTTAATCAAACTAACTTAACTAGCTTGTTAAGGTTTAATAACCTGGGATAAATCCTAAGTTATTAACAAAGAAACACTGAGCAATCTTTATCAAGTCTTGGAATTTACTTAACACAGCTAAGAAGAATAACTTTTATTATAAACTCTAAATCTGCTTATTATGCGGATACTCTAATACAACTCTAAGATAATCGAACTTTTCTCTAAAACACTAATAGACTAAATGAACTCTAAAACTCATCGACTCATACATCTAATGCCAATCTAGGAGTCCTTTTATAGGCTCAAGGATATCCTAGTCGGTTTACAATTTGTAACCTTGTACGACAAGTAATCTAAACATAGAATACAATACTTTCCATAAACGAATATATGATTCTTTTTGTTCTTCGATTACTATGACTTGAGGAGTGCGATACTTTGACTTTATCTTTAGCAGTACTTTGACTCTCGACTTTGTTATTGGTGCTTTGCAGCTTACAGAACTTTCATATCTTCAGTACTTTCATGTCTTCAGCACTTTCATATCCCAACAGGCTCTTAGGGTCATAATCACCAGAGACAGCGATCTGGTCGAAATAAGCAGCAAGGTCTTGGGACTCATCCCTTCTTTTCCAGCACGTGTTATAAAACCGGTTAAAAGCCTCTGTTTCCATCTCCTCCTCAGTATACAAACCCATTCTGCTTAATGGCCTTTAGAGTCAAACTCCTCCAAACACCCCCAAGCTGGAAAAACAATGACTCCGTGTCATCATCACTAATATCAGAGCGAAACTCCACACTAGCAAGGAATTCACGGACGTACTCAGATGAAGAAGACTCCGTGATCCTGAATAGCCTCAACCATGCACTACACGTGAACTCCCCAGCATTACACGTGAATTTAATCTTGCAAAACTTCCTTAATCTCCTACTAGCCTTCCGTTGCCAAAGTACCAAATGCATCAAAATCAAGAGCCTGGTGGTATTCTTTCCCCGGCGGCATTCTTCACGCACAATTGGCTAATACGGCATTAGGATGTGCCAAAACCTAAGCCAATTGGCGGGATTGTTTGCACCTAAAAATAAGACAAGAAACATAAGTCGCAGACCTTCTGATGTCAATTCTGGTAGTAACCAAAACAAGAGTTACCCGTAATTAGGAAATTTCAAAGGTTACGGGTAGCTATGACAAGCACTACGCCGTAATTGCGGATATAATGGTTACGGACATAACTAAACCCAGTTACGCGTAACTTCCCTAGAAACTCGGCATCTTAGATGTTTCAATTACGCTAATAGATTGAGAACCATCAATTTTTTAGATAAATTTTTAACCTATTAGTCTTGTGAGGACGTTCTAACCCACTAAGTTTGCGTTTGACCCAAAATCCATTTAAATAAAGCCAAAACACCCGAATCGAACCATAGTGATAGGACACGAATCAAATAAACATGGGGAAATCATCAAAATCATCAATAAATCAAACCAATATCAATAGTCAATTCAAAATAAGCAAGATACCTCAAATATTAAATTATAACCCTAATTGAAATAATTGTAAGAAACAAATCAAAAAGAGTAAAAATAGATCTTACCAGCCATGAAGATTGATAATGATGAAGAAAGCTCGAAAAAATTTTCGGAGAGAAAATTTTACTGTTTGTGTGGGCGTTGAAAGTATGTGTAAAACCTAGTTTTTACTCCGTAAGGTTTTTATACCGCCTTGATAGTTACGGCGTAATTCGATTAATTGTTCGCCGTAACTAATATTTTAGAATATTAATTGGTTGTGAAAAGGTTAAATCGTAATCCAAATAAGGATTCTGTAGTAATTAATTTAATCAAAGGTGATTTTTTATATATATTATTTTATAGTGGTTATGTCGTATCTAAAAGGAGGTTCGTCGTAACTAATTAGTCAAAAAGGTTTAATAATAATTTTAATAAATTTTAATATGGTTTAAACTCAGTGATTCGAAAGTATAACCCCTAATAAGCGTCGAGAATATTAGTATATAATATTGCAATCGGAGAGTCAAGCGTACCTTATGGAAGTGTTCAAATCTCTTAATGAGGTGAATATGAAATACCTTAGATCTTTCATTAAGCTGCTCCCGTGGTAAAAGGCTGATGTGCTATTTCATCTTGCTTTTAATATTTATAAAACTTAGATAACTTAGGATAGACACATACTAACGGGCAAAGTACCCGATCAAATGTAGTAAAGCCTTAGGTAAATCCGAGTATCGTCCCAAGAGAGCTGTGACCTTGAAAGAACTAAGATGATTAGATAATATATATATGATATATGGGTAAGACAAAGTTGATATAATCCATAGATATGCTATTATTCTACTTACGGACACGAAATTTAGGGAAAAGAGATGATAGATAGAAGCTTAATAAAGACTACAAATACGAATTGATTCCCAATACCAAGATTCAATATAGTGGTTAATTATCAGAACTCCTTTGGTCGATTCATCATGGCCTATGGTTCTTAGATTCCTCACCAAGATGAGCAAGTCACCCGGGATCATTCGGCAACCTAATAGCAGTCATTAAGCACCAAATCTACTAGATCTAGGCGGTGGAAACCGACCGTTAGGAACTTAGATTCCCCCTAAACTCTTAAATACCTCCACTTGATAAGTGATCATTTGGTCAATTCGCACCGCGAGAAAGTGGTCGTACTATGGCCAATTCCTCCCATACTTCGCTACCTATCAATGGGGTCGGTTGGTCATATCTCCGACCCTTTAGATACTACCAAGCTTATAATACTACCAAGGCTAGATCTCTATGAAAAGACTATCAAATGTCTATAAAGAATTATAGAGAATAACAATAACATAAATGCAAACTTTAATTAATGACATGAATTCATAATATAAGATCTAGAAAAATATAAAAAGAATCCAAACATGAATACAAAGGAAATCGTAGACGAGGACTTCGTTATTCAGGCTCCTAAACCATGCTTCTTCTTCGTGTTTGATCTTCCCAAACCCTAGAAGGTTTGGGAAAGGAGAATATCTATCTTGATGAAACCATCGATTATTTATAGGCTTCAAACTAGTTATGGCATAACCTTATTAGGTAGTTACGTAACTCCTTAATCTTAGGTGCTTATCCATTGGCTACGGTGTAACCTTGTTTGGTGTTCGTGTCTTTATAATCGGTGCAAATCTTTGTTCTGCGTAGCTGGTAGGAAACTACGCCGTAGTCTTTGTTGATTAAGTATGTATCATGATTCTGCGTAACTGAGTGAGGGTTACGCCTTCAAAATCTTTAGTTCGCGTCGTAACTTCACATGATTCTTGCCGTAATTAAGAGACAGTTGAATCAATAGGGCTTGAAAATGTCCAATTGCAGCTTCCTGACTTCGAATGCGTCCTGAAATGAAATAATAAGGAATAAAGATGTTTTCACTAATAATTTACTCAAAATGTGATGATAAAGGGGGAAATTAACGTTTAGAAACTCAGGACTATTTGATGTTATCATACCCTCTTAAAGGTTCTTAATAATCGAGTAATGGGAGCACTCCCAAGTGAAACCATCAAGAACCCGAAACTAAGCATTAACTTTATTTCATCGATTTTGTCTGCTCGTTCTTGTCCTTACAAAGAAAGTGAATATCCATGCCCTTCAAATCACTTTCCTTTCGGTCAACATAGTTAAAACGTGTTTCAAATAAACTCAAAACTTCTCAAATGACCAAAAACACAAATTTAATACACCAAGAAAAGTGTCGGTCAAACAAGTTATTGAAACATCACTCAAACAAGAATCAACCCTAATCTTTGTGATGAATTCACGGATTTTTACCTTGAACATCCTGTTTCTCGATGTTTTAACTCATGCTCCTTATTATAACGCAATTTTGGATAAATATTTGGAAGGAGTTAAGTTGGGAAAGAATGGATCCACTTTTGTTCATAATAAGTTACCCGAAAAGTTAGCTGATTTAGGCCTATTCATTCTACCTTGTAGTATTGGAAACTACAAAGCCTTTGACACCTTAGCCAATCTAGGATCATGTATCAACATACTTTTGTTAACCCTTTATCGAAATCTTAACTTAGGAAGACTAGAAGAAACGAAAATGATTGTAGGATTGGCGGATGAAAGTTTAACTTATCCGGTTGGGATATTAAAAGACCTAGTGGCCGGTACACATAGGGACATTGACTATTTTGGCGGAATTTCATGTCCTTGATTTTCTAAAAGACCCTAATTGCCCATTACTTGTTGGTAGAGGATTTTTGGCTATCGCTGGTACAATAATAGGTTGTAAGAAGCTTAAGATAGCGGTCGGTGAGGGATACACTAGGTTAATTTATGATGTCAAAGAACATATGATGATGAGGGAAAGAAACCCAATGGCTAGAAAAGGATAGTAGACTTCAAGATATGGCCCTCGAATTAATAAAGACTTTATAGGACCTCAACGCCCATTTTTCTTAGAAAATGATTTTGTGAACAATACACCTTATATAGAACGGGAATTGGCTAGAGAAACGGAGATCAACCCATTTAAGGATCATTTAGTGTTTAGAACGATGATTGAATTCCTAAGAACCATACCAATTAATCTTAATGGAAACAAATGGGATTCGAAGGATTCGAAGAGTGAATGGAGTTGGGATAAGCCACCTAAAGAAGGAGATAGATTGTGCCATATTAAGATGGAATTAATAGATCCTGATGGAGTAAAATTTGAGAGGTCATACAAAACAATACCCACTAAGAAAGAACTACAAAATAAATTTAATCCTAATGATATTCTCAATGTGGATCTTATCCATAGTGCTTAGTAAGACACTTTAAGTCTAGCTACAAGACTCATAAATAAAGAAAAGCGCTTCTTGGGAGGCAACCCATATTTTTAATTATTAGATGTTTTTATTTTGTTTGTTTGTTTGAGTGACATATGTTTCATCATAATTCTTTAATATCCATGTTTCGAATTATTTGTGAAAATGATTTCTTTTGTTTTTAAGTTCGGCTTGATTATATATAAAGGTATTTTACAAAAACATAAGTGTAGGAAAGTTCATATTTGTTTTAAAAGAAAGAAATTCGAACATGAAAATTTACAATTAATGATTAACATATATTCTATCTTGTTTGTGTGTTTGTTTGAGTCAAATGCTTGTATCGAATCACAATGAATGTTTTGCAAAAAATTCCAGGTCTTAAAAGTTAGATTTTTCCAGAAATTTTTCAAGAAACAAAACAAAACAATCTGTCAGATCATACCTGATGACGTCAGGATTTTAACCTGACTACATCAGGCACTATAGCAGTAAAATTTTCCAGATTTTTGTTTATCTGACGAAACTTAATTTTGAAAAATTTCCAGATTTCTGCAAACATTTATTTTGCAAGAATTATATCTTATTCTCTTTCTAGTTTAGTTTTTTTTATATATAGTGTTTACCGCCGATTTTATGCGAGATTTCATATTCGTTTTCTTAGTTATTTACACGTTATATTGGAGAAGAAGATGAGATTGTCACGTGATATGTACTTATTGGATTTATCTTATTGGAGGAGGATTTGATCGTATTTCTTTTCCGTTCATACTGAGCTAATCAGACGAGTAATAGTTTCTTTTATCTCTTTTCTTTTTCCCGTTACCATATCTTTGTTACTTTTTAAGAACATTGGGGACAAAGTTTAATTTAAGTGTAGGGAGGATAAAAAGGGACCCCTTAGAAACTAGTCACACATTTTTCATTCATTTTGTTTTATAGTAATTGTGTAATAAACCGAAAGAAATACTTGTAAAGGTAATTTTAGCATCAAATTTAAATTTTTTTATGACATTTACAAGTGTAACTTTAATCTTAATAAAGCGTCTCATGGATAGGAGTTATATAGTTAGCACAAAAACCCCACCACTCAAATTTCACCCAAAAAATATAAGGTTCGCCTTTAGATATTTAGGATAAAGCATTCACCTTTAATGCTTATGAGTGTACCGGTAGTATATAGATTATAGAACTTGGTTTAGTGATGTATTGTGAGATCGCTAGTGAGATCACAATCGCGTGATTAGGATTCACTAAATGATAAGAGGCATTAGGATAACCCTTTTTTTAAACCTATTTATTATAATTATGTTGTCTACATTGGTCAAATAATTACCCCACACCCTTGCTATGTACTAATTTTTAGTACAAGACACCCTTAGTGAACCCCTCTGAGCCTATCATTTTTACGGTTCTCGTGATATTTCGGTAGATTCTGAAATATTAATAAAGAACATTGTTTCCAATCCACCCCCAAATGTTATACCAAAATATCCTTAGCCCTCCTTGTATGCACTCATATTTAGTGGATTATTGTTACAACATTTAACCCTTAGTTAATTGTCTAGTTGTTTATATGGTAGCTAAGTCGAGTTATATCTTGTAAATACAGTTTTGAGACGATTGAGACTCATGGATTTAGTACTATTGTTATGGATTAATGGGGAGGAAAGTCAAAATTATTACCCTCATATGTACGTTAATGTTTAAGTACTCCATGTTTAATGATCTTATTAATTTGGGTCACTAGTTAGTTTTTATTTATGTAAACATTCAAGTGTAGGGATGCAATTATAAATCACTTGGGTATTGATGTTATATTTTGCGGATGGTAGAGCAATAGTGTATGAAAAAAAGAGAAAAACATACGGACTACCATCCCTCGTTTTATTTTTGTTCGAGTCAAGAAAAAACACAAAAAGAGTTAGAGTTTGTGTGTCGAGTCTTGGCTTAGCAAACCACTTTGTACATGTAACTAACTTAAATAAATAGCTTGCCACTAGTAAATTTTCCCATCTCAACAAAACCGTGTTTTCCTTACCTTTACACCTAACGTTACAACCCTTTAAAAGTCCTCTTTGATAGTTTATTTTAGGTGCTTACGCTAAAGCGGTGGAGGTTTGATTCTTTATCAAGCCTATGGTAATCTATGTGCTATGACAGGTAGGGAGTATTTAATTTTCCCGTTTTTATACATGATATACAACTATACACCTAAGAGATGTGAGAATCCAAACACTATATGTGAGGTGCTAGTATATAATTTCATGCTTGTTTTGGCTAGTGGGGAATGATTTAGGTTGTAAATTATCTTTAAACCAATGCTAAATTCCCCCTAACTTGTAAATTGATTAGGATAAAAGCACATTTTCTTGAGGACAAGTAAATCCCAAGTGTAGGGATATTTGATGAGGTGTAAAAACATGCGCTTTTGAGGGGTCATTTAACCTCTAAACTCGTACATATTTGATCATTTATTTTCCTAAATCGTTTCTATTTAAGTTTTAGGTTCTTGGGAAGCAAATGTTGGAAATTGAAGTGTTTTTTGTCTCATTTGGACAAGAAAATGACCAAGTTACGAAAACGTCCATGAAAAGGAGGTAGGACAGCATCATAGATACAATGTGACGTCGTCACTTTAAGAATCATGAAGATGATCCAGTTATAATTCTTACAAGTGACGCTTCAGGGGATGGTGACGGTCTAGAGCTGACGGCGTCATGACCAGAAAAGTGAAGAGCGACGGCGTCACAACCTTAAGGTAGCGCCGTCACAACTAAGTCAGTACAGTTCACAAAACCCTAATGACGATGATCTGATGGCGTCACACTTGTAAAGTGAAGTCGTCACAGTTATAATACTATGTATATTTTTCGTATGATTTTCATTATGTGTGACACGTATTGGTAAGACTTTGGAGAGAGTTTTTGGTGCACAATTTTCACAGCTTTTGTAAGGGTTTTTAGCTGTGACAACTCGTATTTTCAGGTCATATTTCAAAACATTACTCATGCTTCATCATTTATCGTTTATCGTAAACTAGGTTTCTGATATCAAATTCCGCGTAACCTTAATGGTTTAGCTGTGAATTCATGAACAATCATCAAGGACATTCCATATGGACTAGGTTTAGTCTACATATCATTAGCATCATTATCATCATATTAGTTCATGCATGGTTTTGCATTTTACATTAAACGTATAATTTCATATTAAATAAACGCTATCGCGTAATTAATTATTTTGAACAATTGATCCATTACTTCCAAAAATCATTCCAATATATTTTTATACTCATATTAAGTTTATAAAAAATTATTATGAGTTTACCCAGTGTTTTAAATATATTTTGTTTATAAATTGTTATATTTATATAATTACGACGGTTTTCTTAAATACTACACGATAATTATTATTTCACTCAAATTTTGCAAGAAATGTATTTTTATAATTTTATGACCTCAATATATTTTATCTTGACCCGTTAAAATTTATTTTTATCTAACTACCTAAATATTCAAATGTGTATTCAACTTACCACATATCTTCAAGTAACTTACACTAAACTACACTTAAACATATTTAAAAAAATGTATTAAAGTGGTGACTAACACCTTGTCGAACAAGGGGTTGAGTCATGTAATTTCTAAATATCTTCTAAGTAAATGCATTTTACTTCACACTTAACACATACACATAATAAGATCAAAGGTGAAAACATTTCTCTCTTCCTCTCTTCCTCACAAAACCGGCAACCACAAAGGACCAAGAGAAGATCATCCAAAATATTTTCTAGACAAGATTTTACACACTAGTATCACTCTTTATTAAGGTTTTGCAATAAAAACCTTGGGTGATTAGGAAAAATCCTTTGTCCATAAACCTCATCAAGTTTACTAGTAAGCATCCATATTCATGATCATATTTCATATTCATTGTTATATTCATTTCATCATATTTGAGAAAACATGCAAGTCATATGATGTTTATACCACTTTTTCATTGATTTTAAGAGTTATATATATTTATTGTCATCCTATAAATACTCCTTGTTATAAATCACACTTGGTGATGTCTAGGAACCCATGACACCCTAAGAAGGTGTATGGTAGGATTAGAATAGCTTCGGAGTTGTTTTGAATGGGTTAGAATAGGTTTGGCGAGAGAAAAACTCATTTCGACAAGTTTGCAAAAGGGTCTGTCCTTATTTTCGAAATCTGGAAAATTCGACAGTGGATAAAATTTTTGGCCTAGATATTTAGAAAATACACTTTAAAAGCAGCGTGACGCTTGAGCGGATTAAGCGGAGCTATACTTGAAAAGTTATGAATTTTTCATGTTAGGCGACGAAAACTATAAATTCTGGAAATTTCAGCATGTTACGTCTAATTTATGCGAGTCAAAAATGAAAATTAGGCGTTATAAATTATGTCGACTTATCAAAAATATATTAGTATACTTTGATACAAAGCTAAGGACCTATAAAAGCGTAGAAAAGCAGTTTGTAACGATTAAATTATACACGTTTATAAAAAGTTGTCGTAACATTATTATATAAGGAAAACTATTAAATTTCTAATAGACAAGTTTTACGGCAAACAAAGTGACCATGTTGAAGGTTGTTTTTAACATTGATATAGAACTTTTATAAAGTGATGTCTTCTAGTAAAAGTAATTTAGCCAAGTATATTTTCCAAAATGTTAATCGTTTGTTTAAGGGTTGTAATGAATTATATATGGTTACTCAAACTTTGCCGAAAACCATCCTTAAACTATATTTTGGGACACAAGTACCATACTTAACCTATATTTTTCTTTTTATGTTTGAGACCTCTAGGATGGAAACTCATGTACTAAAACTTTGAGATAATGATACAAGCTTCCCAAAACCGTTGAGTTCGTTTCCTAACACTCGGCGTGCACCATTTTACCGACTTAGCTTTTAGAGGCCGTTTAGTCACTTTCATGAAAATTTCAACGACATTATTTTACTACGAAAAGTTATAATTTCTTAATAAATCACTAAATGATTATCGTCGGATATCATTTCAACGTAAAAACATGTGGAGTAATTTAAAAATGGTCAAGACGTTAAAAGATTATTTTTCAACGAAAAGTATTATTTTCAAAAATTCATAAGTGGTATAGATATCATCCTAATTGTATGCATAACATTACATCATAACTTATTGTGAATCATATCATTCATAATAGGTCAAGTTTTGAGATTCACGCTACATTTCGGTGTACACACTTTTGTCATCGCATCAATTCATCAAGTGAGTTTTCATAGCCCCAATTGTATCGTTTATACTTATTTTCAAACCTACAGGGGAGAATACATTGCATATCATTTTTATTACGATACCAAGTATATCAAATTCATTTACATTGCTTAAGTTACCTCATGCCAATTGAATGTCCCCATTATATAACATGAACCGTTAATTTCATAAGGCGAGGGTGAGTGGATAGATCTATCGAGGGTGACTCCTCCATCCGGGGTGGTGGATTCCAACTGGTTAAACGGATGCATTTCATTTAATATCATTATTTGAGTTGTTTGGCAAACACTGTTAGGCAATAACATCATGATCGATCTAGTTTCGGTGTCACAGACTTATAGCAATTGTAACATTTTTATGTGGCATGTTTGTCATATATGGTCTATACTTGTGTGTTGTATAAAACATTTTTCATAAACCTATGATTTCTCACCAACATTATTGTTGACCGTTTTAGCAATGTATTTTCGGGTAACTAGACATTCGCATCATGACACGAATAAGGAACCCTCATAGAGTCGCAAGGCGACGCAGTCTCATTGTATATTATGACATTTTCAAAACATCGTTTGGACTTGTAATAAACTTATTTTCCGCAAACTTTATCAACTTTTTGGACCTATCTTGTAACTCTGAATGTTTTTTATAAATATCAAACAATGTGTTTCTAAAATGACACTTTAGGTCGTTCAATATAACTGTGATTGTGATGCTATGACAGTCAATCCCCAGGAATTCCATTCACGCATTCAAAGGAGTAATTTGGGGGTGTGCTTGGCATCGAGCTTGCTTATAGAGAACTAGGGTGCATCTTTGACCCTAGACTATAACTACATCATCATAGCATCTCATCATTTCATCATAAGTGCATGTTCACTTTACATGCGGATTCATATACATTTTATTCGAGTTATTTACTTTTATTTTACATCGGTTGTCACGAGATGTCTTGATTCGGACACTATCCCTATATCATTTGACACGAACATGGAGGATGTCTCATCCGACACCAACATGAATGATGCCTTATCACACCTTGTATTTTATCTTCTATTGGCTCTACTTGGATCTACCACTTATAGTGACTCGAGACCGAGACCAACCTTTGGGGAGGCTTAAGTCGCACCTACACCACCTGTTAGTCCTACACATAGCCCGATTCACCCACCATCACCACTGTTATCATCATCATCTTCATCATACTATCTTAGGGATCCTATACCTACATTGGACTTGCCGCTCAAAGCATGCACTTGACATCCCTGCATCACCTCTACTGAGCCAACCACCTAGGTTCGAGATAGGTGAGCTCAAAATTGCTTCTTTGCTAAACTGACCTTCCACTGAGATGACATTAGGGGCACGATATAGATAACCAACAGTTGAATAGATAGGATGTTAGGGCGCTTGGAGAACTGTCATTGGACCAGTGGAGACCATTGAGGAGGAGGTTGAAGGCCTCATGATAGGTAGAGTTTCGATTGATATGGCTCACGAGTTTAGAGTCTAGACAGTTAGAGAACCGGGGCATATTGTTGAGTTGGGAAATGCCCGGAGTTATATGATAGAGCCGAGATGGCACAGGGGCAACTTCGCCGGGCTCGGGGAGTTGGCATTAGCTCGTGAGAGTATGGTTACCGCACAGTCGATTAGCGAGTTGAGGGGTTTGGTTGCTAGTTTGGCTACACAGATTCGAGATCTATAGGATCAAGGCTGGCCAGCACCGTGAGGTGCCTAGTGTATACTTTTATCATGTATAGTTTTTATTTACTATTATCCTAGTCACAAGGTGTGTGACATAGTTTAAAGAACTTGTTGTCTTTTGGTTGTTGTACAAAAAAAATATCAAGTATTGACTCTACTATGTAGGAATGGTTTTACTATCTATGATATCGGTCCATGAAGGCCAAAATTTTCATGTATATTATCCACGCAGTGTTGTGATTATATTGGTGATATTTCGTGGTTGTTCCGTTGTGATTTCATTTATATTATGCATGTTGTGGTTGTGGATATATATGTGTAATGTTTGTTTCTACTTACGAGTTCTCATAATTGTTTCATCTTATGGTTTTGAAGAGCAATGGCACCAAAGAAAGCCACACCTGAATTGGACACAAGTCGCTATGCGAAGTATGTGAACGATAGCATAGCCAATGCATTAAGGACCGAGAGAGCATCGGCGGATGCCGCCGGCCGCCAGAGGCTGCGGCTCACGCCGAGGTCGCTAGACATGCTGCTATTGCGTGCATTGCGAGGAGGGTCCGGTTAGAAGTTGTACGATATAAGGATTTTAAAAGTGGAGATCCTACTAAGTTCAAGCGGTGTAGGGGCAACTGTCATGGTTAGATGGTTCGAGAAAATGGAATCCGTGTTTCCGCTATGTAATTGCCCTGGAGGATAGCAAGGTTAAGTTTGCTACAAGTACACTACTGGACGGAGCAATGTCGTGGTGGAATTGTATGCTCACCAATGGGAATGGAAAATGCGTTACAAGCTCACTGGAGCAATTCAAAGGTTACCGACGAGGAAGTATTGTCCGCAGTCGAGGTGAAAAAGTTGGAGACCGAATTCTATGAATTGGTAACTATAGGGTATGACATTGATACTTACATTCGAAGGTTCCAAGAATTGGCCGCGTTATGCCCATCTATGGTTTCAATAATGAGAAGCTACGGAGGCTTTCATTGGGGACTTCCCAGGTTGTTCATGAGACGCGTGATTTCTTTTGATCCACAAACGATTGAGGAATCCATTCGAGTGTCTCAAAAGCTCATGGCACAAGTAAGGAAGAAAGCAACATCGCCAACATCAACCGAAACAACAATACCAACAACCGCTCCAATTTCAACAATAGCCGAAACAATTACACCAACTATAACAACAATAACAACAACAAGCGAAGTGGACAACAACAGAGGTGGCAATGTTACTCAACAACCACCTAAGAGACAAGAGGTTGCAAAGGCCTATGTTGCAGGCCCAAAGGAGAAAAGGTACAGGGATTTTGCCTAAGTGTGAGATGTGTACTAGTCATCACAAGCCGTGACGTTGTCCGATCCATGCGAATTGTAAGAAGGTGGGACACCAAACTAGGGAATGCAAGATGCCGCCACCGGGAAAATCAAAACCACCAGTGACATGTTTTGGTTATGAGAGGGGACACTACAAGACTGAGTGTCCGAAAGGAAGGAACCAAGGAAACAAGAATCAAGGTGGAATGGCACAAGGAAGAGCCTATGTCATGGGAGGTGGAGAAGCTAGGAGGACCCAATGTTGTCACGGCGTTCCTTATCAATAATCGTTATGCATCGGTTTTATTTGATTCGGGAGCCGATAAGAGTTTTGTGTCCACTATATTTGAACCTTTACTCAATATCAAACCAACCACATTAGACACATCATACAACATTGAATTAGCTAATGGTAACTCAATTAGCACCCCACACCATTGTCCGTGCTTGTACACTCAATTTTCTAAATCATCCCTTCAATATAGACCTTATGCCCGTAGAACTAGGTAGTTTCGACGTCATCATCGGTATGGATTGGTTATCCAAACATCGTGCAAGAATCATTTGTGATGAAAAAGTTGTTCATCTTCCTTACAACGGCTAAACTTTGATCATTCGTGGGGAGCGAACGTGGAACTAGACTCGATATATATCATGCATCAAAACAAAGAAGTACATAAAGAAAGGTTGTTTTGCTTTCTTAGCACATATAACCGAGAAGAAGTCGGAGGAGAAGTTTAATCGAGGATGTAGCGATTGCTCGAGAATTTCAAGTCTTTCCCGAAGACTTACCAGACTTCCACCGACGTCAAGTAGAATTTCATATTGACTTAGTGCCCGGGATCTGCACCAATGCGCGAGCACCTTACTGATTAGCACCATCAGAGATGCAAGAGTTGTCTAACCAGTTGCAAGAACTTTTAGACAAAGGATTCATTAGGCCAAGTTCCTCGCCTTGGGGAGCACCGGTCTTGTTTGTGAAGAAGAAAGATGGATCCTTCCGAATGTGTATAGATTATAGAGATTTGTCAACAAGTTAACGGTGAAGAATCGTTACCCACTCCCAGAATCGACGACTTGTTCGATCAGTTGCAAGGCTCTAGTATCTACTCAAAGATTGACCTAAGGTCAGGTTATCATCAACTTAGAGTGCGGGAGGAGGATATTCAAAACGCATTTAGAACACGTTATGGACATTATGAGTTTCAAGTGATGCCGTTCGGATTAACTAATGCACTGCAAGTATTCATGGATCTCATGAATAGGGTATGCAAACCGTATTTGGACAAGTTTGTTATAGTGTTTATCGACGACATATTGATTTACTCAAAGAGCAAAGAAGAGCACGAAGGGCATTTAAGAAAGATTTTAGGACTACTCAAGAATGAGAAGTTGTATGCCAAATTTTCGAAGTGTGATTTTTGGAATCACAAAGTACAATTTCTTGGTCATGTCATTGATAGTCAAGGATTACAAGTAGACCCTGCAAAGATTGAAGCCGTAAAGATTGGGCTACTCCAACAAATCCTACGAAATCCGACAAATTTTAGGACTCGCCGGATATTACCGAAGATTCATCGAAGGTTTTTCAAAGATAGCTAAAGCTTTGACCAAGTTGACACAGAAAAACAAGAAGTACGAATGGGGAAAGAAACAAGAAGCCGCTTCGTTGTTGAAGCAAAAGCTTTGCAAATGGTCGCCAATTTTGGCACTACCCAAGGAATTGAGAACCGTGGTATACTGCGATGCTTCACATAAAGGGCTTGAGTGTTTTAATGCAAAACGAGAAGGTGATAGCTTATGCTTCTCGACAACTAAAGGTTCATGAGAAGAATTACACCACACATGATCTTGAGTTGGGGGCCGTAGTTTTTGCACTCAAGATTTGGAGACACTACCTTTACGGTACAAAGTGCAAAGTGTTTACGGACCACAAGAGTTTACAATATGTTCTTGATCAGAAGGAACTTAACATGAGGCAACGTCGTTGGTTGGAATTACTCAGCGATTATGATTGTGAAATCAAGTATCATCCGGGAAAAGCCAATGTTGTGTCTGATGCTCTTAGCCGGAAAGAAAGACCCAAACCTTTAAGAGTTCGATCATTAGGAATGACGATCAGTTCACCTTTACCATAAAAAATACTTGAGGCACAAATCGAGGCACTTAAGGAGGTAAACCGACCAAGTGAAAAGCTTTATGGTATGCCCGAAAATGCAAATGGCTTTGTAAAGAGAGCAGATGGAGTACTATGCTTCAAGGAAAGAATGTGGGTACCATTTTATGGTGGGATACGAGAATTGATTATGCATGAGTCGCATAAGTCAAAGTATTCTATTCACCGTGATCCGATAAGATGTATCGATCTCAAGAAACTTTATTGGTGGCCGAACATGAAAGCGAAATTGCCAATGCGTTAAGCAGATGTCTTACTTGCTCTAAAGTAAAGTCGAATATCGAAACCTTCAGATTACACCAACAACCAGAAATTCCCCAATGGAAATGGGAACGCATTACGATGGACTTTGTCACGAAACTTCCTAAGACATCGGAGGTTACGATGCTATATGGGTAATCGTCGATCGTCTTACCAAATCAGCCCATTTCATACCAATTAGAGAGACTTATTCCATGGAACAACTCACTAGACTTTATGTCAAGGAAATAGTCTCAAGGCATGGAGCACCAATTTCCATCATTTCTGACAGAGATAGTCGATTCACTTCGAACTTCTGGAAATCATTACAAGATTCATTTGGAACCAAATTAGAGATGAGCACATCATATCATCTACAAACCGATAGTCAAAGTGAAAGGACAATTCAAACATTAGAAGATATGCTGAGGGCATGTGTGATTGATTTTGGAAATGGTTGGGCTAACCATTTGCCATTGATCTAATTCTCGTACAACAATAGTTATCACACCAGTATAAAAGCGGCACCATTTGAGGCACTCTATGGTCGAAAGTGCCGATCACCTGTTTGTTGGGCCGAGGTTGGAGACGCACAACTCACTTGGTCCGGAAATGGTACGGAAACAACAGTAAAAGATTGTCGAAATCGAGATAGACTGTGAACGCCGCGAGTCGGCGAGAAAAGTTACGCAGATGTTAGACGCAAACCATTAGAATTTCAAGTCGGCGACAAAGTGATGTTGAAAGTATCACCTTGGAAAGGCGTGGTACGATTTGGAAAACGCGGGAAGTTGAGCCCGAGGTACATTGGGCCATTCAAAATTTTGAGCAGAGTCGGCCCTGTAGCTTATCGACTTGATCTTCCGGCTTAACTTGGTCACGTACATAACACGTTTCACGTTTCAAACCTGAAGAAATGTCTTTCGAACGAATCACTCGTTATTCCATTGGAAGAAATTCAACTCGACGATAAACTCAATTTCGTGGAGGAACTTGTAGAAATCATGGACCGCGAGGTCAAGCAGTTGAAACAAAGTCGTATTCCTATCGTGAAGGTTCGCTTGAATTCTCGAAGAGGTCCTGAGTTTACTTGGGAACGGAAGACCGGATCGCCTCAAATATCCTCGTCTTTTCACCGACAACACCGTAGGACCCAACAAGGACTGAATTCAGGGACTAAATTCCTTTTTGGATGGGCGAATGTGACAACTCGTATTTTGTGTCATATTTCAAAACATTACTCATACTTCATCATTTATCGTTTATCGTAAACTAGGTTTACGAGTATCAAATTCACGTAACCTTAATGGTTTAGCTGTGAATTCATGAACAATCATCAAGGACATTCCATATGAACTAGGTTTAGTCTACATATCATTAGCATCATTATCATCATATTAGTTCATGCATGGTTTTGCATTTTACATTAAACGTATAATTTCATATTAAATAAACGCTATCGCGTAATTAATTATTTTGAACAATTGATCCATTACTTCCAAAAATCATTCCAATATATTTTTATACTCATATTAAGTTTATAAAATATTATTATGAGTTTACCCAGTGTTTTAAATATATTTTGTATATAAATTGTTATATTTATATAATTACGACGGTTTTCTTAAATACTACACGATAATTATTATTTCACTCAAATTTTGCAAGAAATGTATTTTTATAATTTTTATGATCTCAATATATTTTATCTTGACCCGTTAAAATTTATTTTTATCTAACGCTACCCTAAATATTCAAATGTGTATTCAACTTACCACATATCTTCAAGTAACTTACACTACACTACACTTAAACATATTTAAAAAAAAATGTATTAAAGTGGTGACTAACACCCCCTTGTCGACACAAGGGGGGGGGGGTGAGTCATGTGAATTTCCTAAATATCTTCTAAGTAAATGCATTTTACTTCACACTTAACACATACACATAATAAGATCAAAGGTGAAAACATTTCTCTCTTCCTCTCTTCCTCACAAAACCGGCAACCACAAAGGACCAAGAGAAGATCATCCAAAATATTTTCTAGACAAGATTTTACACACTAGTATCACTCTTTATTAAGGTTTTGCAATAAAAACCTTTGGTGATTAGGAAAAATCCTTTGTCCATAAACCTCATCAAGTTTACTAGTAAGCATCCATATTCATGATCATATTTCATATTCATTGTTATATTCATTTCATCATATTTGAGAAAACATGCAAGTCATATGATGTTTATACGACTTTTTCATTGATTTTAAGAGTTATATATATTTATTGTCATCCTATAAATACTCCTTGTTATAAATCACACTTGGTGATGTCTAAGAACCCATGACACCCTAAGAAGGTGTATGGTAGGATTAGAATAGCTTCGGAGTTGTTTTGAATGGGTTAGAATACGTTTTGCACGAGAAAAACTCATTTCGACAAGTTTGCAAAAGGGTCTGTCCTTATTTTCGAAATCTGGAAAATTCGACAGTGGATAAAAATTTTTGGCCTAGATATTTAGAAAATAAACTTTAAAACGAAAACGTGACCGCTTGAACGGATTAAAACGGAGCTATAACGAAGAAGTTATGAATTTTTCAAGTTAGGCGACGAAAACTATAAATTCTGGAAATTTCAGCATGTTACGTCTAATTTGTACGAGTCAAAAATGAAACTTAGGCGTTATAAATTATGTCGACTTATCAAAAATATATTAGTATACTTTGATACAAAGCTAAGGACCTATAAACGTAGAAAACGGATTTGTAACGATTAAATTATACACGTTTACAAAAAGTTGTCGTAACTTTATTATATAAGAAAAACTATTAAATTTCTAATAGACAAGTTTTACGGCAAACAAAGTGACCATGTTGAAGGTTGTTTTTAACATTGATGTAGAACTTTTTATAAAGTGATGTCTTCTAGTAAAAGTAAGTTCGCCAAGTATATTTTCCAAAATGTTCGACCGTTTGTTTAACGGAGTTGTAATGAATTATATATGGTTACTCAAACTTTGCCGAAAACCATCCTTAAACTATATTTTGGGACACAAGTACCATACTTAACCTATATTTTTCTTTATGTTTGAGACCTCTAGGATGGAAACTCATGTACTAAAACTTTGAGATAATGATACAAGCTTCCCAAAACCGTTGAGTTCGTTTCCTAACACTCGGCGTGCACCATTTACTGACTAGCTTTTAGAGGTCGTTTTGTCACTTTCATGAATATTTCAACGACATTATTTTTACGACGAAAAGTTATAATTTCTTAATAAATCACTAAATGATTATCGTCGGATATCATTTCAACGTAAAAACATGTGGAGTAATTTAAAAATGGTCAAGACGTTAAAAGATTATTTTTCGACTAAAAGTATTATTTTCAAAAATTCATAAGTGGTATAGATATCATCCGAATTGCATGCATAACATTACATCATAACTTATTACGTATCATATCATTCATAATAGGTCAGTTTTGAGATTCACGCTACATTTAGGTGTACACACTTTTGTCATCGCATCAATTCATCAAGTGAGTTTTCATAGCCCCGTTGTATACGTTTATACTTATTTTTAAACCTACGAGGGAGAATACATTGCATATCATTTTTATTACGATACCAAGTATATCAAATTCATTACATTGCTTAAGTTACCTCATGCCAATTGAATGTCCCCATTATATATCATGAACCGTGAATTTCATAGAAGCGAGGGTGAGTGGATAGATCTATCGAGGGTGACTCCTCCATCGGGGTTGGTGGATTCCAACTGGTTAAACGGATGCATTTCATTTAATATCATTATTTGAGTTGTTTGGCAAACACTCGGTTAGGCAACATCATGATCGGTCTAGTTTCGGTGTCATGGACTTATAGCAATTGTAACATTTTTATGTGGCATGTTTGTCATATATGGTCTATACTTGTGTGTTGTATAAAACATTTTTCATAAACCTATGATTTCTCGCCAACATTATTGTTGACCGTTTTAGCAATGTATTTTCAGGTAACTATACATTCGCATCATGACACGAATAAGGAACCCTCATAGAGTCGCGGCGTCGACGCGTCTCATTGTATATTATGGCATTTTCAAAACATCGTTTGGACTTGTAATAAACTTATTTTCCACAAACTTTATCAACTTTTGGGACCTATCTTGTAACTCTGAATGTTTTATATAAATATCAAACGATGTGTTTCTAAAACGACACTTTAGGTCGTTCAATATAACTGTGATTGTGATGCTATGACAGTCAATCCCGTGAATTCCATTCCGCTGCAAAACAGGTAATTTGGGGGTGTGACATTAGCCCCTATACTCCATGTTTTAATTGAAGATAAGTTATTCATCATTTAATCATTACAGTATGTCTATGTGCTATGTGATTAATTGTTTATCTTCTCTTCTATTTAACATCCTAGGCTAGATCTATTATTGTTTGCGTAGTATTGAATGAAACCTAGTTATCGATTATTGATTGTCGTCTCTTTTTTAATTAGTTGTTATTGAGTTAGAAGTTGGAAAACTGGCTAGATCTTAGATTAGGTATATCACTAGCCTGATCGTCTGACTAAATGCTCCACTATAGTGCAATAGTTGGTTTGTTCGTTGTATTTATTGCGTGAAAAGACTTTTTAACTTTTAAAATAAAATTAAGGATCATCTCGTGTCATTACATTTTGGTATTTTATTCATTGAAAAGACTGTTTAACTTTTAAAATAAAATTACCCGCCCTTAACCCAAAAACCGTTAAAAATATAAACTTTAATCAAACTACATCATAACCATGCATTTTATATTTTAGGTCTTTAGCTCAAGGATGGTGTCATGCATAATTAATATTTATAAAGCAGGAAAGTACTTAATAAACTTGCAGATGAAAATACTTAAGCTAGGCTTTGCTAGGACATACTATATATACGCATTATATATATATATATTTATATATATATATATATATATATATATATATATATATATATATATATAGCTCATCCTAAAGTACATGGAAACCACAAGATTCACCGCACTTGTCATTCTCTAGGAATAACGGTTCTTACCTTATTGCTACATATTTTCAGTTTAGAAAAGTTTTATCTTTTAAAATTACAAACCCTAATTAGGGTTTCTTTTTAAGATTTTAAAAGTATGTGACTTAGGTAACAAGAAACCCTAAGTCATCAAGTTTTTCATGAAAAATTTATTATGGCCTTTTTAATAAAAAGAAATTTAATTTCTTAAAACCCAAGTTATGCTCAAAAATAATGCAGCCCAGTTTCCATGTTTGGTAATCAAAGATTGTAAATAACCTTAAACTGAAAAACTATCAGTTTATGGAAACCATCGGTTTTAGTCACCCCGATTTATGCTCTGTCAAATTTTATGATCATATCTGGCTTGGATACATAAAATCGGCATTGCTAGGGTCAAAGTTGTCTTAGATTAGTTTTCTTACTAATCAAGTAATCTTGTTTTCTTACGATCACCGTTTAAACACGAAAGTTTTCACCTTCGTTTTAGTATATCATTAAAAAGATTTGCATCTTACCAAAAATACTTAAAACCCTAGATTATAATGAGAACACCAAGAAAAATTGTTTAAAAAAAATACAAATCGAGAAACCCTAGAGTTTGTAATTATGGTAATACTAATTAAGTATTGTATGTTTTTATCATGGGAGAAAAATATGGTGTAAAACCCAACCCTAGATCGACACCCCTAAAAGTCATAAGACCCAAGTATTTCGATCATTGATAAAACAATACAAACCCTAATTAAGCACAAGAGTTATTAAACCCTAATTACCATGATCAACAAAAACCTTAATAAACCCTACAATAATAATCAATCAAAACCTAACATAACTAAAATCATGTTTTGATTTTTATGAAAATATAAGCAATTATTAAGAACCACAACTAGGTTATACTCCCTCCGTCTCATACTAAATGTCCAGGTTCGACTTTTCAAGCCTTTCTCTTACAACTTTGACCTTAAATATTTTTGCTTGTGTTATATAGTATTAGATAAAAATAATACGTAGTGAAAATACATTTAAAACTCAATCTATTCATATATTTTGCATCAAATATTATATAACACAACCAAAAATATTTATGGTCAAAGTTAAGAAAGAAAGACTTTAAAAATTCAAACAGGACATTTAATATGGGACGGAGGAAGTATATGTTTAGAGTGGCTCTGATACCACTGTAGGGTTCTGATGGTCGTATACACAGCTGAAACATGCATATCGGAAAATAAACACAAAAAAACGTACAGACCAAAACCCTTATGCACATGACTTCTAAATAATGATATAAGTTACATCTAACACATAAAAAGGGTGTTAAGAAAACTTACTTGTTAATTCTGCTAGCAGTAAGATTCTTTACTTGATTCAGCTACACGGAACACCTTCTTTATCTTCTTGATCCTTCACGTCCTTGAATAGGGTTTCTTGAGAATATCACCACCAGGGCCGTCAGATATCCACTGGTATTGCACATATGGGACTAGGGCTACGAACCTATCACAAGCTAGGCGAGTATGAACTTGGGTAAAAACCCTAATTGATCTTCGAGATCAAAAGGTTTTCGATTAGGGTTTTGGGAAAACCCTAATCACGTGAAACCTTGTGATTGACCAAAGGGTTAGAAATCCTTTGGGTTTCGGTTCCTAGGTCGATTAAGGAGTTGATTAATGTTGACTTCGGGTCGATTTGGGTTAATCGACCAAAAAGGGTTTCACCCTTTTTAGTGTTTCATCCGATCGGAAACAAAAGAGGGAGATGGGAGATTTTAGGGTTCTTTGAGGAGTTATGTGATGTGTTATGAAAACCATTTGAGACCCTTTGTATATATAGGGCTCAAAGGAGAGTTCTCGATTAATCTGGAACCCAAGTTATTCCAATTAGACAAAAATTGAAACACCCCCTTGTGGGGGTAGGGGGTTTTGCTCGAAGGACAAACAACCCTAAACGGTTGTTTGTTTTGTCTTTTTTCGTTTTACTCTCCTCTAATATACTTCTAGGATAAATATTAGACTTCGGTTAATTACCGTTTAGAGCCTTAATGAAACTAACGTCGTATTTTCATTTTCTCAAACACTTTCAGTTTATTTCGTAACTCATTTCTAATTTTCACTTGTATTGTCCCGTTTAGTATGCACCGGTGTGATACTTTGGCATTTTCGTGAAGGCAAGTGTGAAAGATGTTGTGTTGTTTACACACAACCCTTCATATAACTCTTCATACACATAAGCAACATACCTAAGGCTACAAATAGATAGCTGAAACATTATAATTAGTTATAGTCATTATCCGAACCTAATCCGTGTTTAACAACGTGTGCGTACACGATCAAAAACTATAATACAGATAACTATAAATTAATTTAATTGAAATACCAAAAATCTGTAAATGCACAGGATTATAAGTATCAAAATGAAAGCACGACTTATAAATATATATACCAAACAAACTTAGTTAAAATATATACTTATTAGTTGTACTTATAATCTGAACATTGTATTTGTAAGTGTAATATCACATTTATAAAACAATAAACATTGCCGAATTCTTATATGTTTATATATTAAATTAAAAAAATTTAAATAATTTAGATTCGTCGTACACGAAATTTATAACTAGTTGATTTATAGACGATAAAGATAAAAATTACATATATTGAAAACGTATAAATATAACTAGACTAATTACAGTAAATGAATGTTTACCGTAATAATTAGTTTGTAGCGTTGATCAGATTCATAAAAAATTCACAAGCTTGGCAGTAAAAGGTCTTGTAGATAAGTATTTTTGTAAAATCATACAAAGAATTTGAGATCGTGAAACACATGACTACATGAGTGACAATTTTCATACAATATACACTTGGACGGTAACTTTATATCTTGTTTCTAAGCAAGTTTACCACCATAAAGCGTATGTTCTCATACGGTAACTTTGCAATTTTAAATTGCTGTTTAATTTCTTACAGAGTCGGAGCCAGAATTTAAGTTTAAAGGGGGCGAATTTAACGTAAAAATTATAAAAATAGATATCGCTCTAAAATTGAATTTATAGTTTTTAACTCATGATTTAACGAGACCACAATAGTTAGAAACAAAGCTAAATTATGAAAGAATAATTTGACAAATATATTTATTTTGATTTTGTATTTGATTGGTTTAGTGGAAACTTCATTGGGAATAAAGAGAACTGGTTGAAATTATTATCACGAAATTAGCTTATTTTCTATATAACTATTCTTTGGTTTCAAACATAATGTCTACAAAAAAAAAAATTAGAAATGAGACCACAAAACTCTTCAAGCAATTAAATAGCATCTTCACATATTAAATTCTCTTTTAATTGATTTACACAAGAAAAAGACTATTATTTTAAGACATTCTAAAATAAAAATGAAGCAACAATTTTTAGACAAAAAAATAAAACGTAATAAATAAAATAAGCTGATTAGAGGTGGTCCAACACTCATTAATCACTTTACTAACTATGCCCGTAGTTCTCTAGCATTTTGTACATCAATCATATAATAAATTATGGTAACTTTTGTAATATCCTTCGAGCATTTTGCTAGGTTTAATAATAAAGTTGTTCAAAAAAATTAATAATTCTAAGAGCACAATGTGTGAAAGTGTTGTAGTGCCTATAACGTCGAAGTTACGACACCAGTTCCGGTGTCGGAGTTACAACTCCGGTTCCGGTGTTGGTGTGGGTGTCATATCTTGAGTCGGGTAGTAAAAAACATGTATATGTTTCGTTTGTGTTTTGTGTATTGTGTTTGTGTGTGTTGTGCGGGTTCTTATAAGAAGAAGATAACATGTTTGCGGTATATTGACTGACTTAGTCGGTTGACTTTGATATGTTTTATTTATTTATAATTAAATGTATACTTTAAGTGTCTCAGTTTTCATGACGTAATAGTGTTACCAATAAAAAGGTAAAATTTGATTCAATGCTATTATCTGTGTTATTATAACATAACTATATTTTCTCTGTATCTTTAGTGCCACACCCAAAACTATTATATTCGACGGAAATATTTAGAGCAAGAGTTCGTACCCTCGGTTTTCGAGTTGAAATTTGAGAGGAAAAGAAAAGAAATTGAAAGTTGTTTTTTTTTTGTTTTTTTGTTTTTTTTTATAAATGTTTTTGAGCTTTATTTAAGAGGAAAAAGGAATTGGTCCCTCCGTACCAGAAAAAGCTCCACTTTACTATTTATGTTTGTCCCAAAATAAGTGTCTAGTATTTATATATGAACAATAATTATAACAAGTTTTTCTACTTTATCATTCTAATCAAAACTTGCATTAATTAGTCATTTTTTATTCTATACAGTATTAATTATGAGGGTAAATATGACTTTTATCCATCAAAATTATCATTAATTACACATATCATAATTTTTCATTTTTTGTTTGTGGAAACTTTTTTGGCGACGGAGGGAGTATATAAATGCTTTAGGTTCGGGTCAAGTTAAAAACTTAATACCCGAACCTGACCTTATTTGAATTTAGGTTCGGGTCGGGTCGGGTCCGTTCGGGTTCGAGTCAACTCGAATATGAGTAAAAATAACAAAAATGCTTTTTTACTCGTTTAAATAGAATATTTTTAACATTTATATTTAAAAAAAAATATTCGTGTCAATTGGGTCGACTCGTACCAAAATTATCAAAAAATTTCAACCCGATACCCGACCTTATTTAGTATTCAGATTGTTCGGGTAGACCCGAATAACCCCATTTTTTATGACCTAAGTAACCCGATCTGAGTAGGCTTAACTGGGGTCGAGTCGGGTTTTTTTGACACACTTATCTGTCACTCCTTAAAAGAATTGCAATAATAAACATAATGACAAATTTTAAAATATTATGAATTTATGTCAATCAAAAATGTGAAAATATTTTTAATTTTAAAATTTTAAATTCTCAAAAACTAACATTTAAAATTCTGAAATTTAAATTCACCAACCAAAAGCCCCTAACATTATTTTAAAGACACTAACGTAATTAACCATTTCGAGAGTTTTGAATTCTACAAACTCATAGTAACTTTTCTATCAAACAAGTAGCTCATTTTGAAAGGTCAAATTTTCATAAACTCTCCTTCAAACACACCGTGTACAAGTCTTAACACAACATCTAAATTGTTCCCTCATCGCTGAGTGACAAATGGCATTGTTCATGTATCAAGACTTGAACAAGGGTCATGATCACGTGGTTGGTCATTCGTAGAACCCACATCTATCCCAAACAACCAATCACTCAAATCCATTCCATGGGAATAATTAATCATGATATGACTTTGTCTTAACTTCATGATTAACTTCCATCTCTCTCTCATTCTCTCAAATGATTCTTTGTGTCTTAATCAGTCGAACATATATATCCTCATAGTTATTATCTCATTAATTCAAACCCCAATCCACCAAACTCTATTAATTACCAATAATTTTCAACATCATCATCATCAACTTCTTCCTTGTTTCACATAGGAGTTCTTCCTTATATTTATTTTGTGTACTTTCTTGAAAGCCTTGCAAGTTACAACCATATAAAAACTTTAGTTCTTGCTCATTGGCGTATTTGAATTATCAACTTAATGCAAAACACAAGTGAAATTTCGAACTTTCAATATTCACTATACCTAGCTCGATCTTGCTGAAAGATCGAGTTTAAATTTAGCACATCTATACTAAATATATATACATATAAATAGAAAACACATTTACATAAAATTTAAAAACTTAAAAATTGAGTAATGTTGTTAGACCAAGATATGCTTACTTATAGAAAAAATACAATCAATCACATATTTAAATATTTAATTACAAAATAAACCACTAACGTTTTTTCATTCTCACTTACTCCACATCAATATATACATAAAAAAAATTGTACATACAAATTACATTATCGTCGTTATACGCGGGTAATCGTCTAATATATTAAATATTTAATATTCAAAATAAGGTAAGAGAGTTGTACCATTTGTTTTTCATAAGAACTTAACGCTTTTTATTCATTGCCGACAAGAAATCACAAGCTCCTTTAGATTGTAGAAAATATTACATAAACTAAAGGATGTCAAAACATATCCAAAATGTGCATTTAATATAGTTAGCTAGATCGATCCTAAGAAGAATTATCTACTGTAAAACTTATATCTTCTTTTGGATTTATTATAGATTGAAGTATAATCAGGATTTGGTTTGTATAATAGAATGCCACACATAAGATCATGAAGATTGTTTCTTTTAATGGAAAATATTGCTTTAATAATGTGACACGCATCTACTTCTGCTGCCCTAAGGATGTATAAAATACACATGGAAAGAACCGAGTCACAAAGTTGATGCATGTATATGTATTGTACCTACTTAAATGATGAAATAATTAGATGTATATCCTTTTTGAACCTCAAGTATAGTAGTTTGATTTAGTTGTTCTTCACTTGGATTGGATGTCCTATGAAACATTAGGTGTATAGCTGCATTCTCGTTACACGTCGTCAATACGATTTTGTCACACACGGAACCGAAAGATTTGAAATTTGCTTGATAGATATATGCACAGATTTAGGGCTCGTTCGGTTGTGGTGTATGGATATAAGTTTATGACTTTGAAAGTCATTAATGTTGTTTAGTTGGTTATGGGGCTCACCACAATGGATTGAGGATACCCAAATGTGAAGGTTTTCTCATATCTTATGTATGTGGGTGGTTTCATCATGCCCTCTATTACCATTTCACTTTATACTAACACCCATACCTATTGTGATTTATTATACCCTCAATTTGCATAACTTTCATGGACTAAATGAAACAGGGATCCTATATGTCATGGTTATAAAAATAGCTAGTAAAAACTAAGGGTGTGTTTGATATGCAGAAATGACAATCAATGAATACTATCAATGCCATTAAATATATTTGGTATAAGTATATTGAAATAAAATATTGGAATGAATGATAAATATTAGGTGTACGCCTACTTGATAGTCATGGGAGGAGTCTCCTTTCATATGCATTCTTTTATATATATTGTTTTATTTTTTTAGGTAAAAAGTCAAAGACACGGTAAATATATTACTCCAAAAAACGTTTAAGTACAAAGTATATGGGTGAATCTTATATCTCAGTCCGTTACATAGGCAGAAAACTTATATAACAAGATACTTCGTATTCTCTATACAAGAAAATAAACCACTACTCAAAAGATAACATTAGACTCCTATGGAAACAAATTACTTCATACCAAGGCCTTAGAGCTTGATACCATACGTGTCATAATAAGTATCCAAATTCCCTGGAAGATCGTAGACCTGATCCGCATAGTCATCATAATCATAGTCATAATAATCATCTTCACGATCATGACCATCACAAAATAGGTTCATTGACTCATCAAAGGTGTTCACAACCTCCTCTTCATCACTATCGGATTCAACAATCTCTCCCACCTTAGAAAATGGGTTAACCCTCTTAGTAGAAAAAGTAGATGAAAAATCCTTTTTATTACCTGGATAATCAACCATTTTAATAGGATTGCCATCATCATCAACAAGAGTAGCTTTCCCATCAATAAGAAGCTTTTCAAACTCCCCAATTTTCTCAACAATAGGGGTAGGACCAACCTCGTTAGCTTATATTGAATCACTCACAAGCGGTTCTTGTGATACATTACCGGTCTTAAGAGACCCAACCTCCTTTGCTTCCATTCTACTACCAGAATCCACTTCATCAGTAGGAGTGCCACATTCATCAGTATCGATCATATTAAGTGCAACAAAAGGATTAGATGTATCAATCTTCGTCTCACTCGTACTAGCCACTTCAGTGGCTTTCCTCTTTGTGTTATCCACCTTCATGGGTTTAGGAGGAGGCGCTTTAGGTTGATACCTAAACTTAGGACCCATACCACGTTTAGTAAAACTTCCCTTACCTGGAACACTTTGACCACCATTCCTAGCCTTATTCTGATTATTGACAGTTTGAAAACCATCATTAACACTATGTTTAGGCTGAGTAGGAGGTGGAACAGATTTAGGACAATCAAGCAGTGTATGACCAAAAAGCTTACACATATCACACCGAGGCGGTTTTCATTCATTCAACCCAATCTTTTCAATAGTAGGACCTGTCCCATCAAGTAATGGTATCTCAACAGTGATGCTCTCCCTAAGAACCTGTTCCGCTTTAACTTCAATCAAGCACCTAGTAAAACTACTTCAACCCCATGATTCTCAGCACATTTGACTAGTGTAAGAATATAATATTTTTGGCTTACCAATCAATGTAGCTAAGAGGCTGAGACCATCATCAAAAAATATAGCAAGGGGCACATCATGGAATTTAACCCATACCAGAATATTAGCCAAATCCACTTTATATTCAACGTTTATGAATAACACATTCCTAATCATCCACAAGAATATCATCAACACCTTTACGAGTGAAAACTTAAAGAAAGAGCCTTAGAATTCATCATAACCTTTTGAATACCATACTTGGCGATACGACGTAATAATCAACAACCTCAATACGTTACCAAGAAAATAACCATAAAGGGTATTCTCAAATTTAGAGTTTACCTCAACGACTCATAGGAATGGAGAGAGCACCCCATTAAACTTTTACTAAATTCCAACCTAAAATTAGACTTGGCTCATAGAATCAATTGACGTAGCATCCGATATGAAACCGGCCACACTATGGTTCTTCATGAACTTTGGGACGATTAGAAACAAAATTAGTACCATTGTCATTCTCCTAATTTGTAACTTCAATAGCTCTTCAAAGGTCTTACAAATCATAATTGTATTCCCACTCATATCAACCTGATCACCATCTCCAACACTCCTATTAATGGAGGATACCAAAGTAGGAGTAACATCATCTGTTGAATCCAAGTTCAACACACTAGATTCCGTTAGTGGTTCATTAGGGCATGAAACAAGTGGAATCGGCTCCACTTTTTCAACACGAGGTTTAATCAATTCATAATCATGCTGATCTGGATCAAAAGTATTAACACCAACTATTGTCGAAACATATTTCAAATCTAAATCAGAGGGATTGCTAGGGTTTAGGTCATGTAAAACCCTACTCAACATGGAGTTACGATCTTTCATTCATAGCCAATTGCTCAAGATTGACAACAGTATTTGTCAAATTATTATTCTGCTCCTCTCCTATACTAGACATCATAACAATCGAAACACTAAAACCAGATAACACAACCCAGAAAACTAGAGTAGTCGATAAAATAAAACCTACAAAACTAGGGTTTTGAAACCATATGCGCGGAATGTCAAACCATGATGTGATAATGATGACCCAAATCAGTATTGAAAGTTATAACAATGGTAATCAAAAACAAATTGGAAGAAACCTACAAAACGATTACACTGAAAACCCTAAAAAAAGAACCAGAAGCGATCTAAATATTCTGAACAAGACAAGGTGATATTGAATCTAGATCATACGAGACGATCACAGATTAATAACAAACATGTGCAAGGAAGAATTAAGAGATCGAGAAGGTTTAGAGTATTAGTGTTCGGTTTCCAAAAAGTCGCCAAAGGGAATCGTTTTTAGGGTTAGGAGAGTTTTTTATATATTGTTTTATTTGACTTTGATGTGGGCCATTTACATTGTTAGATATTAAAATTTTATAACTTTTTCATTGATTATCAATTTGTATATAAAAACAAAATCATCTATAAATAAAATTGAGACCATAGGTAGGAATGAAACCATATACAACAAAATTTTACAATGAAATCATTAATCTATAGTCATTCAATCTTATACATAAACTCATATCGATTGAGATTCATGGCATGGCAACAAACCAAACGCATCCTAAAGTCAATAAAGGAATGAATTCTTGTATTCCAATTTTAAGGCATACAAGTGGTACACTCTTAGTTTGGCGACGGAAAGTCCGGACTTCTTGGGATAATATGAACAATGATTCTTCTCCGTTTACTCATGCTAGAATTTTAAGTAGCGACATATTCGGGAATTGCACTAGATACTTGTTAGCTTATAACGCAGGAACTGCTAATGTAATATTAGATAAGTTAGTTATGTATTTGCCTATATATACCCTCAAGACTCTACTTGGGAGTTGTGCATTGGTTAGGATAGCATTTCATTCAATAAACTTTTCCTTTCTTATCACCCTTTCTCTCTCTAGAACTACATAATGGTTTTCATCTTATTTCATTAATCTAGACCTCTCACTATGTATATGGATCATGATATCTTAGGTCCAACATGTAATATTAGATCCGACATTAATTGTGGGGTGTTTGTTTTCAAAAATCTTGTCGAAAAATGGGTTTAAAAATCAAAACGTAAAGTATGAAGTTTACCGAGATCTATTGTTAACAACAAGTTTTGATATTTAACAAATAAAGTTTCAATATTTGTTGTTCTTATACATTCTTATGGTATATGGAAGTGATTTTATGGATAAAAAACAAACACTTGTGGTGAAATTCAAATTTTTAATGCAAAAACGCAAGCTTGTGCATTACGTGGTTTATAAAGGTTTTAGAGATTTTGATCTGATCTTGTTACGTTTTGGTGGTTGAAACATGTTTACATATGATAAATTCAAAAGATTTTGGAGCTGGTGATTCAAATCTTGCAAAAACATGTATTTTTGGTCAAGTTTTTGGTGAAAACATGTTCGAAATAGGTGATGTTAGTGTATCTCGGTAAATTCATCATATACCGGATTCGGTATTTGTTCAAAACTCGGTAAATGGTACTCGGGTAGTACACCGAGATTTTAGTGATAGTGATATTTGGAATCTCGGTAATTTTATAGAGATTGTATCTTGTATAATATACCGAGTTTGCTAAACATGATTTTACCAAATTTGTTAGGGCTTCGAAATTCTCCGAGTTCGGTTTTCACACAGTTACCAAGATAGCTAACCCTAGATTCACCGAGTTTGGAATACCCAGTTCGCCGAGAGAGGGTTCCATAATTTCACCAAATTTTTCCAAACCCTAATTTACCGAATTCAGTCAAACCCTAATTCACAAAGTTATGAATTTCACCGAGATCATCTAGTGTTTGATTTACCGAGATTCTAGGGATTTTTGTCTTTAACGAGGTTGTACGCCAGATTACCGAGATTCACCATGTCACACCCCCAAATATTGCAGCGAAAAGGTAACCGGGGGCGTAACTCATTACATAAGAACACAAGACATAAAGAACGAACTCTATATGAGTCGTTTAAAAGAATAAGTCAATTTATTCATTAAAACAACATAAGGTTTTCAGTACAAAAAGTCTCACGTTTCAAAGCAATAAAGATAGTCGTTGAAAACATAATCAATGATGTTAAGTCCATGCAGAAAATCTTCGTGAATGTAACCGCAAACGTCAACTCTAGTATGGACTCCATGCATGTCAGACCAAGAAACTTACAAACCTGAGAAATACATGCTAAAAATATCAACATAAAATTGGTGATTTCATAGGTTTAAGTATTTGTAAAAGTGGACCACAAGATTTAATATTTGCTTGATCGGTTCACTCAGTCATGTATATAAAAAGTACACTAAGCTCATGAGTCATGACACTGAAGCCTTAACGTATGTTTGACCAGTACATCCGGTTATGTATCATGTATGCCCATGTAGGTATCTTGCAAAACACCCAATGTTCCCAAGTGATATGTGTCCGTTTACCAGTTGGTGCGACCAAATGTCACTAGCGATTTTCATTGGTTGTTCAAGCTTAGCTTGAGGTTAATGTGGCATGTCAGCCACATTCCATTGTACTTATTCGGTTGATTATTAATATATTTTACCAGGGTGAATCCCTTTTACCCAAAAAACCGGACGGGGGTGTCAAGTCAATATATCTATTCATAACATTCGTGCTTAGAAGTAATTAATGGTTCATGATAAATGGGGACTTAACAGAAAATGTGGTAACTTACACAATTCCGTAAATGTTTTATGCACTTATGTCCGTATGCAAAAGTAAACAATGTATTCTCACCCCAAGCATTTTTAAAAAGTATAAACATATAAAATGGGGCTATGAAACTCACCTTGAGTAAGTAATGTATTCGTGAAAGTAATACGTAAGTATAACAATAAGGAATTCCTAAACGCGACCTAGAATAGTAAGTCATTTTAGAAAGGATGCAACGTGTACTAAATGCATATGAGTTTTACAAAGTTTTATCACTTTTATATACTGGTAGTGAAGTTTTATAAAGTTACATAATTAAAAAGTTTAATAAAAACGAATTAAACAAGTTTACGATTTCAAAACTTTAAAACAAACTTTATAGATTTTAGAATCGAATTTGAATGAGCATATCTCTTTCGTTTCAAACTTGTTTTATCCGTTCAACTCTTTAAATGTAGGTGAATATGTCTACTTTCAAAATATCAAGACCTCGATTCGCGAAAACATGTTTTAGATATCGGTTTATACTCACATAGATTCGGACATGCTATTACAACTTTTTAGAAACTTTTATGACTTTGACGGGCCGTTTCTCACTGGTTTTCTAATGACATCAATCGGTTCAAAAGCCTAAGTTGAGCGTTTTAGTCTAGTTTCAAAAAATGTACACCACTGTCTTAGTTCTACACCAATTATTTTAGAAATTTAAAAATACACACGGTTACCAAAGCTGTAATTTTTCAAAAATCATTACCCGACTTGATTTGGTCATATTTCATTCGTTACTTAAACTCACAACTCGAATCGAATTAGTACGTTTAAGTTGAGGTCTTAACTCCAAAAGGTTCAAAAAGCTTGATTAACCAAACTACTCCTAAGATGGTCATAAATTCATTTCACATCTGGAACTCAGATTCATGTCGCTATTGACAACCGATGCCATAACACTTGTTAAAAATACCAAATCAACTCCGAAAATTACGAAATTTGACGAGGATCTACATAAGACATGTATTTAACTGTGTACCCAAGCAATTTGCCTAGAAAAATTCTAAAGTAGTTTTCTATGGTGCTTAAGTCAAATGTACAATTCTGTCCAAATTAAGGGTTTAGTGAACCTTCTTTAATTCCAATTTCAACACAACAAAAGATATAATGGTGATGTAAAATAAATATGAGATGATAAATTAGAATGTAAATGAGCTGTGAATGCTTACAAGGTGTTGGTGAATGAATGGTAAGCAAGAACACAAGAACACTTATGAAAGCCCAAATATGAACTCCACAACTCTAACTATTGTTAACCCTTATCAAGAACACTTAATCTAGACCAAATAAAGTTTGAAAATGCCCTACTTCCTTTCCCTTGATGCTGTCAAAAACAAGAGAGAACAAAGAGATTTGTTTGTGTTTTGATTTGTGATGAGAAAGATATGTTAGGTATGATCCTTATATAGATTAGTTTTGATAATGTTCAAATCTCATTTCTTGACATATAACCTTAAATGGAACGAAGGTAGGTATGGTTTTATGTGAGTGTGTTTTGAGAGCAAAGAGGGGAGTATCAATAAATTTTGAATCATGTAAGTCACATGTTAACATTGAATCAAGTTATTTCAAGGGAATGGTAAGTTAAGTAACCAAGGAAAGATGAAGATGTTGGATATTCCTCTTTGGGCATGTGAGGTGTCAGCGAGGGTGTAGGGGAAAGGATTTTTTAGTTTTGATGTATTAAGTATAAGTATATATGTGTATATAAGTATTATTAGGAAATGTGGTGAATAATGCATGCATGCATGAACGTAAATGTAAAATGTAATTTAAGTAAAACTTGTAAAACCAAATGCATGAACTTATAAAACATGTTTGTAAAATTCATATAGTGTATGTTTGACATAGACTAAACTTAGTCTGGTGCCGATTTACGTTTAAAGTTGTTTTTCAGTTTACGCGATTTAACCTAACGGTTATACGTAAAAGTAAAATAAATTGTTTTGATTTCATGGTTAAGTAATGACCTGAATAATACTAGTTGTTACACACCAAGACCAAAAACCCATTGAGATTCAACCCTAATTTACCGAAATTTAGGGCTGTTTGTGCAAAATGAAGATCGCTTCCTAAATTTAACCGTGTTTACCTACAAACCTTAACCCGAATTACATCACAAATAAACACTTTCACAACCTCACTTGATCGACTCGTTACCAAGATTAATTTTGTACGATAAGGCTAGACTAGGTATTTAAATGACATTGTGACTACCGGGTTTTTGTACGGTATTGCTTATTTGAGTTTGAAGTAGCATTTCACATGTGAATATACTTATTTATTTTAGAGTCAAGCTGTTTGGTTTGTTGTATGTCTCAAAATACTTATTTAGACTTTCATTGACCGTGATTAAGACTTGGCTATCTAGTTATTTGTGTGGGATCTATAAATGCACAAAGTTCGTTCCCACACAATGTCACCTCACCGTTCTTAGTCATATTATTAATATAAGCTTAAATCAAAAGTTCGATTATATTACTTCATTCTCAAATTTGTCATGTTGGGTTTTCTCCATATGTGGTAAATACTGTTTAGCGATTGGATTGATAAAAGGAGTTATGAATTGAGATTGATTAAAGGGAATAGTAAAGAGATGATTTTTCGACATCTTCTCACGGGGTAATGCATATACATTTACGGGCTTTTATGATAATTCTAGTTGATCTAATTATGGTATGTACACAGATTTATGATTATTCTGAAAGACTTAACCTTAATGGAGGGAGAAACGTGTACATCATCGGGGATTTATATGTCACATGATCGAGCTTAATCATTTATGTTAGAAAGACAAGTGTCACACCGAAGACATATGATCAGTGATTTGTCACTTTGGTGTTATCAATTCGAATTTTGTGGTATAGGGGGGAGAAATGGTGTACATAAAGGAAGTTAGAAACGGCATAAGTCGTGAAGAAGAGCTATGGGTATATATACCATGGTTACTGGGTTTCTAGCTTCTGTTCAGGTGCATATTTACCATGTTATTGGGTGGACTCGAGTATTGTATCATCATTTCAACTTTCTTATATTTGGTAATTGGGAAGCATTCTAAGTGAGTTGACGATGTTGATATTTTGTTCCCCAAACGAACAACCTTCATCGTCAAGAAAACGGACTATGAGGCTTGAAGTAGTTACATTTTACAGTCTCTTCTACATTTTTCACTGCGTGTTAGAAGACCGGAGAAATATGAAGGAAACAAAAGACACTTCTTCAGTATCAAGTTACGAATCAAAAGGGTTGTCGGTTGGGGGGGGGATTCAGAAACTTCGCCGAAAAGAGGTTGATGAAGAAGCTTCAAATAACAAGGCGCGCTAGTTGGGTTGGGGGGGGGGGGGTAATAATCCGATTTGATCGTTACAATGTTTTGTCTTCAAGGATGCTACAACGAAGTTCAGAACAAAAGATCAATGCCGAGGTATCTTCAGAAGAGAGAACTTTAGCGTTATTTGAAGACCACAATGCAAATAAGAAAGAAGAAACCCGGGACATTCAAGTTGAAGAAATCCTCAGAGTTTCTGCACTTATTTACATATTATTTCTACTTGTAAGGAATATTGTAAGCAATTCCCGTATGTCACCTCTTGGGAGGAGATTGTTAGAATCTTAAGTGACGAAATATTCGAGAATTGCATTAGATACTAGTTAACTTATAACGCATGAATTGCTAATGTAATATTAGATAAGTTAGCTATGCATCCGCCTATATATACCTGTCAAGACTCCACTTGATGGATGTGCATTGGTTACGATAGCATTTTATTCAATAAACTTTTCCTTTCCTCTCACCCTCTCTCTATTTTCTCTCTCTAGAACAACATAATAATTTTCATCTTATTTCATCAATCTTGACCTCCTGATATGTGTTTGTATCTTGATATCTTAGGGCCAATAACCCGCTTAAATGACAAACGTTAATTAGTTGTGGATTAAAAATCTTTATGCAAAACTTAACTTTAAATTATACTATTTATTAATTGTTACTCTAACTTACACCAATTCTTTTTATTTGTTGGATTTCTATAACCAGTATTTATCAACTTATAAGCAGTGATATAATGCCGTTACAATGGGCTACACATGTCGATCTCAATACAAGTCGTTAATCATTTAAATTAGAAAAGAATGTTGGCGCCAAGGGTCTAAATGTTCTAAGAGTAATAAAACCGATTGATTAATTCCTATTTATCACCACCACCTGGTTTTGGTAATTAAACACTTTATAACCCCACTCCAATCAACAATCCCGTTTAACGTGTTGAATCTGCAATGAACCCAAATCTTTCTAGTACTGATATTTATTATAAAACGTATCTAAAGGTGTCAGAAAAAACGTAAGAAATAAAGAAAATAATTGTACTAGAGCAAGGAATTTAATTACTTGGTTTATTAGATCTGATTGGAATATATATGTTCACATGCAAAAAAGTAAATCTTTTATTTTGTATAACGTTGTCTTAAATATGTTAATGGAACACTAGCTCCAGCTTTTAAGGTTTATAACCAAAACAAGGACGGAACCAGAACTAAAACTATAACGAGATAACTTATCAGTGTATACATTTGGCCGCGAAGTCGTACACGTTATATACTCGATTTTCAAAGTGTTACTATTGGTTGTGTGCTCCCAAAATCCGGATCATAGCACAAAAAATTGCAAGTCACGTTTTAACAAAAAGTATATTTTCCAAGAAATGAAGTACTGTAACATATAATGAGAGGATTCCTTGTGACTTTGGATTTTCTTGGAAGTTCCCTACAATAATAACTCATTTGGAAGCATAATCATAAACAGTTAGAATAATTCTAATAATTATTGCTAAGGAATTATAGGTGGCAAAGTCCCTTTCAAATTTCATCTCTTTCTCTCTATATATAATACAATTCACAAATCTTTCTTCAATATTATACAAAATAAATCCACATAAGCAACAATAGTTATAAAGCTTTGGATTGGACCATAGCTATAATCCATCTCCACCAATTTCTTATTGCTTGTTTGAATAAACAAATCTTGATTTATATATGATATATGATATGATATAGCTTTTTCAGGCACAATATTATATTGGATTGTGACCAATAATTGATTCTTGTTTGGAAAAAAGAGTCTTGATCAAGATGGGTTTGAGTGATATAGGAGCAAAGTTGCCACCAGGGTTTAGATTCTACCCAAGTGATGAAGAGTTGGTTTGCCACTATCTATACAAGAAGATAGCTAATGAAGATATTCTCAAGGGCACTCTTGTTGAGATTGATCTTCATATATGTGAGCCATGGCAGCTTCCTGGTATATCTCTAATCAATCATGTTTATTATTATTTGTTCTTGTTATGTCCTTCGACTCCATCATTTCTCTCT
Organism: Chrysanthemum makinoi; assembly: GCA_910596185.1. Taxonomy (NCBI): domain Eukaryota; kingdom Viridiplantae; phylum Streptophyta; class Magnoliopsida; order Asterales; family Asteraceae; genus Chrysanthemum; species Chrysanthemum makinoi. Next base: position 92,338,262 of record OU343221.1, on the reverse strand, counting down.
CGACAAGTGCATGTTTTGTCTCAATTGGTTTTTAGTATACACACACGGATCATATTGGTATACAATTCAAGAGGACAAGTAAATGAGCAATTATATAATCTTGAAAGTCACATGGCATAGTTAGTACTTTTCTATTTCCAAGCATCAGATTAAAAAGGATTAGAGAATCATAAAAATCAAACCTTTTTGATAAGCAAGACTTGCCTTAAGTGTTTCAAGCACTAGCATCAACATCGGCATATACTTTAAAGAATCGAGTCTGTGTGTGTTTACCTTTATAACTCAGCATGATATGTTCTTAACAGATATACAGAAGAAAGAATACGCGCTCAGTTTATTGATGATACTTTCTAGGCTAAATCACCTTTTCAATTAACATGCAAATTTCAATCAAGAAATCTTGTAATTTAGCCTTCTCCACCCCTCTCAATCAACTATTGAAATATACATACATACATACATCATGGACATGCATACATGTTTTTATATTTATGTAAGTCACGGTCTTTATTTTTCGATCAACAATTCATGTCTTTTTATGCTTAAGATCCAATAAGAAGCTGAAGATTGTGACTATGAAACATGTTCATATCTTCTGACAAAAAAATAATAACAATTTTTTTTGTGAATCTGCTCAATAATGCTAAGTTATACGGCGTAAATGAGTTTCTTTGTCATGCTTTTCATAATTTTTAGCTTCTTATCTGAAAATGATTATGCATACTGTATACATACGGATACATACATGCACAAGTATGTATATGTACTACTAATTAATAATAGTTATAGTCTGATATAGACTTTGAACCAAACTGCATCAATTTTTTAGTCTTTGATTTGAATTCATCACAAGCAAAACTGGAAATGCTTGCATTCATCATCCCGCAACAGTGTTTATGTCAATTTTAGCATTAATTTATCTTACTTTTAAGTTGAGCATAAACCCTATTGAAAGCTATATTTGAATTTCCATATAGTTTCTTCTTCGATAAGCTCTTATCTTTTTTTTTTTTTTTTTTTTTTTTTTTTTTTTTTTTGTGATTCAATTAAAGAGGTGGCAAAACTCAATGCGAGTGAGTGGTATTTCTTCAGCTTTCGTGATCGCAAGTATGCAACTGGATATCGAACTAATAGGGCCACGAAGAGTGGATATTGGAAGGCTACCGGGAAAGATAGAACCATTTTGGATCCAAAAACTGGTACACTTGTAGGGATGAGAAAGACTTTAGTCTTTTACAAAGACCGAGCTCCGAATGGGATTAAAACTGGTTGGATAATGCATGAATTTCGCCTAGAGAATCCTCATATTCCTCCTAAGGTTTGCATCAATCCTTTATAATTTATCTATATACACCCCTGAAATTATTTTAGTTAATAAATATGTTTGAAATTTACAGTTTGTAAATTCTGGCACGCTTTATGGGTTATCCGGCTCCATTTTTGTGTGCATTCACAATACACTATATATATGACTCACTAGCGCACCCTAATTAGTACATCACATTTCATGTTCGAAATTGTGTTTATTTTCATAGATTTTGCATAAGAATTCTCGTTAAACGAATAAATCTAATACTCCTTTTTTACTTCCCCTTGTTAACTTTATTTGACAGGAAGATTGGGTGTTATGTAGAGTGTTTTACAAAGCAAAAGGAGAGAATAGCAACCAAATTATCTCACAAAACAATATAAACCATGTTACTTCATCAAGTAAAGACACATATCCTTTTGGCACGACTAATAGCCAACCATCCTCGTGTAGTTGCTACCATCAAATCACTAATAACTCCTCCCACCAAAGTCCACCGCCCCACCTCCCCTACCACTATCCAGATTTACCACAACTGTCTGATCATAACACCAGCATGGAGGAATCTACAAACCAAACGAATATAAGCTCAAACACGAAGTGTCAAGATCATGAATCTGGTTTATTTTCCGAGTTTGGTTTTGATTTTAGCATCCCTTCCCCAATGGAATTCGTCGATGACGACAATGAGGACAATGGCGTAGTGTTCTTCTAGTAGTACTGGTTTGTGTTGATCATATGTTATGCATAGAAAAAGTAGTAAAAATTGCCCATTTAATTATTTGTGATACATTGTGTTTGTATTTCGAGCTGAAAGTAATGCTTCGATGCTTATAGGTGTATACTGATAGAGGGTTTGTAATTATAAGTTTCTTATAATGTATACATGATTAAGTTATGCATTAGATTGAATTTTTTATATATGCTTAGAATATTCTCTTTAATGTTATAAGGCATATGATTTGGCACTGTAGTTGTAATGGTAACACCACTAACACATATGGATCACAATGGCGAGTAACATAACTGAGCTAGAATCTTGCTTTTAGGTGAGCCAAATGTATTCTTGAAATAAGCTATAAATTACTTTTACACTCTTTTGTATAACTCTTCTAGCTAATTATTTTGGATGGCATACGTATGAAGTATGAGCTATACCCTTGCGGAGGGCGTCCCACAACTTTCACATGAGATACAAACCAGTTATTCGAGAAAGCATTGGATGCACCATGGGGATGTTACTTTGCGTGCATAGAAAATTAATGATAAAACCGGTTCGGACGACCTTTTTCTCATAAAACTTTAATCGATCATGTGTTAGGTATTCTCAATAAGAAAGCTGTCTGAAAAAGATAATATGGTTGCGGCACAAAAGTCGTAAAGTGAAGGAATAACTAACTATTTTATGAGGATTCTATAATGATTGGCTCCTTTGTCCCCCTTAACTTAAAGAATGCATAGAGCACCAATTGTTGTATGATTGTGGTGTTTATCAAGTGATGCATGGTATAGTTCAAAAAAAAATAAAAATCAAGTGATGCATGGTGATAGTATTTTGGAATTTAGGAGGCTTTAGATTGTGTAAAATAATGACTTAGTAGTATATTATATAAGATCATTCCTTGAGTTGATTGAATTTCTTTCTTTGCCCCAGATGAGCATAATAGGCACCTGGTAGCTAGGTGCATGCATTTTGACATGCTGTTTAATTTGCTACCTGGTCAACATGACATGATAACCAACCCTCATTAATTGTGTATTTGTTCACCCTATGTTTTTTTATAATGGCAAACTAAGAAGGCCATATATGGTCGTCACTAGCTAATTTTGCACAATCTTAGCATTGAGTATGTAGTTGTTTCACGCAATTTGGATTGCTTCGCCTGCTTGTCGCCTTCTCTTTTTAATGGAAACCTACCGCTCACTCTTAGCTTTCCTTCTTTCGCTCATGATCCTTCAACCAGTAAGCCTTGTCACAAGCATACAACGACACATGGGAGGTAGCTCCCATCCATCATTCTCGTACAACCAAGTATTCATAAACAACTATTTTAGGATCTAGCAACCACCCATGATAGTAACGGCATCTAAGAAAACTTGAATCCCAAGTAGAGGTGAAAAATCAGTTTTCGATCATATCAGCCTAAAAAACCGCAAAACCGATTTTCCTAAAGACAGGTTTAGGAAAAAACCGGTTTCGGTAGAACCGAACCGCAAAATTGTAAACCGGTTTGCATATTCCTCTGCAACCGGTTTTGAACACTAGTTTTTGAAACCGGTTTAAACCAGATTTTTTTTGTTACCATTAGCAATCAGCAAGTAATGGTCATATGACCGTTATTGAGATTTTTATTTTTGCTTAAATCACCAAAATGACACCCCATTACTAGTATATAAGGGGGTTGGGTGTTTACTATTGAGGGCAAATCACACTCTCAAAAACACAGCTGCCTCGGATGTGAGAAATCTTAATCTTGCGTTGGCGTTGGGGATTCGTCGGTGGCTATCAAAGAAATGAATAGAAACCTGACAGTTTGGTCAAACTACGATTTGTGTGTGATGTGGAGCAGTCCGAGAAAAGCAAGATATAAGAAATGTGAGGCTTTTTTCAAAGAAGACGGGAATACTACGTTGAAAATATGTTAAAAAGTTGTCCCGCGTTGAAAGCCGCGTCGGGTTCTGGTCAAACAACAATTGGGATTGATGGATCGTTGTGGCATTACGAGGCAGCTCGTGTTCGAGAAAGGATGGCGCACTTTGTGATTCAAAAAAGCTTGCCTTTTGACCACTTCGACAATAAGTGAATGACCTCGCTTATCCAAGAAATGCTTCAACCTCAATATTCCCATGTAATTTGCACTACACTAAGATGTGATTGTATAAATATGTGGAAACTAGCTAAAAATAAAATGATTTTAGGATTTCAATCCTTAGAAACCGGTGTAAGTTTAATGTGTGATGTTTAGACGGCTCTACATGGTTCACCAGATTCGTATCTTTGTGTTACCGCTCATTGAGTAAATCCCAAAACGTGGGTAATGATGAAGTGTACAATTACATTTGAATTGTTTGGATACCCCATACCGACGATAATCTATATGTTATTTTAGATTTTGACATCAAAACTTATAATTTAGAAGAAAAGATTTTTGCTATATCTTTTGATAATGGGTCGAACAACATCGTTGCGTTTGATCAATTAAAACTAAAATATAAACCGATTAGCGACAATGTCCTTTTTCATAGTCGATGTGTAGCACATATCATAGGTATGGTTGTGCAAGATGGATTAGATGTTATCGCGCTAATAAAAAACATTTTTAAACAAATGTTAAAAGATATTTTTAGTACTAGTAATGCTTGATATCATAAATATTTGAAGTTCTGTATGGATGCAAATGCCCTTTGGTTAGGTCCGAATTAGAACGTACCTACTAGATGGAATTCCACTTGCAACATGTTTGAATGTGCTTTACGACAAAAAGATAATTTAAAAATATTTCATGACCACCTTGCACAACGTAATCAGGTTACGGCTTATCCCGAGCCAAGTTGGAATATTGTACAGCTTGTTTCGGATATGCTTGGAGTTTTTAAAAAACGCTACTACTTTGTTATCAGGAGTTTACTATCCTACAAGTTGTTTAGTTTTAAAACAACTTTATTTAATGACTTCAAAAATAAACGACTTTGAAATGAGAGGCGAATTATTTGAAAATATGGTGCAACCAATGAAAGAAAAGTTTAAAAAATATTTAAAAAATTGCTTATAATTTGTGTCTCTGCTTTTAACCCTACTCTTAACCAAAGCGGGGTTGAGACTTTAATGGCTAACATTTCTTATGATTTGGGTTTGTTAGAAGAAGACCCGAACTGCATAATAAATCAATGTGCTCACTTTAACTAGGCTTTTGACAAAATGTCTAAAGTTTATTTAACAAAATATGGCTCAAGTTCAACACGTATTCATTATATGTATCAAGATGCGGGTTCTCATGGTAATGACGAAACAATTCGACTATATAATGTTTTAAGAAATGAAAATACAAAACGAGGTCGAGGTAACACCCATAGTAGCGAGCTCGGAAGGTACCAAAGATCCGGTTTTTTTTGTCTCAAATTACCATTCACGAGTTTGAGAATTTGGATATTTTGGGTTGGTGGAAAGAATAGGAATCTCAATTTCCGGTTCTAGCCACCATTGCCCATGACCTACTAACGGTTCAAGCTAGTATGGTAGCTTCGGAATCCGCCTTTTCTTTTAGTGACACGGTTATATCACCGAGAAGAACTTCGTTGGCCACGGAAGTTTGCATTTGTTTGAAAGACCACCTTAACAACGTGGAAAGAATTCAAAATATATCATCACTCGAAGGCGACATGTTGCAGGCTGAGGAAGAAATACACGAGAAAGAAATATGTAGGATCATTTATTAGTTTGATTTCCGTGACTTGGGAGGTCCGGGAAGCACGAACAATGAGATAGACATTATAGCGAGGTAAGGTAGAGAGAAAATAGAAAGATATGGTACTATTGATGAATGAAACACAATGACAATACAATACCCTACCGAGCTTCACCCTCTTAGTGAAGTCTAAGAGGGTTTATATAGGCTCTAATATACACGACTTTGCACTATTGTCACTTCTAGTTCCTGTATATTAATCTAACTAATAAAACTAATGTAATTCCCGTAATGTCGTCACTTTTACATTTTAGGAGCGATCCTAACAAAATAGCGAGTACTGAAGGGAAGAGGAATTCAATAGTCCTCTCTTTCTGGAGATTCTTTACTGGCTAGGGCTTCCGAATCAAAGCATGGACATCTGGGTTTGTCTGTATCTCTTACAACACAAGAGCTAAATGAAGAAAATGAATTACGCAACGAAGACGATTAATTCAAGACATACGGAGATGAAGAAGAAGACGTTATTTATGTTATTCCTTTACGAAGACGAAGACGTTATTAGTATAATTTATGTTATTCCCTTAATGTTATTTAATGTTTAAAAACAAAAAATTAAAAGAAAAAAATATTAATTTGATGTTTAAATATGTTTTGTTATTAAAAAAAAAAAAAAAAAAAAACTTCTTAGTATCCTCCTTGCCCAGCCGACTACCCCACTGGCCCACTGAACCATAAAAAAACGGGTCTCATTAAAACCGGTTTTTGAACCGGTTTGATGTAAACCGGCTTAGACCGATTACAACCGGTTAGTACCAGATCCGGCTTTTCTCTGCCAAAACCGGCTTCAAGCCGATTTGGTTTTTGGTCAAACCAATTTTTTGACTTTTTGACTTGATCCGATTCGGTTTTAAAACCGAACCAGTTCTGACCTTTTTCTCATAAAACTTAAATCGATCATGTGTTAGGTATTCTCAATAAGAAAGCTGTTTGAAAAGGTTAATATGGTCGCAGAACAAAAGTCGTAAATTGAAGGAATAACTAAGTATTTTATGAGGATTCTATAACGTTTGGCTCCTTTACCCCCTTAACTTAAAGAATGCATAGCGTACCAAGTGTTGTATGATTGTGGTGTTTATCAAGTGATGCAGGTTATAGTATTGTGGAATTTAGGAGGCTTTAGATTGTGTAAAATATATTATATAAGATCATTCCTTGAGTTGATGAGTTTTTTTTTTCTTTGACTCACATGAGCATAATAGGCATCTGATAGGTGCATGCATTGTGACATGCGGTTTGCTACATGGTCAACATGACATTATGTTGTTTTATATGGCAAACTAAGAAGGCCACATATGGCAAACTAAGAAGGCCACATATGGTCGCTCACTCGCTCATTTTACACAATCTTAGCATTGAGTATGTAGTTGCTTCACGCAATTTGGATTGCTTCGCCTTCTTGTCGCATTCTCTTTTTAATGGAAACCTACTGCTCACTCTTAGTTTTCCTTCTTTCGCTCATGATCCTTCAACCAGTAAGATTTGTCACAAGCATACAAGTATACAACGACACATGGGGGTAGCTCCCATCCATCATTATCGTACACCCAAGTATTCATAAACAACTATTTTAGGATTTAGCAACCACCAACGATAGTAACGGCATCTTAAAAACATGAATCCCAAGGTATTAAAGTCTTCACTATGTTCAATATATGAAGCTAAAATTATAAGAATTTGTTGACATACTCTCGGAGACTATACTCATTATTAAGTATTTATCTTGATTTTACTTTCTACATATACACCCCATGAGAAAAGTTTCATACGGAACAAGTTTTATCTAAAGAACAAATGGTTAGATCTCAACCATCCATCCATTTGAATCCAAAGGATTAGATTAATTTACATTTGAAACTAAAATTATACTAAGGGAGCCATTTTTGTAATTTCACATTCTCATTATACTGAAAACACAAAACGTGAAAACACACACACACACGCTTCACTCACACTCTCACCCTCTCAATACTCAGATCCCCAAAACCACCTGAAACCCTAAACCATCGCAATTCCACCAAATCCACCCCCCAAACCGCCACCAAACCACCTCCAAAACCACCGTGAAACCGTAATTATTCATTTTAAATGGATATTCGAGATGAATTAGCCCTATCTAAAGGCGATTCAGTGGCAAAACCTCCTTCATCTAACGTTTATGATAAAAGTAAGCTTCGAAATTTATTTTTTAATTATTTTTTGCTTAATTAACATCAGTAGCTTATTTTGTGATGGATTAAAGTTTGTGTTATAGGTTTCAGTAACTAGGTTAATTTGCTTTTTCTTGTTGTTAGGACAGTCATAATAATCAGATTAGATTGCTTATTTTAAAGCTTAATTTGTGATTGAAGAGTTGTGACTAAAATTTGTGATTGAAGAGTTGTGACTGAAATTTGTGATTAGATTGCTTATTTTAGAGCTTAATTTGTCAGTTTAATTTGATCAGGTTAATTTATTTTTTTTTTGCTTTTTTGAATTTGTGGATGTATGTTATGAAGTTAATGCTATGTTTGGCGAAATTAGCACCAGTTAGCGGTATTTGGTAGCGTAGTTTTAGCTTTTGATTGAATGTGCAAAATGACATAAAAGTAGCGTTAGAAAAAATGAGGTTTAAAAACTTTGCAAATGCATATATCATCATTCAGATAAAAATCAGTTCGTTTTCGCTTTAAATCGGTTCTATTGTTGTATTAGAAGTAAGTGCAATATCATATAGTTTAAAATGATCACTCAAAAAAGTTATTAGTCGGAACAGTCAAAGTTAGGAAACTGAATCGCCGATTTTTCGTGCACGAGTTCATGTCATCTATACAAAAACCACTTGACATTACGCTTTCATGTTACCTTGGGAGGATATAATTGTGTATGCGTCTTTATTCGATTAAGCGGTGCATATTCCTTATAGATGAGTTCGTTTTCGGATTTGAATTAGTTATTGTTGTATTAGAAGTGAATATAATTTCAAATAGCTATAATGATCACTGAAAATAGTTATTGGTGAGATCAGTCCAAGTTAGGAAATCGGAACCACCGATTTCACCTCATCTACTAAAAAATACCTGACCGCTAGAGTAAGTTTAGCATAATCTACATTTAAATGTAATGATATTTGTTCTAGTCCTCCGTCAGAATAAAATTCTAATGCTGTATGCATGTCTTAATTTGGTTAATAGGTACTGTATTCCTTTCAAAATCAGTTTGCTTCATACTGATTCAGTACTGATATTTGTTCTAGTCCCATGAGATTCAGTACTGAATCCTATGAGATTGAGTATGAATCCCATGGGATTCTTAATGCATAGTTATTGCATATATATTTAGGTGTTGTCAGAGATTCCCCACGGAAGAAGTGGGTAACAAAATCTGATGCAGAGGCTAAGAAGATGTCGGAAAAGGATGCAGAGTCCAAGGAGCAAGGGGATAAGGCCAAGGACCAAGGATCCAAGGATGCAGAGGCTAAGAAGGGTAAGAAGGCTGTTGGTAAGGAGCGAGGGGATAAGAAGACAGATGTTAAGGAGACGGAGAGCAAGAAGGAGAGAGAGGGAAAGGATAGAGAGGTTAAGGAGCCAACTGGTAAGAGGAGCAAGGCTCAGGCTAGTCTTTTAAAGAAGCCAACGGATAAGTCGGCTAAGGTTGATAAGTCGGATAAGTCGGCTAAGGTTAAGCCAGTTGAGACTGAAGATAAACAGAAGAGTTTAATGGTCTATCAGAAAAAACTAAAAAAAGGTATATTTTTTATCTCATGAGATTTATTAAGAGGATTTTGCATGCTCCGTTTTTTAGTTTGTTAAACTGTTCTAAATCAGTTAATGAATCCCATGGGATTCCATAAAATCCCATGGGATTGTATCATGGTATTTTTTGATCAATATTTATATCATGTCTTTTTTTATGTAGATTCTGCTGTTAAGTTGGATAAACTGGAGTCTGTTGAACCAGATGAAGTGAAGCGTAAAAGGATTTTGTCTTTATCTGAATTAGAAGAGAGTAGAAAAAAACTGAAGGTCAAGCAACAAAAAGGTATAGTTTTAATCTGTTTTTAATGTTGAGATTTATGTTAATTATCAATTTTGAATCAGTTTAAGACAGAAGTTCTTCTAATTTTAGTAATGAATTGCATTTTAGAAGTCATAAAGTAGTTTTACTTGGTTTTGATAAACAGTTTTAGTCCAATTCAGTTGTTACAAAAAATTTTAAAAATCAAAAATAGTTTTTTCAATAGCTTGTTTCAGTAGTCCCAAAAGGAAAAAAATAATAAAAATTATTTACTTATGTCTTCAAGATAAAGAGAAAGTGCCGGCTGGAAAAGACAAGGTGCCGGCTAAGAAGGTGTCGGAGAAGGCACCTGTTCAAAAGGAGAAGGTGCCGTCGGAGAAGGATGAAGAGGCCAAGGAGCAAAAGAGTAAGAAGGGTAAGAAGGCTGTTGTTAAGGAGCGAGGAGATAAGAATGTAAAGGAATAGGCAAAAGGTAATGCCCTGCACCATAGTATGCTACTTGTTTTAAATTTGTTTTTCTGTTATATGTACTTGAGTTTATTGTTGCACATCTAGCATCCCTAAGTAGTTAGTAGTAGCAGGCTATAATTTTTAGGATCTGATCTCACCATAGGAGCCTTGTAGTATTAGCTTTTTAGATCTGCAAGTACCCTTTTTCACCTTATCTGCTCTGCATATTAGTTCTCCATATGTCCAAATAGCTTATAGTTTTGATTTTTAATTTCCTCATAGCATGTCCAAATTAGTTGAAATTCTGGAAATAAGCTATTTGGTTTGTTGTGTTTAGCATGCCTATTTTAGTATAATTTTAGGAATTTTCTAAGTGGCTTAATCGGGCTTAAAGTAGGTAGTTGGGGGCTTAATCAGGGCTATTTGGTTGATTGTATGTAAATCCCATGGGATTCATTGTGAATCCCATGGGATTTCTAGTCAATCCCATGGATTGTATGTGAATCCCATGGGATTCATTGTGAATCCCATGGGATTCATTGTGATCCATACAGATTATGCATACAGGTTTTTGAAATAGAATATAAGTATGGGATTTTGTTGACCAACATATTTATAATGTCTTTTTTTTACGTAGATTCTGATGACATTGAAGATACGAAAAAGGTTTTGAAGGGAAAGGGTTTGGCTAAGAGAAAGAGGGAGAATTCTGATGACGTTGATGATAAGAAGTTGACTCTTGTAAAGAAGGAAGAATATGATGAAGAAGAAAGGTAAGAAGGAGTTGACGGCAGCAGAGGAAGCGCATGAAAAGTATGTTGCCATGTTTCCGATCCTTCATGCACGGACAACACCTACACTCTTTTTCTTCCATCCGTGATTCTAAGGTTGATATGCGGAGATTTTTGGCTGACATCGGTTTTAGTTCGTTACACAATGTTAACATATATCACATTCCTTCAATGTTGGGAAGGTATGTACTTTCTAGATTTAATTCAGAAACTTGTGAGTTGGTTTTGGAGAATGGCAAGTCAATCAAGGTCACTAGTTCAAAAATTCATGAGATATTAGGTGTTCCGTTTGGTGGTCAATCTCTTTTTTCTCTAGATCCTAGATCAGAAAATGATGACTTTGTGAGGCATTGGATCGGTCAGTTTCATCCTAAACAACTCAAGGATGTCCGTGTTAATGACATTGCTCATAAATTGATCGAGTCTCGGGAAGCCGACTTCCTTTTTAGAGTCAACTTTTGTACCTCGTTTGCAAACATTATGGGTGAGGTTGATGGGTTAAAGTGGAAGATATGTTTGGATGTTGTGTTAAGATTGCGTGAAGATACTGATGTTAAGGATATTGATTGGTGTGACTTTATTTTTCATGCCTTAAACGCCATAAAGTCCCAACAACGCTATCTAATCATTATACTGGTCCATATACCTTCCTCTTTGTAAGTTTCTAAGTTTTGAACTCTATTTTTTTGATTATTAAATGTATTTGTGTGACAGATTTGTTATAACCTTCTTTACACTCTTTTGTTTTTCACCTTTTGTATCTGGATTCCACAAAGCATGAAAAGATTCATGTTGTCCGGACACGTCCTGCAATCAAAAGCTGGCCTTCATATTTAATGTCCCAACGATAGGATCTAGAACTTAAAGAAGAATGTGTTGGTTTGCTCGAACTTCAACCAGAATGGACTGAATCCGAGGTTCAAGAGGCTGAAGGGTTTATTTGTGGCGGTTCGGAAGATTCTTTTTTGAAAGAGGTTCCTTTAAAATTTTGTTATTTGTTTTTCATTTATTGTTATTAAATGATATCATTGTGAATCCCACGATATTCTAAACATGATCCCATGAGATTTGAAGTGAATCCCATGGGATTCTGTATTGAATCCCATGGGATTTTGTACTGAATCCCATGGGATTCATACAAACTCCAATGTTTTTTTGAAATGATGTTTTTTTTTTGTTTACAACCACAGAGAATCCCATGGGATTCACATGCAATTCCATAGTATTCATTTGCAATGTGCTTTATTATCACTTACAATGTTTTTTTGTCAAAATCCTTCGCATACAATCCCATGTGATTCAGTTTGAAATCCCATAGGATTCATTGCAATGTGCTTTTATTATGACTTACAATGTTTTTTTGTCAGAATCCCATGGGATTGTATGTGAATCCCATGGGATTCTCATACAATCCCATGGGATTCAGTTAGAAATCCCATGGGATTCATTGCAATGAGCTTTATTATGACTATTACAATGTTTCTTATTTCAGGATTTGTTTAATAAACTTGAAAAAAAGTTGGAGTTGATTTGTAATGAAAAACTTGTTGTAGAAGATTATTTCACGAAAGCAATGTCATATTACCCCGGTGATGTAAAGTTGCGTGAGCTACATAAAAAGTATGCTCAAATTTTCTGCCAATCGAAGCCATTAATTGAGGATGTCGATGAAGGGAAGGATGATGATGGGAAGGATGATGATGGTAATGGTAATGGGGAGGAGGACAATGATGAGGAGGAGGACAATGATGAGGAGGATGACGATGATGATGGTAATGGGAAGGATGACGATGGTGATGAGGAGGATGATGATGACGATGATAAGAATGGAAATAAGGTAAGTTTAGAAGTTATGGCCGATGTGGCCGAGAAACAAGATGATGATAACACTGTGGTTGATGAATCTGATAAAAAAGAGGATGAGCCCGGAAGGAAGTTGATGCTAAGAAGGATGAGGCTGAGAAGGAAGTTGATGCATCTGATAAAGAAGAAATATGTGAAGAAGAAGAGCCTGAGATCACGTGCACAACGGAGGGGTTAACGCAATGGATAGAAAATAATTTAGATACGGTTGATGAGATTATCATGTGTATAGTGAAACGCATATGTAATATTCTTGAATCTTTTCTTTTACTAAAATTTTGTTTCTTTTTAATTAAATATTTTTATTGTTTTCAGCAAGAATCGCTCAATGGAGGTCCGGATCCAATGATGCCGGATCCAATGACTCCTGAAAAATGGCTACTCGTCTTTGGAAAGCGTGTGGTGAAACCTTCTTCGTACTGTTATCTCCTATATGAATAAGAAGACAAAGGTTGTAGCCAAAATTACAAAGATGGAGTTTATTCTCGGAAATAGTTTGTTTGCGATGCAAGGCGACAAGTTGTAAGTTTACATGTGTATTTTTAATATAGTTAATAAAAATTCACATCTAATCCCATGGGATTCTGTATTGAATCCCATGGGATTCACTACAAATCCCATGGGATTTGTAGTGAATCCCATAGATTCTATTGAATCCCATGGGATTCTGTTTTGAATCCCATGGGATTCATACAAACTCCAATGTGATTCTGAAATGATTTTTTTTCTTTTTCTTGTTTACTCATATAGTGAGAGAATTTTTGAATCCCATTCTCGGAAGTTCACGGTGTTTTCAATTCGTTTGGCTATGGAAACATTAGCTTCCAGTAGATAGACGCCAATGTTGTTGACTGTTGGAGTGCCATTCTGAATTATGAAGAAAGATTTAAAGAACATGGCTTTCCATCACGGCACTTTTTCCCAACCGGATGTATTGTAAGTATTTATTTCTGATTTGCTTAGTATTCTTATATGTTTAATAAACTGCTGATCATGTTATCTGACTTACCAAACACCCCCAAAGCAATACAAATCATAACATGATCTTGTAAATTGCATATACAGATAAAATCTATGTTTGATGGGACTTTGGCGTCTGAGGATAAAAAATTTGAAAGTTTTGAAAAGGAAATTTTAGCTCAGTTTTGAGATAATGTTCTTTGGCTTGGCTCTTTTAGACGGCATTGACTTGGTATTTTTTTTTATTATTATTTTTTTTTATAAATTGTTGTTTGTGTTTTTACTTTGGATTCATTTTTATTATTTTTGTTTTTGTTAAAACAGGCTTTCTTTCCAATTTGCAATGGTGACCACTTTTATGTCATCGTCATCACCTTACCAAAACAAGATCGATAACGATACTAGATAACATGGATTCGGGAGCAACATATGATTTGAAATATAAAAAAACATGTGAACTACTTGTAAGTATTTTTTTTGAACTTACTACTTGTAAGTATTTACTTTTACTGCAGAATCCCATGGGATTCAGTATGAATAGTATTTACTTTACTGCAGAATCCCATGGGATTCAGTATGAATCCCATGGGATTCATACTGAATCCCATGGGATTCTTTGATGAATAATTTATGATTTAAACATAATCCCATGGGATACATACTGAATCCCATGGGATTCTTTGATGAATACTTTATGATTTAAACATAATCCCATGGGATTCATACAGATTTTTATTTGAATCGCTATTGACATTTTCCCAGAATTCTAGTAATTTATGATCTTTTTTTTTAAATAATTTTGTAGATAAAGTTGTTTTCCGACACTGAAGCTCTATGGTCACAAGAAACATGGTAACATTCTTAAAGCTAAACCAAAAGTCCCAAAGCTAAAATGGAGAACAAAGAAAATTTTTAGTGATTGTGGTATTTTCACCATGGTACATATGGAATGTTACCATGGTGAACCTGCTACAAAATGGGATTGTGGGTTGATTTCCGAGTCTAGCTGCTGTGAAATGGATGGTTACAAGATGAGGCAGGTCGACATGTTGAGGCGACTAAGATTTAAGTTTTCTACCAAGATCTTGTTACATGAGTTTAATATGCATGCTGGTAAGCTTATTGATCTAGCCAAAGAGTTTGATAAACTTCCTCGTCTAGAAAAGATGAACATAATTGTTGAAGGTATTAAGAATAGGGAAAAGCGCGAAGTGATTCCAGAAAAGACTGAAAAGTTAGCCGTTGATCCAGTTGAAGCTATCAATAGTTGATCAGTTGATTGTAGAATGTTAGAAAACATGTTAATTGATGTTAGATCAGTTTTGAGAATGTTCTTTTGAAAACATGTGCATTGATGGTAGATGGTAGATCATTTTGAGAATGTTAGAACAGTTTATGATGGAGTTTTATAATGTTAACTGCTGTTTATCTTTTATGTGAATTATACAGAATCCCATGGGATTCATTGTGAATCCCATGGGATTCATTGTGAATCCATGCAGATTATGCATACAACTTTTTGAAATAGAATATAAGTATAGGATTTATTGTGAATCCCATGGGATTTATTGTGAATCCCATGAGATTTCTAACTGAATCTCATGGGATTCATTGTGATCGATTCAGATTATCTACACAAGTTTTTAAACAGAATATAAATAACAAATATGTGAATTATACAGAATCCCATGGGATTCATTGTGAATCCATGCAGATTATGCATACAACTTTTTGAAATAGAATATAAGTATAGGATTTATTTGTGAATCCCATGGGATTTCTAACTGAATCTCATGGGATTCATTGTGATCCATTCAGATTATCCACACAAGTTTTTAAACAGAATATAAATTTTCTTTTGGAAATCATCTAAAAAACATCTGAATATTCAATCTATATATTCAAGAAAATAATAAAAAAGAGCTAACAAAAAAAGGGAATATAAGTAAATTAATTTTTTTCAAACATCAGTTGGTTTCGCCTTTCGCCTTGCCTTTGGGTTCATCGGACAAGTTATTTTCGTATGCAAGTTCGTCTTCTCTCCACAATGTCCACAAGGCTTCATTTGTTTCTTTTTAACTTGAAGCGCTTTTTCTCTTTCACTCTTTCGCCTTTCATTTCGTTCTGCTTCTGAAATATTCCCTTTATTTCTTGCTTTTGTTGGATTGTTAACTATTTTCTTCTCAGGGTTAGAAATAGCAAAATGATCACCAATTACATCTCCTGTATTTCTTGAAGGAGGATTTGGCACCTCAGCCTCCACTTCTATTTTCAATGTCTTTAACTTTTCTACAAAAGCACCCATCTTCACTTTGTCTTTGCTCAACCGAAACAAATATTCATCCACCAGAAACGTTGCCTCATTTGTAAGTCTTTGAATTTCTTCATTTGTTTCACCATATCTATTTCTTTTCATTCTCAAATCGGTGGTATTATATCCCTTGTCCAACGCCTCAAAATATATTGTTTTGGAATGAAGTTAATATCACGATTCTTGAAAACACAGAATATGTGTCGGCATAGAAAACCAAATCGGAGAAAATGTCTGCAACTACATACCACCGACCCATCTTCTTATTACGCAATACCTTTTTAAAACACAATAATTATTAGCCAATCCCATTAGACAATCCCATGGGATTTTTAACAGAATCCCATGGGATTCACAAAAATCCCATGAGATTCCCAGTGAATACCTATAATTATTAGTCAATCCTATTAGATAATCCCATGAGATTCATACTGAATCCCATGGGATTACTATGGGATTGATTATGAATCCCATGGGATTGATTATGAATCCCATGGGATTACTTGATTAATCCTAGTTTATACCAGAAAGTAATATACCTTATAGTCTACAAATATTTCTGTTGCTACTGTTTCGCCTTCGTCTGCTAGTTCTTTTGCAACTTCCTTATTAAGGATTCTATAAGCTACCGGATTTTTGTCTCTAACAATGACACTCTCATAACGTTCTTCTATTTTTAGTTCCTGTATCGCACAAGTCCAGCATGCCTCTTTTATTTCCGTTTGAACAAGTAGAAATATTGTCCTAGTATAAACTTTTGCTTCATGACGTTCAATTGCTAACTTTGTTTCACATTTTGGAGCCGCGTCTAGTGTTTTAAAGTCCAAATGTTCTTGAATATAACGTTGTCTCTCCATTGCTGATTCATAGGACATCATGAAACTAACTAGTGTCGCTCCTGGGCTTGTGAAACTTTTGAAGAACGAGTTTTCACTCTCAGACCTTGATGTCGTTCTCATCAATCCAAACAAAGGCGAGGTGATAAAATATCTTTGGAATCCACATTTCTCGTAGTTTAAACATTTTGGTCATCCATTTGTGGTTTTGCAAACCAAAATCTTCAATCAACTTAGCCCATTTCTCTTCAAATTCCATCGGTTCCATGAACATATTCCAAATTATCTTGTTTAAACGCTTGAAATCGGTTTCATTGTATATTTCTATACAAATCTGTAAATAAAATGATAAACACATGTAAACCACTGTCGGATTCCCAGATGAATCCCATGAGATTTAGAGAAGAATCCCATGGGATTCAGAAAGAATCCCATGGGATTCAGAAAAGAATCCCATGAGATTCAAAGAAGAATCCTATAGGATTTTGAATGAATCCCATGGGATTAAGAAAGAATCCCATGGGATTCAGAAAAAATCCCATGAGATTTAGATAAAAACATTCAATAAATTACCTTTGCTGGAATTTTTTGGTGAATATGCCACATGCAAAGTCTATGTTTTGATTTAGTGAAAAAGGCTTCAATGGCTCTTTTCATTGCCCCGTCTTGATCCGTCACCACCATCGTTGGTTCTTTAGAAAAAGCAATCATGAATGCCTTTAGTAGCCATGTGTAGGATTCAGTGTCTTCTTTTAAAAGCATTCCCGAACCAAGCGTGACACACTTTTTATGATTATCGACACCGGTAAATGGTACAAACACCATGTTGTATCTAAAAATAACATAACTTTTAGTGACAGAATAAAATGTGATTACTGAATCCCATGAGATTCTCTATGATCCATGTCTTTTTTTAATTTTACTTGCCAAGTATCTTTATGTGATTTAAAAACAATCCCATGGGATTCACGAGAGAATCAATGGGATTCTCAAGGATCCCTTGTGATTCATACAGATTACCATGTGATCCCTTGTATAATCCCATGGGATTCACATATAAATCCTATGGGATTTATAACAGAATCTTATGTGATTTTAATCAAAATAAATTATATTAAGAACAGACACTTACTTATTACACCTGAATGTTGCATCAAAAGATACTATGTCTCCAAACTCCTTAAAATTGCATTTTGCAACTTCATCAGCCCAAAACATTGCGACCAACTCACTTTCTTCTACCTTATACTGAAATGTAAAGTTTGGCACATACAACTTTCTGTTTTCCATTTTATTTATAAGCATTTGTGCGTCACTTTCGCCTATGAAAATATTAATATTCGTGATGATTCTTAAAATCAAAAGATGTCCCATGTACATATTCATATCCACCTTTCATACTCGTTAACAAGTTGTGAGCCTGTGTTGCACCTATTTTGTTTGTTGCTGCTTTAACAACAAACATTTTTTCTGCTTCGGTCATTTTTCTTTGCTTTTTTGTAAAATGTTTATACTCTTTTGGTATAAGCATATGATTGTGTTTTGCAATAAACTTAATTATCTTGTATTTTCCAGAAACGATATCCAATTCTAACCTTATACGAGCTTGACAACCTGTTACATGTAGAGTTGTATTTCTTTTTGTTTCTCATGTGCTTAGGATCCAAAGTGTCTACATTAATATGTCTTGGAGCTCCTTCTTTGTTACACATGATGTATTTGGCTTGTACAATTCCAGATTTTGTTAATCGTTGTCCTGCTTTTTTAATTTGAAACCCTCCCGCTTCAAAGATAGGTACTATACATATCTATAGCTTCCTCTATAGTATCATAGTATTTCCCTCTTCGGTACAACAATTCCTTCCACATGAGGCTCCCAATATATCGATCCACCCGGTGTCTCGGTGTGTTCATATAAAGTTGGTCTTGGTGATCTCATAGAATCTGCATATAAAAAAAATATTAAGGGATTAAGATTAAAAAATGTGAACCCCATGGGATTTATATGTGAATCCCATGGGATTCACTGGGAATCCCATAGGACTCACAATGAAGACCTTTATATTTTCATGTTGAATCCCATGTGATTTAATATAGAATCCCATGGGATTTTGAATTTTTACAACAAGAATTGAATCTAAACACATATAAACCACTGGAATCCCATGGGATTTGCTTTTTTAAAAAAGAATTGAATCTAAACACATATAAACCACTGGAATCCCATGGGATTTTGCATTTTTACAACAACAATTGAATCTAAACACATATAAATCACTTGAATCCCATGGGATTTGCTTTTTTCAAAAAGAATTGAATCTAATCACAAGTAAACCACTGGAATCCCATGGGATTTTTCATTTTTACAACAACAATTGAATCTAAACACATATAAATCACTTGAATCCCATGGGATTTGCTTTTTTAAAAAAGAATTGAATCTAATCACATGTAAACCACTGGAATCCCATGGGATTTGCATTTTTCCAACAACAATTGAATCTAAACACATGTAAACCACTTGAATCCCATGGGATTTGGCATTTTTACAACAACAATTGAATCTAAAAACATATAAACCACTGGAATCCCATGGGATTTGATTTTTTCAAAAAGAATTGAATCTAATCACATGTAAACCACTGGAATCCCATGGGATTTGCTTTTTTCCAACAACAATTGAATCTAAACACATGTAAACCACTGGAATCCCATGGGATTTGGCATTTTTACAACAACAATTGAATCTAAAAACATATAAACCACTGGAATCCCATGGTATTTGCTTTTTTCAACATGTAAACACTGGAATCCCATGGGATTTGCATTTTTACAACAAGAATTGAATCAAGGAATTTACCAGTGGTTTCATTCACACCATCATCTTTATCTTGACTTTCATCTACTGGAACTTCAATTAAATCAGTTTCGATCTGGCGGCATTATTTCCCAGTTAATCGGTGGTGGTTCAATGGTGATTCGTACGGTTTGATGTGATGGTGACGGTTTTAATAGATTTGATTCCGGCGGTTTGATTCCGGCGGCTTCAATGAATCCGGCGGTGGTTTCTATTATTCCGGCGGTTTGATTCGTACGGTTTGATGGTGGTTTCAGTGAATCCGGCGGTGCTTTCAATGAATCCAGCGGTGCTTTCAATGAATCCAGCGGTGGTTTCATTATTCCGGCGTGTTTTCAATGAATTCCGGCGAGAGGTAGATGAGATTTGGATAGATGAGAGAGAAAGTGGTATGTTTAATGATAGGATTTGGGATTATTTTTTGCCTTTATTGTAACATGTGATTTTACTAATAGGCCCCTCCTTGTTATTTTCAGATGGAATGTGGACCATTGGATGATAGAAGATTGGATGGTTGAGATCTTCTCATTTGTTCTTTAGATAACATTGGTTTTGCACGGATCTCATCTCTACACCCCATATTTTAATACACCGTCATGCAGGAACAATGCAATAAACTATTTGGGCATTAGCAAAATGAGGCTACAGCCCATCTAGTCAAGTATATTGGGCTCTAGGCCATTTAAATTGGGCCTATAATGGGCCATCGTTAATTGACATAACTAATCGATTATTGTGGTAGGTCAAAAATCGGGTAATACCTACGGGTAGGGGTGTTCATCGGTTCGGTTATTGGTTTGTTCGGTTAATTTTTTTTTCTGGGTATAACCGAGAACCGAACCGAACCGAATTCAAATTGATTAAACCAAACCGAATAACCGAATAACCCGAATTATATAAATTTAATTATTTATTCATTTATTTATATATATTTTTAGAAAAATAATAATTTTAAGGTTAAAAAATATTATATATATAGAGTATAAAAGAGTTTAAATATATATTTTTTAATATAATTATAAAAAAATTATATATATTTATTTAAATACGGTTTTCGGTTCGGTTATCGGTTTGGGTTGCTAAAACCATAACCGAACCGAAAACCGAATATTTAATTCGGTTCTGTTCGGTTTTGGCAAATTCGGTTCGGTTACGAGTTCGGTTCGGTTATTTTCGGTTCGGTTCAGTTTCGGTTTTCGGTTTATTCGGATATTACCCAACCCATGAACACCCCTACCTACGGGAACCAAAGGACCAAAACTAAATCAAACTGAATTTGTAACCGAACTAAATTTGTCAAATTGAAGCGAACAAAGTTAAATATTCAATTTTCGATTTTGATATGATTTGACAAAATGTAAACCGAACCGAAATTCAAGTTCACATAAATATTTATATTTTTTATATATTTATATACATAAAAAACTATTAAAAACCCTTTGATAATATAAATATAATATTTTTAAGATTGAAAGTATTTTTTGCTAAAGTAACTGTTTAATTAATTAAAACGAAATATAAATTATGTAATTGGGATTATTCAGGTCAACTCGAAAATCGAACCTAATTCAAATTCGACTTTTGGTTTAATCTAATTTGAATTTGGTTATATTCGGTTTTCTGTTTTAACCGAACCGAATAAACCGAACAACCGGATAACCAAACGGATGAACACCCGTAATTGTGACCTTCGTATTTAGGTAACTATGAGAGCTTAATTTTGTCACATAAGAGAAATGAAGCCATCTCATTGGCTAATAAAAAGTCAAAATTGAAACAATTTGGTCAAACACATCTAAGTTTTAACCATAAAAAAATGTATAAAAACACATGCGTCGATGTTTTAAAAACTAAAAAAAGAAAAGAAAAGGTGATTAATAAAACTTTAGTTGTTAAATTTTAAATAAATAATAAGGAGTTAAATAAACTTATAAATTTTTCTATTTTTTTAATAACTTTTATTAATTTGATAAATATCCCCTACGCTTTATTTTTAATTTTTAATTATGTTACTATTATTTATAATT
This sequence comes from Chrysanthemum makinoi, assembly GCA_910596185.1. NCBI lineage: Eukaryota > Viridiplantae > Streptophyta > Magnoliopsida > Asterales > Asteraceae > Chrysanthemum > Chrysanthemum makinoi. Next base: position 92,316,396 of record OU343221.1, on the reverse strand, counting down.
ATTATTATCATTATTTATTAAATTAATATATATGCATGTATTTATGATATCTAAATGAAAGGACGAGTTAGTGTGATATATATATGAACACACGAGATTGTACATATAGAAGAACTCATGTTATTCATCTTTATGAGTTTAAATAAGGATGCTCAAAAAGTTTCTTTTTTTTACTATCCACGTTCAATAATGACACATGTTATTCATGTTATCAGTTTAACCCGCATGTACACGGGTTAAAAATTAAATACATCTATTTTTTTTTTGAAATAAATATCAAAATGAATGCAAGGTATCACGTGCTTATCAGAGATGAAAATAAATACATGATAGTGTACACGAGGATTTGTGCCCGTGGCGTTGCCGCGGTGTGTTCTATGAAACATGGATGTAAACATACATAGACAGTTAAGGTGTTTCTACAATCACATGCCAAAATATGCAAGCAGTTTACATACCAACTGCTGCAAGCAGTTTAGACATCAAATATGTTTTACACATAGTTGCTGCCTGCATCAATTCATAGTAGCAAGGCACATATGTTTTACCTACATGTAGTGGTGCAATGTATTTGCAGGCCTAACTGATGGAAGCAGTTGGCGCTGCAGCTTACACAAAAGAATACTCTTGCATTTTGGGTGCCACTATGTCAGAATAAGGTAGCACCTTGTCATGCAAGCATACCATATGTTTAGTCTAAGTCATACACAAAAGATGGCCAATGTTTTGCTGCATATTTCTGCAGTTGAAGCAAAAATATGTTGCAAAACATATGATGTTTTTTAACAAATCCAGTTTAAACATTTACATCATCAACCCAACATCTAGCTATCTTTCTTTTTCTCTGTGTTCCTGGTCCTTCTTTTTTCTGCAGCTGAACCCTCCACTGCCACTGCATAAATATAATAAGAGCAAAAACATTAGGAACAAAACATGTAAAAAGTTAGTGTGGCAAAAAAAAGGAGCATGTGATGGTTAGGTAGAAAATGTTTGGACTAAATGCATTTGAGATTGACACTGTTTCTAGTTTCCTAAACTGTTTTTGGTTACATGCCTCTATCTGTTGTCTATATAAGTAGTGCCCATGTGAGCATGAGTATGGGTCATACTACATTAATTCTCTCTTAAGAAGGCTGTGCAAAAAAGATGGCAACGACTCCTAATTTTGATGAACTTAAAGCAACATGCCGTTCTAATAAGCTGAACCGAGCTTTTCGTTTGTTGTTTTTGCATGAAGAAGCTGATATCGAAGGCCTTATTATGGTTTTGAATGAAAAATGTAATGATGTCCGTGCAAGAATCATAAAAAAAGGGAATTGCTTAGAGAGGGTGAAAGTTTTAGCCCGGCTGACACTGTGGTTGTTGATGGTCTCTCATGTTTTCAGCAAGCACAAAATAAGGATTATCAACTGTTGGCTGCAATGGTCGTTCTTGTTGACCTAGCACATGAAGCACGCACTTTGCAGAACCATCATGCACTTACTATGGAGCAATATAATTAAGATGGATTTCTGCGGTTTTAGTTGTTGTTGTGTTTCTGAGTAGAAGTTCATGTAGGTCTGCACTATCGACTAATGTTATGCTCTTGTCATCGTTGCATCTGTTGTTGTAAGATATCGTGTGTATCAATAAAACTTGGTATCTGGTTTGTGAGTTACTGACAATGGAGCTGTTTTGATTTTGTTGTTTATATATAATTTTTTTTAATTATAATCATTTTATTTTTATTATATATGTATATTCTTATTTTATTAACCGTTTTAAATTTTTTATTTGTTTGTCTGGCTATATAAGGATACCTTTGTTGGGGTAATAGTTGGTCAGGTTACATCTAACAACCATGGGTGCAACACCAACTATTGACCATTTAAAACACTGCTTCAAGTATTTGTTTGTGCAGGAATGGAGAGAGAATGAGAATCTTATCATGTATATTGGGCAAAAATGTGCTGATCTTGAGAGCAGCATCGAGAAAACAGATCAGCTAATTGAAGAGGCTAAAACTTTTAGCCCTTTCGATGATGTTGCTCCTGATGCAGTTGAGTGTATGACTGAGACGCAACAGAGGGATCGAGATATCCTAGCTGCGTTGATTCTTTGTTTTGGATTTAGCTCATGAAGGGAGGATTGAAAAGCAGCGTCATGTTGGTTTGATGGATTTAAAAGATTAGTGATGGTTGGTTTGGTGTCTGCTGTTTCTAAGTGTGTTAGTAGCAAGCCTATTTTATTTTTCACTTTTTTGTGTTTTGATGTGCTTTGTCTAGTGAAGTATGCTGTTTTTCTTTTGAATAAAGGCTTGCTTTTGTGAATGCATTGATATCTTAGCTTTGTACAAAATGATATGCCTAACAATAGCTGTGTTTACTGCTGATATTGTGTGTGTGGGTGAAGGAAAATGCCAGTTTTTATGGTTCAATGGCAACCTGTGGTTGCAAGCTAAAGTGCCTATAGAAATCATTATTATATTAAACTTTGATAAGTGTGCAGAGACTGAGAAATGCAGATGGCATGCAAAATTATTATTTTTTTGCTACTGTTTGGAATGGCTAGTCACAAATAGTGATTTTTGTGATAATGTGTAAGTAGAAACATGATATTTAATGCCAAGTTGTGGCTGCATTTTAAAGAGGTTGTGTAAATAGTAAGGTCATTTGCAATTTTCTGATCTTTGGTAACAGTGGAGTTTGCATGCATTATTTAAAAGGCTGAATAAATAGCATGTGATTTCAGACAAAGATTATAAATGCAGGTGCATAAATGGTGCAGAACCTATGATTTTCTTTTGTTGTTATTCAATAATAGTAGACCATATATGCATTATCTAAAGGATTGAACTGTGAGGATTTTGGTTGTGAGGTAGCTTAAATGTGGCAACCTTAGCGGACATTGAAATGGCTTAAGAAATAAATGTAATTTTTGTAATATTAGTCAGCATTATTACTAAAAGGGGGCGTTTCATCGAAGAGTTAGAAACCGCGTACAAATTTTTTTTGCCATAGTAAATTTCAGAATACATAACAAAATTTGATAGAAAAGATGATAAAAAGGTTGATCATATGGTAGCAATGACAAATGCAGGGTATTTAAGTTTCTATGATAAGGATTTGCTGTCTTCACCAAAGTGGCATTTATGTTTGTGTAACACAATTGTGCAAGATATTGTGTTGAATAAAAGAAATAATAAAATTGTAACTTAACTATAGATAAATCATGATAAAAAGAAAGGTTAGAACAATGTTGCAGCTCTGGTCATTTTATTTTTATTTGTTGCTTGTCTATTTAAGGTAGTTGAGACAGCTTGTTATTGCACCAACATATTTTTAACTTGTCACAAAGAAGCGAGAGAAGAATATGTCTAGACATCCTAAATGTGACCAGCTTAGAGCCGAGGCCAATTCTAACAATTGGTCTGAAATCTTGGGTCTGTATGTTACCAATCTTGGTGAAGATATTAAGATGTCACAGGAGATGACCGCAATTGCTGGAAAATTACTTGACATCACTCGTGCAAGGCTTAGTTTCATTCAAGAGCTGGAGAGTGTTGGAAATGTGTATGCTCAAAAAATAGCAGAGTATCTGAGGGGTGTCCAAGCTAGAGATGACCAAAAGGTCATGCAGATGCGCATCCTGGCGCGTGAACTGGAGCTTAATGCTCGTGACAATGACATATTTGTTCAGAAACTCAAGGGTTTGATGGATTTCTGAGTGCGTGGCAAATAAGTGTGGTCTCTGTTGTTTGTTGTGTTTCTAAGCATGCATGTGTGTAGTTTTACCATTAGTGTTATTGTAGTATTTGTGTGAGAGCCAAGAAAAATGATTGTAACATATTTCATTGAATAAAATTGGTTCGTAGGTCTGTAAGACGTACCTTTCTGTTTCTTTGCATCTTCTTGCTCATCCTGGAACAACGCCCTCTTTACACTTTTTGACTCGATTGGTTTATCTTTTTGCCCTTCCAAATCCTGCTGGAGTGTCACTGCAAGAGGTGTCGGTGGTGTCCCTAGTTTTTCATAAACAAAGATTCAGTATTTTAAGCTGCAAATGGTATGGTTGCGGAATAGCTTATTAAAACTGTAGCATTTACCTTTCTGATCTTTTGTTTCTGTGATGTCACTTTCCTCATTTTCGTTTCGGTTAAGATGCTGCTGGTTTGTTGACGTGAGAGTTATCGCCGATGTTCCTAATCGTTTACACCCAAATGTTCAATACTTGTTGGCAGCAGCGTTTTATTCAAATAGTATACACGCTTGATTTAAATCTTTGTTACCTGACCTTCCTTCTATCATCTTCATTTTCTCACTGTGCTGGCTGTTCTTGTTGAAAACTTTATCGACAACAAAATCTGTTGCTCGACTTGCGTGTTGAAATGGATTTGAAAAATGTTTTTCTGACCTTCAATCGAAAAAATTTGTCTTTGGTATTTCTTGCGGGTTCTCTGCTTTGTGGCTTGCCAGCAACTCTGAACATGAATATCCTGTAACATCATCTGCTGCAGGGCTAAAGAAAGTTACCGGGACTGTTGCAGATGCGTCTGCGATGAAGGCTTTGAAATTAAACCTGCGCATTGCATGTAGTAAAATTATCAGGTTTGCATTTGCAGCACATTCATTTTTTTAACATTATGTAAGGTCAACATAGAAAGCCACGCACTTATAAGATGGTTTCGCCTGCCTTCCATGGTTTAGGCAGCGGTACATCCCTTCTTCTTCTTTCACTTTCGAAGCACATTGATTGCAAGGCATGTAATACCAGTCTCTTTTTATGTTGATGCTGGTGATCGTTGCTTCAGTGGTGAATTGCACGCCCTTCAAAAGTTTGTGCGAACGATTAGTTGTGCTAGTTTTTTGGCAACAAAGTTTTGCACAAAGTTGTAACTGAATGTTAAGCCATGCAATTTTATGTGATAGAGAACTGACCATGTAACTTTTAGGATCCTGCTGTAAAAGTGTCTTTAAAGGGAACCTGTTGCGGAACATTTCTTTCTCCAAAGCTTCACATGGAGTCTTGGCAATGCGAAGTGGCGGTTTTTTTTGTGCCTCTCCGTGTCCCTGTTTTGTATCGAAAAATTATATCAGGGAAACTTTTGATGCAAAGATTGCATAATATTCGATTTTTTTGGGGCCTAAAGATTTTACCTTGCCCTTGATTCTTCGGCCTCTGGTATCTTTGGGTTTAAGTAGTAGCGTGTTGCAGAGGTCGTTGTTAGCTGGAATCTGTCATTGCATTATTTAAAACTGCGGTGAGGAATTGCCATTTAAGTTTTCATAAATTGTTAATGCAATACCTCTGTATTTTGACACGCGGCAAGAGCTGACGGCAATTATAACTGGATGCTCCATTTTTTCAACCTGAGCGTCCTCAAATTTTTCAGCCATGTCATCCCACATAGTGAACTCAATAACATTACCACTGCAAAGATCAGAAACTCATAAGAGAAATGATAAACCTTGCTAAAGAATTTAAACATAAATTAATGTACCTTAAATTTTCAATATCTACGTTTCTAAAGACAGTTGCTTCTTAGTTGGCACTTGGTTTGCGTGTAAGCTCCCCTACCGACCTCAAACAACCTATGTAATCTGTAAGGAGAAAAGTGTTAGCATTTTATGATTTTATTTGGTGTTAAAATTTTGAGAGTTGAAAGACGACCTGTCAGAATCGGGTATTGCATTCGGCCCATTGCATCTTCTGTAGGGATTCTGTGCTGAAGCTGGTTATATGAAACAAAATCAAAGTAGTGGTGCAGGATGTTTGGTGCTTGTATAGCATCATATTTTGTGGCTTTCCCAAACTTGAGGCTTGTTTTGTTGTTAATGGTCTGCTGGTAAGAATTGGTTGGCTCACACATGAACTCTGAAATCCTGTAAACCTCTCCGAGCTTGATTTTTGGGTTGAAGTAGTCAATCTCTCTGACATTCATGTTCCCTTGTATAGCATTACCCTGTCGATGGTGATTTCTTATTAGACAAATCCTAACTGGAGCTACATCTTATCTATGCTACGTGTATTAACACATACCTCTTGATCTATCAAGATACAACAATACCTAGTTTCTTTTTTTTTCTAGCGAACCCAGCTGCATCCTTTTTGCCATAAGTGATTGAAACCATTTTCTGCATACTCTAGCTTCAAGGACCTTGCTGTGAGATGTTGGTGTTAGCTGGCGAATTGTAAATCATGCGGTGCTGGTAAGTTCAATGGCTTTGTCTTTGGAGGCGTGTGACACCAAAGCAGTTGCATTTCCTTCCATTGTGCTGCCAAGTGTTAAAAAAGAAAGTTAGATACCAAAAAAGGATTTTAAAACTGACAACAATAAAGGGAATAAGTATTTCAGCACTAAGATTAAGATACATGGCACATAAAACTGGCGGTTTGAAAATCTACATGTCGCTGATGAATTTCACGATAAGTTTATAAAAGCAAAAGACACTAACATGCAATTCTGATGGCATCATGTAAAGGATGCTTATGAGGAAAAGATTGCAGCAAATTTTGCATGAGCCTAAAGCAAAAGTGAACCTGAATCCTAAGACAGTGCTGACAATAAAAAGACACATGCAAAAACATTAAAAAAAAAGTAGCATAAACTGAAAATTAAAGGGAACCGAATCAGCAACAAAAAAGCAATAAGTTTGTTTTCCAAAAAAAGCAAATATTAAATCCTACATTTGTGTTGTGAAAACAGAGGGTGTGCCTGATAGTTTTTTCAAAAAATCTTTGTAAACAATTTTTTTTTCACATTTGGCCTTTCATTTTCTTGTTGTTTAATAAGAACTTTGAGTCCATGAGTAGATGTAGCTCTAGAGAGAGTGACATATAACTGCCCATGGCCAAAGACTGGTTCGGGAAGGTAAACGCCAATTTTGTTTAAAGATTGGCCTTGGATTTTGTTTATTGTCATAGCATAACATAGTTTTACTGGGAACTGAGTTCGTTTAAACACAAAAGGAAGATCTGGATCTTTATGGATGAGCGGTATTCTGTGGATAAAAATTTTTTCGCCGACTCTTGTGCCTGTGATGATTTGCACTTCAATAAGCCTCGACATCAGCTGCGTGACTATCATACATGTCCCATTACACAGACCACCCGCCAAGTTAACATTCCTCAGCAATATCACCGGTGATCCAACCTTAAGCTGCAACTCATGTGGCGGGAATCCTGACAGCTTAAAGGTGTTTAGATATTCAGGAGGGTATAACATCTCGGTTTCAGCTCCGCTATTTGCAACTGGTATGGCTATATCATAACTTGCATAAGTTGTTATTTCACCATCAACCATCGATAAAACTTTTGAATTAATAATATCTGCAGTTTCCTTCTTCGGACAGACGATCGCCTTTTCTTGTAGAGTAATTGCTGAAGGTGTTTGAAGTGTAGGCTGATCATAGATGAAATCTATGAGATTTGAGAGGCCTTCGTCATCATCCTGTATGCAATATCTAGCTGGGATTTCTACCCATGTTGTATCTCTGCTGTCTTCTTTATCAGGCTCACCAATGTTACCGTTACCAATATCAAGAAGCCATGATGCAAATGAGGCTGCTAAGCTCTGTTCTTCTAGGGTCAAATCTGAGCGGAAAAGCCTCATATTTTTTTAAGGGTCATAACCTGAAAGCATGGCCACATGTGAGATCCTGCAATAGACGATGCTATTACTTCCATTTTTGGCGCGCCTTTCTTGACTGGGAGTGTTTGGCGGAAATCACCGCCTAAAATGATTGTTTTCCCACCAAAAAAACATCTGGTGCATCTAATATGTCTCTCAGAATCCTGTCCAAGGCTTCAAAGCATCGCCGGTCATTCATCGGTGCTTCATCCCATATAATAAGATCTGTTTCTTTTAAAAGATTTCCTATTAGAGTGTTTTTTTAACGCTGCAAAGTGACTCATCCGTTAGCTCCAATGGAAGTTTGAACCTTGAATGGGAAGTTCGTCCTGCTGGAAGAAGGAGAGATGTTATGCCAGAAGAAGCAACCGCCAAGACAAGTTTACCTTCAACCCGTATACTGCTGAGGATTGTTTTCCAGAGGAACGTCTTACCAGTCCCTCCATGACCATATACAAATATCAACTCCTGCTTACCTACTTTAAAAGCATTCATGATGAGGTCATATATGTTTTTCTGTTCATTATTTAACTTTGGAATCGAGTCATCTCTTTGCTGTGCTAGCATGTGCCTATTGTAATTCTTTTCTTCCATTAATAACCGGTTGTTTAATTGATCTAGCAGTTCTTTTGGAGGGGGCTGCAAACCATAATTTGTTATTGATTTGCCGCAACTGGTAAGTATTATTTCCAGCTCATATAATATGTATCCTTGCAACTCATCGTCATTGACGTGGTAGTTGGGAATGCGGACCTGCTGCAAGACAATTCCTGGAATATCATGGCCCATTTCTTGCCAAAACTTGCTCCATAACTCTAAAGGCTGTGCAAGGTCGCAATGAGTAAGCATGCCCGCGAACAGGAACCTCAGCTCTGCTGATGAAGCTGAGCCACATGCCTCTTCAAGAGCTGTCTCCCATTCTTTGTCATCACCAAGCAGACCAAGTGCATCACATGCAACACGATATGTTGGGTATACAACTTGGTTGACTGATCTGAGCTCTGCAAAGTCTCTACACCCTTTTTGATGACATAACAACATCCTTAAGTAGAAAAGCTCCCCCGAAGTTGGGTGAATATATGCAAGCCGCCCAATAGAAGATGCGTTGGTTTTCCTCCGTGACCAACTCTTTTGATCTGCATACCACACAAACTCCGATGGGAACTGTAAGTATGTCAAATGCCTTCCATCTTCATTTTCAATGTTGTAAGTGAACCATTCTGTGAGTGTTGTCAGTTTCCGATCACGATGGTTAACCACAGACTCTAAATTGCCACCGTCTCTAAAAGTTACATGTTGCATGTTTTCTAGATGGACTTGAAGAATCTGCACCACTGGTTCTCTGCTGTATATTTTGAATTTGAGTATTCTCCAACATGCTTCATGAGGACATATAAACCGGACATCAAGATAATTTTGGATTTCATCGATGGTTGCCTCTGCTTGTGCTGACGAAGTAGAAGCCTCACCAACAGATCTTGTTACTTTGGCAAAAATCCTATCAGTTCCCTTTGATATATATTTGAACAAATACTTTATTAGCATCCTCCAACCATAGTACTCCACATTAATATGAGCTTCAAACGCCAAGCAAAGATCGCGGTTATATGGCACCACATACCCTTTGTCAAGGTTGATCTAGCCTTTTGTTGCGGTAAATTGTCCTTGCCTTCTTCGATAATGTGGATAACCCTTGTCGTCAAAAAAAGTTTCTTCATTATATCTCTTTGGAAAATTTTTACTGCACATATCGCCCTGCATACACGGTGCATTGAAGTTAGCCCTGCCACATGGTCCATGCATCATCATCTCAGAAACAATTTTATAAGTGCAAGGATCAACATCGGGGTCAGGAAGCTCTGCGAAAATGTATTGATCCACATCCTGAGCACTGTCAATGCTCGTCGTTGAAGAAATCCAAAGAAGTGTATGGCAATGCGGTAAGCCACTCTTTTGAAACTCAACAGTATACAATACTGCATATAAACAAAAGATAACAACTAAAATTAGAACAACATGGTGGGACACCGCATTATATACTGATTCAGTGAATGAACGTGACTGAAAGCTAAAATCCAAGTGTTTTTTTTTTATAAATAAACATAGACATACCTCCTGTGACACGCCCAAATGTTTGTTCTTGCTTCATGAACCTGAAAAACGACTTAATCTTTTGCTCAAATACTCTGCACACTATATATGCCCTATCCGCTGTAGTCAAGTGAGGAAACTGACCCATGTATCTTTGAATCTTTGGCCACTTTACATTGCATGTGAATGTTATAAAAAAGCATGGATTACCAAGCACCCTGCAAATGGCCAATGCATCCAGGTAATGACTGTACATATATCTCGGACCTCTAGTAAATGAGGAAGTGTTAGGAATTATTGTAATAGTGGGTTCCTGCTGATAGTTTTCGTATTCCTACTGATAGTGCAGTTACTGCGGATCGTGCCTTTACTACTGATAGTTATTATTGTTTCTGCGGATATGTAGTTTCCGTATTATTAGTATTTAGTTAGGATATGCGTGAGTTAATTTAGGAATAGATAATGCATATCTTTTACGTGGGTTGTAAGCTGCAGAATTAGGGTTTCTGGTAGTATAAAAGAAACCTGTGGCTAGGGTTTATGTACGCTTGTCAATAACATCGTTAGTAATTTAATATAGATCCATAGAGGATCAAGTATTTTGTGTTTACTGTCTTCTTAATTCTTGTGTTCATATTCCGCGTGGACATAAGTCTAACAAAGGTTCTCCATAGTTTGCTTGTGATTACATAGGTTTACTATACGTTCATTAAGGCTCTTAAGATCTATCTGGGGCTGATCTAACAAGTGGTATCAGATCCTGGTGAGAATCTTTTAAAGAAGACATCCTTACTCTCTTTCACAAAACCCTAGATTCACTCTAACAATGACATCATCAAAACATTCAGACTCAGACAATGAGGAGAAGCCTGAGTCATCCAATGCTCAGCCTACAATTCAGCAGGTGGTTACTACCATGTCCAACAACAATGCAAAATTTCCCTATCTGAAGAAGGACGAATATGAGATATGGGCTATGAAGATGGAAAATTACATCACCAACAATGACTACCATCTCTGGAATATTGTTCTAAAAGGCAACAATAAGAAGAAGATTGGTAGAGATACAAAAGGTAATGTGATCATTCTTCCAGCAACAACAACTGAAGAAGCTATTGCCCTTCAGAGGGAAACAAAGGTTAGGAATACCTTGCTCCAAGCACTACCAGATGAGCATATGAGCGACTTTCATCTTGTTGATGATGCAAAAGAGATCTGGAAGGCCATCTAGGCAAGGTTTGGTAGTAACGAAGAGTCTAAGACGATGAGGAAGTCTATGCTCAAGCAGAGCTTTCAGGAGTTCACAATTTCTGAAGAGGAAGGCGTACACAAGGGGTATGACAGGTTTCAGAAAATCCTAAGCCAGCTCAATCAGATGAAGGCCAAACCTGACAATGAGGAGTGCAACCTCAAGTTCCTGCGTGCTTTACCTTCTTCCTGGAGGCAGGTTTCTCTCACTCTCAAGGCAAAGGGAGGGCTTGATTATTTAAGCTTCGATGACTTATACAATAAGCCTAGATCTATTGAAATTGATATCAAGGGTCATTCTACCTATTCTCCAACTCCATCAAACTCAGCTTTTGTTAGTGCTATGAGCTCTAACACAATGGTGTCTTATGTTGAGAGTCCCACTTCTTCATCAGCAACAACCAGAACACACACTTCTTCTACAAGAAAATCAAAGTCCAATACTGTGATAGAGGATGTGCTTTACTCATTTGTTGCTGAGACTGAAGACCAACAACAGTTGGCATATGAAGATTTTGAACAAGTGGATAAATGGGATTTGGAGGAGATGGACCTCAAATGGCAGATATCCATGCTTGCTGTAAAAGTCAACAAGTTTGAGAAGGGTTCTGGGAGGAAATTTAGCTACAAGGGAAGAGAGGCAGCCAGGTTTGATAGGAAAAAGATCAGGTGCTTTGAATGCAACCAAGTAGGTCACTTTGCCAGAGAATGCCCAGATAAGAAGGGAAGTGACAGGAAAAGGTATACATCTTACAAGCTCAAGGAAGCTGAGGATGTGAAACCTAAAGCTTTCTTTGTCTCTGTGGATGAATTTCAGGATGAAAATCCTCAGGTTGGATTGGTTGTTGATACTGCTGAGGAGTTTGCACTGATGGGCATCACATCTCATGTACAAAATTGTATTTTTGGTTGTAATGCTAGATATGATGCTCTTAAAAGTGAATTTGACGATGTTAATGTCCTATATAAAGAAAATTTTATTCAGGTCCAGGCATATAAGAAAACTGTTAAATCTTTAGAAAAACAAAAGGCCTGGTACCTACAAAATCAATTAGCTCTTGAAGAAAGAATTAAGGTTTTAGAGAGGGATTTCGGAAACACCACTAACTTGTTAAAATTCTCTGAGAAAGAATATGTAAAAGTCAATATAGAAAAAGAGGGTCTTAAGGCAAATTTAGATACAGAGGTGGCTAGACATAACGAATGGCAAGAACAGGCTAAAAATCTAGACAAATTGTGAAAAAGTTCTAGGTCTGTTAAAACTAAGATGGGATTGGGCTTCAAGGACTATATTGGTCCAGATGAGGTTTATGACCCTAATGAATATAGTGTTTTTAATCTTGTCACTGATGAAGAGGAAGATTGTTAGTGCAAATATTACGATATTTAATCTATACATTCTCATTTGTTTTGTTGATGACAAACATGTAACTTGTAATACATAACGTAAAATGTATAAGTTACTTGTAATTATATTTTGTCTCAACATACTCTCAACACCTCTCGACGACTCAAGTCCTTGTATGCTACAACACAGGTTCGTACATGTTTGTTATGTTGCGTTATGATCAAACCCCTAACAAACCATTAAACATGTTTAGTTAAATAGTTTATAAAACACTTAAGTAAACATAAGTAAATGTGTTGGGTAAAAACCATGACCTAAGACCCATACCCATTTGACTAGATGCATTGCATCTATTAGATACATTGTATCTAATGAAATACCCATGGACCAACCCATAACCCATGACCCATGACCCATGACCCAAAAACCATGGGCAAAAGGGAGCGTCCTACGGATCCCTCAAAGTGCCCACGGATCCCTGGAATTATAAGGGCCGGATCCCTCCAGAAGGGATCCTTGGGGCAGAACATGGTTTTGGTCTTTTTTCCTATAAATAGCAAGCCACTTCTTACCATTTCTTCACACCTTCACACATAGTTTCTCTCCACCATTTCTAGGATATTTAGATCATTAGGAAACATGTAAACCACCCTCATCTCATATGATCATAATGCTTCTAACTTTCATTTATTGTAAGCATACTCCCGAAGTGATCCTCCAAAGCAAGCTTAGAGATCTTGCATCCTTACCTACTGAAGTGATCACCCATCACAAGATACAAGCACATGAAGATCCATTAGACACATTGTCTTGGATAATGTCTAGTATCATATTCTTGTATCTATGACTAGACTAGATGGTTTATGTGTTTGTGCCATAAAACACAAGGTTTGTTATGTTGGGCCACAAAACATAACGGATATCATAGATGTGTTATATATCTATGACTAGACTAGATGGTTTATGTGTTTGTGCTATAAAACACAAGGTTTGTTATGTTGGGCCACAAAACATAACGGGTGCCTAGAAGTTAAGTCACAAGGCATTAGTGAAGGGTGCCTAGGGATCGAGTCCAAGGCATTAGTGAAAGGTGCCTAAGGTGTACATTCGATATGGTGTGATTCGATGTACAAGATAGATTAGTATTGGGTCAAAGGATATTGATATCCTTGTTGATGTTGTTATAAGGAGTAGATCTCATTTGGGGTTAGGTGTCGTGTAGTGTTGGGTAGTAGTTCCTCCATTGTAATGGAACTCAGTACTTAGCCTAGTACCGGATAAAGGGTAGGCGACGTTGTGGTGGGTGTGGTTCACCTTGGTGTGAAAGAACCCGGTGGTTAGCTTAGTACTGGAAAAAGAGTAGGCGACGTTGTGAAGGCTTCTCCGCCATAAGGAGTTGGTGTTGTGTAGTGATTATGACCTCTCGAGTAGGTGACTCGGGGAGTGGAGTAGGGCAAGGAAGGTGTCCTTGTATCCGAACCACTATAAATCCTCGTGTTGGTTTGTCTATCCTTTTTACTTATCGCTTTACTTTTATTCTTGCATTACATTGTTTATTTTCTATGTGGTTGATGTCTATGTTTGTGATACATACTTGGTCTTTCATATAGTCACAAACTATATTTAACACTTTACATATTATGACACGCTTGATCAAGAAAAAGCAACCGGACTAATAATGGTGAAACTTGATTTATAATGAACCATTAATCTTGCGAATCTTATGTGATATTAAGGGGTTGACCTTACATGCCGTAATGCGTTAAATGCATCCTCGCGTCGAGATTAGCAAATGCAATGGTTTATACTATATTTGATACAAAAGTTTTAAGTTTGAAACAGAAATGTATTCACCCCCCCTCTACGTTTTCACAAAGATATATATAGAAAACCTGTTAAATTTGTAAAACAAGGTGAAATGCATTTTGTTCCTTCTTCTATAAATGGTATTGTTAGGCCACCCAACCCAGACTCAGACTTGGATGAATCACATATGTCCTATGGCCAAAAGTCTAATGACTTAACTGACACTGGCAGTGAAACTAATGATTTTGTCTCTTGTTCTTCTAGTGATAGGACCTCAGAGACCCAGTCTAAAGACTATGCCAGTTATGATTCAAGTGATGAGTCTACAACGCCCAAGTCTGCTTCTCTCAAGCCCTTGCCTGTCCCAAGAGTTTCTCTTGATGAATCATCTTCAAAGACAACCTATTTTAGAAACATTTCTTGTTTTGTTGATTTTGTTAAAAACAATTCTGATTTTGGTTGTGGTTTGAATAATTTTGTTTGTGATAAGACTATTCCTGTTATGAACAAGCATTTTAAGAAGAAATCATGTTTTGTTTGTGGTAGTACATTTCATCTTATCAAATATTGTGATTTTTATGAGAAATAAATGGGTGCTTGTACTAATCAACAGAGACATAGACCAATATGGAATGATGTGACCAAAATTCCTCCATTTGTTCCCACTGGGACACATGTGAGGAATGGCAGAACCAATTCTGCTGGTAGACCAGTTCCTGCTGGTAATCCAGTTTCTGCCGATAGACCATCGTCATCATGTTGGAGAAGAAATGTTCCTAGGCCATTAATCAGACCTACTAGTACTTATTTTCAAAATTGATATAGGCTTGTTAATAATGGCCCATTGCATAAAAGGGGGGCAAGGTGGGATACTGCTGTTAAGCCCTTAGCAGGTTGCTCTTGGACACAAAATAGACCATCATTCATGAAGGGTTCCAAGAACAAGATATTATAGTAATGCCAGGACTCCACAACAAAATGGAGTTGCTGAAAGGAAGAATAGAACCCTTATTGAAGCAGCAAGGTCTATGCTTGCTGATTCAAAGTTGCCTACCATGTTCTAGACTAAAGCAGTCAGTACTGCCCGTTATGTTTTGAACAGGGTGTTGATAACTCATCCTCACAATAAGACATCTTGTTGGGTTTTAGGTTCCTCAGATCATGAATTATTCTAAGTACTGGAACCACGGACAGAGTTAATGAAACCACTAACAGAAGAATGAATCCACTGCTGAAGTTAAACCGCGGCTAGTAGTAAAATAGAACCACTGCTAATGTATTGAAAGCACTGCTAGTTTTGTATAGTTGGTTTAATATTTTTTATTAGATAAATATGGAAAAGATATTTATCTTGTAGGATATGTATTGTATTATGTAAAGGACTCCTAAGCCTATAAAAGGAGATCCTAGGTTAGATTAGATATACGTGTGTTTTGCTATATCTAAAGTCGTTACACTTCAAGGTTGTAAAACCCTAATACTGGTTAGAGTATTCGTATTAATAATAATATTAAGGTGTTGAATGTTTATTGTTCTTCTTCTTAAGATTAAGTATTAAATTCCGCGTAACATTTAATAAGTCTTTGTTAAGTCAGTTTTTATAAAGGATCGTTTGCTCAACTGGGATCAACAAGTGGTATCAGAGCTTGTGATCTAGAAACTGAAACCAAGAAGAAGTTTGTTAAGTTCTATTTAAGTAAGTTAAGATGTCTGACGAAACTCACATGGTTACTGCATCAAAGGTGCCCATGCTCAAGCAGGGTGAGTACCAAGTTTGGAGAATGCGAATGAGGCAATACATTTGCATGATTGATTACACCATCTGGGATGTTGTTGAAAAAGGTGATACTCTTCCCAAGAAGGGTGATGATGGTAAAGAGATAGCCATTGTTAGTGAAGTTGACAAGGCTAGGAGAAAGTTGGAGATTAAATCTCACAGTATTCTCTCTATGGGAATACCTAATGAGTATGCTTTAGACTTTGAACAATATGAATCTGCTAAAGAGTTGATGGATGCTATTGAAACAAGGTTTGCTAGTAATGAAGCTACCAGAAAATCTAGGAAAAACTTGCTCAAGCATCAGCTTGAAAACTTCACTGCTATTAGTGGAGAAAGTCTTGATGGCACCTATAACAGACTAAAAAAGCTAATCAGTCATCTGAAGTTGGTGGACTACAAAGTTGCTCAAGAAGACATCAATATGAAATTCATCAGAAGTTTGTCACCTGAATGGGCCATGCATACTGTTGTGTGCAGGAACAAGGATGATTTTGAGAAGATGACTCTAGACAATCTCTACAACAATTTGAAGGTCTATGAGTTTGAGAAGAACATTGCTGGTTCGTCTTCATCCACATCAAACATTGATTTTGTTTCTACAAGTCACAAGGGCTCTCAAGATACATCCACTGCTGTCTATGGAATCACCAATGCTATTGCTAACCAAACCACTGTTAGTGATAATATCAGTGATGGAGCTATCTGTGCTTTTCTGGCTGATCTTACAACCAGTGTTACAGTGCTAAATCAGGATCTGGATCAAATTGATCCTGATGATCTAGAGGAAATCAATCTTCAGTGGCAAATGGCAATGTTAACACTGCAAGCCAGGAAGTTCTTGAGGAGGACAGGTAGGCAAGTTAAGTATGATGGTCAAAGGAGAGCTGGGTTTGATAAGAGCAAGATGGAATGTTATAATTACAAGAAGAAGGGTCACTTTGCTAGGGAATGCAGAGCTCCCAAAAAGATTGGTGAAGACTACAAGAAGGCTACTAAATATCCAAAGCCTTCTTCAGCATTAGTAGCTCAGGATGGATTGGGAGATTATGACTGGGGTGATCAGATTGAAGAAGGTCCCAATGTAGCTTTTCTTGCTAGTGAAGCTTCAAAAGAGCATAACTTTGCTCTAATGGCCTATGCTTCATCTTCTTGTTCAGATTCTGAGGTATCAAATGATTCTAAAAATTCTTCTTGTTCTTTTAAATCATGTCAAGATAACTTAGAATCTCTTAAAGCTATTAATGAGAGTTTGAGAAAAGAAGTAGATAGACTTTCACTAGATAACTTAGGTTATAAAGTTGGTCTTGAGAGTGTTGAAGAAAAGCTTAATTAATGTATTAAATGTGAGTTTGAGTATGTTGATAAGATTAATATACTAGGTGGTGAAATTGATCTTAAGGACAGAGAAATTAAAATGCTTAAAATGAAACTAGAAGAGGCAGAGAGTGTAAAATAAGAAGCCCTAGTAGAAAAAGAAAAACATGTTGTTAGGGTTGCTAAAACACAGTATGCTTCTGATCTAGTAAATAAACCAATAGGCCAAAAATTATTCAAGGAGGGTACTGGTCTTGGATACAACAATATGCCACCACCTTCTCTAATGAAACATGCACCACCTACAAAAGAACTGTCATTTAGTAGTGAATTCAGTTTTAACAAACCTGTTGAAGAAATTAGTAAGACTGAAACAACTAAGATAGGTTTTGATAAGTTATCTGATGCTCTTACTATTGAAGATTGGGAATCAGATTTTGAGGAAGTTAGATCTGAATCAACACAGCCTGAGAAGATAGAAAATGTTAAGAAAATTAATTCTAAGCAAGCCAACCTTATTCCTAGATTTGGAGCACCTATCTCTAGGAAAGTGGTAGATTATAAGGAGATACCTAGGGAACAGATGAAAAGATACATACCTAGGGGGAATCAGAGAAACTTTAATGGCCTAATTTTTAACAGATTAGGAGATGAGTTTCAATGTGTCTAGAAGGTTTGTTTTAAATGTGGTAGTTTTGAGCATTTATAGAGAAACTGTTATAAAAACCAACCACAAGTTTCGAATCATTGGATGAGGGTAAATCATCAAAACTTTTCAAAGAAAATAATCCCTCATCCTAACAAAAATATGGTTCCCAGAGCAGTGTTAATGAGGAATGGTAAAACAAAATCTATAATCACTGCTTCACCCAAATGGGTTCCAACCACTGCTAAGAAAAATGTAACCACTGTTGAGCAAAATCTATCCACTGCTAAGCAGAATATCACCACTGATTCAAAAGAAGTTTTAAAAATTCCAAAGGTGATAACTGATACAGTGGTTGGAAACCATTTTTATGTTGTTAAGGCCTCAGTAGTGGCAATGGAAGCCTAAGACCAAGGTTTTACATCATGTCATTTGTGCATCAATGGACCTAAAGAAATTTGATTATGTTGATGCAGGCGCACCCAAGTCAGATTGGCTTGGGTCCACCAAAGGAACTAACTTGTTTAAATTCATGTGCAGGGCAATCTACAAGATGAGCTAAAGGACAAAGGAATTTTTGATAGTGGTTGCTCTAGGCACATGACATGGGATGGGAGCAACCTGGAGGATTTTGAAGCTTATGATGGAGGATATGTGGCTTTTGGCAATGATCCAAAGGGAGGAAAGATACTTGGCAGAGGCACTATCAGAACAGGAAAATTAGACTTTGAAAAAGTCTATCTGGTACAGGGACTAAAGAACAATTTATTCGGTGTTTCTCAAATGTGTGATAAGAAAAACTGGGTACTTTTTGGGGAAACTGAGTGTGTGGTGTTGTCACCTGATTTTAAAATGCCTGATGAAAAGTATATACAGCTTAGGGTTCCTAGGAAGGAAAACATATATTGTTTTGATCTTAAAGATGTAATTCCTAACAGGTACTTAACTTGTTTGTTTGCTAAGGCATCAGTAGATGAGTCTAAATTGTGGCATAGAAGGCTAGGTCAACTTAATTTCAAAACAATCAATAAACTGGTAAAGGGAAACTTAGTGAGAGGGTTACCTTCTAAGGTTTTTGAGTGTAAGGAACTTTGTGTGGCTTGTCAAAAAGGAAAAAAACATAGAGCCTCTTGTAAGACCAAAACAGTCAACACCATCACACAACCACTGTTTATGCTTCATATGGACTTATTTGAACCATAGTAGATTTTCTTGGGTATACTTTTTAGCTGCTAAGAGTGAGACTAGTGAGATCCTCAAGAGTTTCATTACTAAGATAGAAAATCTAGTAAACCATAAGGTCAAGGTAATCAGATGTGATAATGGAACTGAGTTTAAGAATGATGTGATGAATCAGTTCTGTGTAGCTAAGGGTATAGAAAGACAGTTTAGTGTTGCTAGAACACCACAACAGAATGGTGTAGCTGAAAGGAAAAATAGAACACTAATTGAGGCTGCTAGAACAATGTTGTCAGAATCTAAGTTACCAACTACCTTTTGTGCATAATAGAAGTAAGGTAGTGAAGCCTCATAACATGACCCCCTATGAGCTGTTACATGATAGGAAGCCAATGATTGCATTCCTCAAAGCTTTTGGGTATCCTGTTACTATCTTGAATACCATAGACTACCTAGGCAAGTTTCAAGAAAAAGCTGATGACGGATACTTTTTAGGCTATTCTTCTAATAGTAAAGCCTTTAGAGTATACAATAGAAGGACTAGGATTGTTGAAGAAAACTTACATGTTAAGTTTAGTGAAGAGAATCCTAGTGTTGAGACCAAAGGACCAGAATGGCTGTTTAATATTGATATGCTAACCAAATCTATGAATTATGAGCCTATCATTGCAGGAACTTCTACTAATGTTAATGCAGGTACACAAAAGGATTCTGATGTAGAAACAATTTCTAAGGAAGCTGATTCTCCAAAGGAGTTCTATTTGGTTGAAAAGTGGAAAGCTGGTTCTGTCTCACCCATCATTGATAAGCAAGGTCCCACTGATGATGCTACTTTGAATTCTGGAAGAAAAGTTGATCATCATCAAGACAAGGATGAGTTGTTGAAAGATAACTCAGTGTTGGTAGAAGAAATTGAAAGGAAGAAAAGGCATTCTGAAAGCACTGCTAAGCCAAATGAAAGCACGGCTAGGTATAATGAAAGCACTGCTAAGCCAACTTCTACCACTGCCAGTACAAGTGAAACCCCGGCTGCAAGTACTGATGATAGTACTTACTTTGGACCAACTGCAAAGCCATTATTTGGTGAAGAGGAGTATCCACATGATCCTGACATGCCTGCTTTGGAAGAGATTGATACTCCTACTGATGATGAAGACATGGATGATTTCTTCAATGCTGATTTTACAAATTTGGAAACTGTCATTCATGAAAGTCCAATCACTACCAAGGATTCATAAGATTCATCCAAAGGATCAAATACTTGGAAATTTGAATACACCAGTTCAAACAAGAAGCAAGGTTCAGAACACTAAAACCTTTCCTGAACAAGGTTTCTTTGCAAGGTCACTTCACAAAAGAAATAGTCATAAAGATCTGCAAAATTGCTTGTTTGCTTGTTTTCTGTCTCAAAAGGATCCCAAGAGAGTTGAAGAAGCTTTGTCAGAAGAAGGATGGGTTGAATCAATGCAAGAGGAGCTTCTACAGATTAAGCTTCAAGAGGTTTGGACATTGGTTGACCTTTGTTGAAACTAAGAACGTGATGAAGATAGTTTCGTGATCGTTTTTGAGCCTCTAGGGTTTAACAATAACATAGATTAACATTGCAGAGCGGAATAAACATAAGAACACTTTGTTATTGACAAAAGGTTTTTCCACATCTTCCCCAATTATATATTGATCAGAATACAACGTGTTACCTAACTGTAACATGGATCTAAGCCATCTCAGATCTTAGGGATAACTAGTTCTAGGCGTTTACAATGAACGACGCCCTAGAACACACACACACACCTTTACAAGACTACATTATGGAAGACTTGTACATAAAACCTACACCCCATTTCCTCTTTATATATTAGAGGATTAGGGTTTACAAAATACTACGAAGGACTAAATAATAAATCTTCTTTTACAAGCAAGTCCTTCCATCTTTTTGTAGGTTTCATCTTAGTCACTTTGAGTCCTTCTTATTTCATTCTTCTTGTTTTGTTTCATCAAATCAAAAACCCAACAATCTTCCCCTATTTGATGATAACAAAACAATTAAAGTCGTGTACGAACTTCCCTAGATGAAGTATCAGAAGTTGAGATGTAAACATCTCCTTGAATGAAACAAATCTTGTCTTCCTTGTCTTCCCCTTAATCCATGCTATCTCTTCTCATATCTTCCCCTTTTTGTTATCAACAAATAGAGAATATAAACAGTAGAAACACTCTAGCATAACAGTGGATTTCAAACAAAGTAGCAGTGGTTACGAAAAACACTAGCAGTGGTTTCGAGAAAAACACTAGCAGTGGTTTCGAGAAAACACTAGCAGTGGTTTCGAGAAAACACAAGCAGTGATTTTGAATCAAAACACACCATCAAAGCTACTTTATTCCATAAATTAAAGACACCACACAATGTATAAACAACTTCCATAATGAATTAATTCAAAGAAACGCGGATTTAGGAAGTTAAATATCCAAGAAAACCCTAAAAATACGATATTGAAAACCTCCTTATGTAGCAGACTTCGACACTTAATAACTTATGATTGAGAGCTCAGATCGACAATCCCTCTAGTTAAACATTAGATGAATATATAGAGAACGTCCACCAAAAATTTCGTTACGATCCAACGGTTAACGAAAAAGTTATCATCATTTTAAAACTGTGCTGCAGAAACATATGCGAAAAATTACAGATTCGAATTTTTTCTTCTTTTCGCCATTCTTCGACCAATAAAACCTTGTGAATCCCTAGGTAACGAGCTCCCCGAGCTCTGATACCAATTGTTGAAACTAAGAACGTGATAAAGATAGTTTCTTTGATCGTTTATGAGCATCTAGGATTCAACAATAACATAGATATAACATTGCACAGCGGAATAAACATAAGAACACTTTGTTATTGACACAAGGTTTTTCCACATCTTCCCCAATTATATATTGATCATAATATAACGTGTTACCTAACTGTAACAGGGATCTAAGCCATCTCAGATCTTGGGGATAACTAGTTCTAGGCGTTTACAATGAACGACGCCCTAGAACACACACACACACACCTTTACAAGACTACATTATGGAAGACTTGTACATAAAACCTACACCCCATGTCCTCTTTATATACTAGAGGATTAGGGTTTACAAAATACTACGAAGGACTAAATAATAAATCTTCTTTTACAAGCAAGTCCTTCCATCTTTTTGTAGGTTTCATCTTAGTCACTTTGAGTCCTTCTTATTTCATTCTTCTTGTTTTGTTTCATCAAATCAATAAACCCAACAACCTTCCCAATGGAAAAAGGGCAATTGGTACTAAATGGGTGTTCATAAATAAGAGGGATGAAAGAGGGATAGTGGTAAGGAACAAATCAAGGCTGGTTGGTCAAGGATACACACAAACTGAAGGCTTGGATTATGATGAAGTATTTGCTCCAGTTGCAAGAATTGAGGCTATTAGATTATTTTTAGCATATGCTTCATTCAAGAATTTTGTGGTGTATCAGATGGATGTTAAGAGTGCCTTTCTATATGGCATAATTGATGAGGAGGTTTATGTTTGTCAACCTCCTGGTTTTCAAGATCCTGATCATCCTAACAAGGTATATAGGGTGAAGAAGGCTATATATGGGTTGCATCAAGCTCCTAGGGCATGGTATGAGTGACTGTCTACTTATTTGATTGACAATGGATTTAAAAGAGGTATGATTGATAAGACTTTGTTCATTAGGAAGCTCAAGGATGATATTTTACTGGTTCACGTCTATGTAGATGACATCATCTTTGGCTCAACAAATAAGGAGCTATGCAAGGATTTTGAGAAACTTATGCATGATAAGTTTTAGATGAGTTCTATGGTAGAATTTACTTTCTTTTTGGGGCTACAGGTTCAACAAAGGATTGATAGTATTTTCATTAGTCAAGACAAGTATGTAGCAGATATTTTGAAGAAGTTTGGGTTTCAGGATGTGAAGAGTGCTAGTACACCTATGGAGACTCAGAAACCACTGCTACCAGATGATGGAAGTCCCAAAGTTGATTTGAAGTTTTATATGTCCATGATTGGATCCTTGATGTATCTCACTGCATCTAGGCCAGATATAATGTTCTCAGTATGTGTGTGTGCAAGATTCCAAGTCACACCCAATACATCACACATGAATGCTGTTAAGAGAATCTTTAGATACCTTAAAGGTCATCCTAAATTGGGTCTTTGGTATTCTAAGGATTCACCATTTGACTTGGTGGCCTATACAGATAGTGATTATGCTGGTGCTAGTTTGGATAGGAAGTCTACAACTGGAGGATGTAAGTTTTTGGGAAGCAGACTAATTTCATGGCAGTGTAAAAAGCAAACAATAATGGCAAATTCTACAACTGAAGCTGAATATGTGGCTGCTGCTAGCTGCTGTGGTCAAGTTCTTTGGATTCAGAATCAATTGCTGGATTTTGGGTACAATTTTATGCATACTAAGATTTACATTGATAATAACAGTACAATTTGCATCATTAAAAATCCTGTTTTACATTTTAGAACTAAACATATTGAGATAAGGCATCATTTTATTAGAGATTGTAATGAGAAAAGGTTGATTCAAATGGTAAAAATCCATACTGATTTCAATGTTGCTGATCTTCTCACTAAAGCTTTTGATGTGGGGAGGTTTCAGTACCTTGTAGTCAGTATTGGAATGATTAATCTCTAAATCTCAACTTGTTTTGTAAAAGTTTGTATAAATATTGTACTATTATTAGGTGATCTTAGTGTTGCTATTTTTGTTCTAACCACTGTTAGTTATGTTCAAATCAGTGTTTGTTTCTTTGTGTTCCCACTAACCATTTTACAGAGATATGGAAGTTAATCACTGTTTGAATGATGCAAGAGACTTAAAAGGAAAGACATGGTTCTATTATTCATATATTATAAACTGCATAAATGAAGTGGTTACAACCATGTCTACAAGCTACCAGGATAATACATCACAACATGCCTACAACTACCAACACAGACAACCAGCTTCACAACTAACCCCCCACCCACCTAAGTCTTATTAAGAAAAGCCCACTCAGGCATCACTTTATGTTCCCCACGCCTATCAATCACACTCCACACCTTTGGGTATGCAAGCCCAAACACCTTTCCTCTGACAGGTAGAGAGGATGATGAAGGACCCTCTGGTGGTGGTGCTACTAACAATGCTCTTGCAGGTGGTGCTTGGAGCTCTTCAGTTGGGAGTACAGCAGCAAGGGGAGGGACAACCAAGACTCTTGAAGAAGTGTCATCATCTATGCTCTCATATGGTAAAATGTAGCTTGACATGGTTTCAGAGCTATCTTCCTTGATGATGGCATCTTGTGGGAGTGGTTGAAGTGTTGATGGACCAGCAGATGAAGGAGTAGTGCTCATGGACACATGGTTTCTCTTTCTTAATGAAACCTCTGCAAACACCTCTCTCTTTGTTTTCCCTGGATTATTAAGAACATAATGCCAAGCATCATCATCCCAAATGCTATTTGAAAAAGAGCTGTCTGATGAGATATTGATCGGGTTGGAATTGCTCATAGTGATTTTTTGTAAAGTTGCTTTTGAGAGTTTTTAGGAAGAGAGAAGTGTTGGTGTGTTGGCTGTATGTGAGTCCAATGTTAATAAATAGAGGTTAAGATGGAATCAGGAAGTTAATGAGGGGAAGGTGTAAGTGGTTGAGGAGTAAATGAAGTCTTTTGACTTTGGGAAACGATTTAATTACAAAAGTTGACCATATTGACTTAGAATTTAGCACTGTTGGCTGCCCACTGCTAAGTATATGGAACCACTTCATGTTCTATCTATCCACTGCTAACCTTAACCATCTTTTCAGTGTTTGGTTTATGTTTGTGATATGCAGGTATGAAGGATTGTTGTACATTGGAGCTTTTGGAGATTTTGCTGATTAGTGTTAAAAAAAATAAAAAAATAATAATAAAAAAAAAATTTGATTGCTGTAATCCTTCATATTTTTGTGTGATATCACTATTTTTGACAAAGATTTGATTGTTGTAAATCTTGGTCAACAAATTGGAGTGCTATTCTATATCCACTGCTAGAGTCTTTCAAACCACTTCTAGTGGTTTTTCAAACCACTACTAGCATATTGCTGTTCTTGGATACTTAGGGGGCTGTTTGGTAACTTTGATGCAAACGCATTTATACCCCCAAATCACTGCCAGATCATTTAATTGATCTTCAAATCACTTCTAATTGGCGCTTTACATAAACCCAAACCACTTCCATCTGTTTAAATCACAAATCCTACATCATTAACATCACCAATCACCATGCCGAATCAATACTCCAAAACCCATAACCTAGTTGCTAATCTGGTAAAAAAACAATCGATCCGACGGTTTTCATGAAATGATTGATTTTAGTACTGTGGTGGATGAGCATGAGATTTTGGTTGATGAGGGAATCATTAGAGGTGTTTTGAAGTTAGATAATGCTGATGGTGTAGTTAACCTTTCTGATGCTGAGATATTTGAAGGTTTAGAGAGGCTAGGATATACTAGAAGGGGAGACAAGGTAAAATGTTTTAAAGGAATGTTTTCTCAACAATGAAAGTTTTTGATTCATACCTTGTTGATGTGTATAAGTAATAAGACCACTGGATTTGATGACTTTCCCTCCAAAATTGCTACTGCTATCATATGTCTATTTGAGGGGAGGAAGTTTAATTGGTCTAGGATGATTTATGAAGGGTTTGTGCAGAATAAAGGTAAATATTATATATATCCAAGTTTTGTGCAGCTTATTGTGGAAAGTCAAATAGAGGAACCTGTTGAGCATACTAGGGAGTATGAAGTGCATTATATGCTGCCTAAGGTCTTTGCACATATGAGACATCAGAATCCTAATTTTCAAATAAGAGATGTTCCCTTATTCCCACATATGATTAATTTGCATGCTATTCCTGAGTTTGATGAAGGTCTTGAATCCCAATCTATAGAACCTGAACCCACTGCTAGTACACTTGAACCCACTGTTAGTGAATCTCAACCCACTGCTAGTGCAACTGAACTCACTGCTAGTCAACTTCAAACCACTGTTAAACCCATTTTGTGGACTAGGAAGAGGAAGGGCACCAAGCTACCTCAGGCTGGTGTTAGTGGTGTTGTTCATGAGGCTGTCACAAGTTGTGGTGGTGGCATGATTGGAAGGGCTTCCACTACTGATTCATGCTTAGAAGTTGGTCAGGACAGTGGAAACATCATTAAGACCCAACCTTTGGCAACTTCTAACGTGGAGAGTTCCTTGGATCTCAACACAGGTGGAGGAATCCCTAGCCAACTGGCTCACTCAAGGTGCATAGATGATCAAGCAAGGTTTGGTGCTATGATTACTTTATCCAAGGATTCACCTCTCAGAGCAGTTAACACAGCTCGAAGTGATGAGGATAGTTTGGAACATGACAATGAATTGACGGATTCTAAACAGGTACATGATGACTTTTCCAATGAACCACTCTCGGACCAGTTAACACAGGTCGAAGTGGGGAGGATATTCTTGAACACTTAAATGAATTGACGGCTAAATGTACCAAAATGGAGGATACAATTTCAAGTCTTCAAGAATTGGCTGTGTTTCAGGGTAAAGAGATTAGGAGGTTGAAGCACATAATGTTTGTGATGGAGAAAGTGAGGAGACCTGGGATTGCTGTTCTTAGAACAGTGAGAAAGTTGAAAAGGAAGGTGGACTCCTCTCCAGCTGTGAATGTGGAGGATGTAACCAAACAAGGGAGGAGTGATGGCATGAATTCAGGGGAGGCTGTGGATGTGCATATGGATGAGGATGTAGATAGTGGAGATCAAGCAGAACAATTTGTGGTATCTGATAAAGATGGGAATGAAGCTGTTCTTGAAAGTTTGAAGACTGTGGTAGAAGATGAGGTGATGCAAGACACAACCACTGACAGCAGGTTCTGCAAGAACCACGGCTGATGTTCTTGGAACCACTGCTGCAGTTTCAGATAAGGTAACCATAACCACTCCCACTTTAAACTTACCCATTGCTATTACAACCATATCTACAATTGTCACAACCACCTTTGTATCACCACCTAAATCAAAAGAAGTTGAGAAGGAAGTTGCAAGTACATTGATCAATCTAATCAAAACCTTAACTAACCCTACACCCATTATTGAACCTGCTCTATTATCTCGTAAACCTACTACAACCAAACCCTTAGGTAAAAGTTTAATTATTGGTGAGCCATTGAAGAAAAGGTGGCTTAACCAGACATAGGAAAGGGAAAAGGTATTGCTGAACCAACTTTGAAGTTTAAGAATAAACAACAACAGATTGTGTATGATGAAGAGTATACAAGAAGACTGCTATCTGAAGAAAAAGCAGCTTTAGAGAAAGAGAAGCAAGAAGAAGTGGAGGCTACTCAGAAATGGTTAGCTGAATGGAATGAAACACAAAACTATCTTCAAGCTTCTAATAACATACAGAATGAGTATACTACTCTAGAATGGGCATTGTTATCTATTGATGAAAGAGCTAGAATCTTGGGTGAATGGGCAAGGAGGATGAGTAAGGAGAAGAAGCAAGTTCAAAGAAAGAAACCTCCTACAAAAGGTGAGATGAGAAATGTAATGATGAGGATTATCAAGAATTCAGGCATACATATTCCTGAGAATCTCAGTAAATGTTCATTTGAGAGAATTCATGAGATTTATCTGATGTGTATGAGGATTAACAATGATGATTTTATTCCAATGAATTCTGAAAGAGAAGAAGAGTGGATTAAAAGTAGTCAAAATAGAAAATCTGAGATTCAGGAGACATCTGGTTCTAAAAGAATGAAATAAGTGAATGAAGATGGTAATCAAATTATTTCTTATACATTTGAGCTTAATGGAAGTGAAGGATGTTGGAAAATTCAAAGAGTCAGTAATGAAGTTTCTGAGTTTGAGAAATTTTCAAAGATGCTTCAATATCTAGATAGAGATGATTTGATGAATCTTTGGAAGCTTTACAAGAATAAATTTGGTAATGTACGTCCAGATGACTATCATGAGAGAATGGTTTATAATCACTTGAAGATCTTGTTTGAACCTACTCATGATGAACCTGAATGGAAAGGACTCTACAATGGTCAAGTTACAAGATGGTTTTTATATCAATCTCGTGGAGTTCATGTGTTAACTGTTTCTGGAGAAGTTATTCATATGCTTGTAGAAGGTGATTATCCTCAATTGAATAATTATCCAGGGGTTATTACTCAGATGGTGAAGCCTGGTGGTTTAAAGATGCTGAAGCCCTATGATGATCAAGCATACAGTTTGTTGTTAAAGTATGAGCAAATTCTTAAAACTGGTAAGTGTTTGGATACATCCTCCAATTCAGGTGTTTTGAGCTTAAAGGAAACTTGAGAATTCTATTTGAATGAATCAAGTTTAGGGGAGGATTGTTGGGTTTTAGGTTCCTCAGATCATGAATTATTCTAAGTATTGGAACCACGGACAGAGTTAATGAAACCACTGACAAAAGAATGAATCCACTGCTGAAGTTAAACCGCGGCTAGTAGTAAAATAGAACCACTGCTAATGTATTGAAAGCACTGCTAGTTTTGTATAGTTGGTTTAATATTTTGTATTAGATAAATATGGAAAATATATTTATCTTGTAGGATACGTATTGTATTATTTAAAGGACTCCTTAGCCTATAAAAGGAGATCCTAGGGTAGATTAGATATACGTGTGTTTTGATATATCTAAAGTCGTTACACTTCAAGGTTGTAAAACCCTAATACTGGTTAGAGTATTCGTATTAATAATAATATTGAGGTGTTGAATGTTTATTGTTTTTCTTCTTAAGATTAAGTATTAAATTCCACGTAATATTTAATAAGTCTTTGTTAAGTCAGTTTCTATAAAGGATCGTTTGCTCAACTGGGATCAACACACCTTATGAACTTTTTTCTGGAAAGATTCCTACCATAACCTACTTTAAGCCTTTTGGTTGTCATGTGACCATCCTTAACACCAGTGATCATTTGGGCAAATTTGAAGGCAAAGCTGATGAGGGTTTTGTAGTCGGCTATTCGGCTCATAGTAAAGCTTACAGGGTGTATAACATCTCCACAAAGATGATTGAAGAAACATTGAATCTGAGATTTATGGAGGACAAGCCAAATGTTCAGGGAGCAGGTCAAGAATGGTACTTTGATCTTGACTACTTAACTGATCACTTTGGTTATACTCGTTATAAATCTAATCTTTCTGCAGAACCACAAGCTTCTCAAACTAACATTGCAGGTTCTTCAGATGATGAATCAGACTCAGATTATGATGAACAACTCATTATTGTTCCTTCTTTTCCTACTAACCACTTTTCAGGTACCAAGGACACAGCTTCTTCTGATGTAGCTTCAAGTGATTTAGGGTGTGCAGAAGAGCTTGTGAAGCTTCAACGCCAAGAGCATGCAGCAAAGGATGATGCTGAAAAGTATGGTTATGAATTCTCCAAAGAAACAGAGGAACTCTTAAGGCAGGCAACTATTGAAGCCCGCAGGAAGTTTGATGCTGCTGATAAACAACTCCATCTATTCATACTCTGGGTTTAGATGCTTCTCCCACCAGATTTTCAAGTCCATCTGACTTAGCCAATTCACAATATACAAGCTCTGAATTAAATGGCATTCATCATTTGTCACGAACAGGAATTTTTTATTCTTCTTCTTATGATGATGATTTTGGTCCTACTATCACTAATCTGGCCACCTCAGTTGATGTTAGTCCTAATGTCACAAAGAGGATTAACACAGTACATCCAAAATCTCTTATAATTGGTGATCTTACTTCCTCTGTGCAAACTAGAAGCAGGGTGAAGAAGACTAGTTTTGGTGAATCTGTATTTCTCAGTTATATTCAGGATCAACATAGGAACAATCACATACACTATCATCATTGTCTATTTGCTTGTTTCCTCTCTCAAGTTGAACCTACCAGTGTTGCACAGGCTTTAGCAGATGATGATTGGGTGGCTGCTATACAAGAAGAAATGCAACAATTTTTAAATCAAAATGTGTGGGAGCTTGTTCAATTGCCTCCTGGAAAGTATGCAATTGGCATAAAGTGGATTCTGAAGTGTAAGAGAGATGCAAGGGGGATTGTGGTACGGAATAAGGCTAGTTTGGTTGCCCAAGGTCACAGACAAGAAGAAGGAATTGATTATGATGAGGTTTTCGCTCCTGTTGCTAGAATCAAAGCTATCAGACTCTTCTTGGCGTTTGCTTCCGACATGGGCTTCATGGTATATCAGATGGATGTAAAAAGTGCTTTCTTATATGGTGAAATTGAGGAAGAAGTGTATGTCACTCAGCCCAAGGGATTTGTAGACCCTCACAATCCTGATATGGTCTACAAAGTGGTTAAAGCACTCTATGGACTTCATCAGGCACCCAGGGCTTGGTATGCTAGGCTCTCTTCGTTCCTGGTAAAACATGGTTACAGGAGAGGTGATATTGATAAGACTTTCTTTATCAAGAAGAAATCCAAGGATATCATTCTTGTTCAAGTGTATGTGGATGACATTATCTTTGGTTCTACCAAAGAAGCTTGGTGTAGGGAATTTGAGGAGTTGATGAAAAGTGAGTTTGAGATGAGTGCAATGGGTGAGCTTACATTCTTTTTGGGCCTTCAAGTGCAGCAAAAATCAGATGGTATTTTCATTCATCAAGAGAAGTATGTGCATGACATCCTCAAGAAGTTTGATATGGAACTAGCTAGGACTGCAACTACTCCCTATGAAACCCCAAAGGCTAAGTCAAATAATGAACCAGATCCTGCTGGCAATGTTCACCTCTACAGATCTATGATTGGTTCACTCATGTATTTGACTGCTTCTAGGCCTGATATTATGTTTGCAGTTAGTGCTTGTTCCAGGGCATCGGGTCACTCCTTTGACTTCCGATTTGACTGCAGTCAAGAAGATTTTCAAGTATCTCAAGGGTCAACCTAAGTTGGGTCTTTGGTATCCTAGAGAATCTCCATTTGAGTTGAAAGCTTATAGTGATAGTGATTATGCTGGTGCCAACTTTGATTGCAAATCTACTACTAGGGGTTGTCAGTTTCTGGGAAGGAAATTAATCTCCTGGCAATGCAAGAAGCATACCATAGTGGCTACATCTTCTACTGAGGCTGAATATGTTGCTGCTGCTAGTTGTTGTTGTCAGGTACTTTGGATTCAAAATCAGTTATTGGATTATGGGTTCAATTTTATGAACACTAAGATCTATATAGACAACCAAAGTACAATTTGCATTGTTAAAAATCTTGTTTTTCATCAAAGAACTAAGCATATAGAAATTCGACACCACTTTATCAGAGATGCTAATGAAAAACACCTTATTCAAGTGGTTAAAATTCATACAGATGAAAATGTAGCTGATTTGTTGACTAAATCTTTTGATGGTCCAAGGTTTCAATATTTGGTTGTCCATATAGGCATGATCAACCCCTGATTGTTGTGTTTGAGGGGAGGATTATGCCTAAGGGGAGGTTTCTGGGCTAAGGGGAGGATTTATGTTATATATTTTGTATATATTTGTATATATATTTGTTTTGTATGTTCTATGTTCTTCTAATCATCTTGCAGATCTAGTATCAAACACACAATCAGTGGCAAAAGATAGCAAGAGATGAAACTACAAAAGTATTTTATTCATATAAACACACTGCATTCTTAGATGCAGTGTAATATTACAAGACTTTTTAAAACATTGTTGTTGATTACATCAAGACTCCATCCTAACAAGCTTCACCAAAGATTCCCCCAGACTCCAGCTTCCATCTTCCAGGCACCTACTCAGGCCTCCTCTTTCCCCACTCTGGCATCCTCTGATGCTCCTTTCCCCACCTGTTGATGAACGACCACACTGGCTTTGCAGCTAGACCAAACACTGTAGCTCTCTTCTCAGGGTTTGAGGTGGAGGGTTCTGGTCTTGGAGCTGAAGGACCTGCAACTGGCACAGATGGAGGTGGTACAATGGCAAGAGGAGCAACATTCATCACTGGTCTAGAAGAACCACCATGTTCATCATCTTCATCCTCTGAAGAAGTGCAAACAAATGTGATTTACGAGGAGGGTATCTGGACATGTAAGTCACGCTGGAGTAACCACGGGGAAAGTAGTTTAACCATCCACCATTGGATGGCTCACTCTCAAATGTGTCTAAAGATATTTCAATGGGATGACTGGGAGAGTTATTCATGATGGTTTGGTAGGAAATTGACTTTGGTGTTAGGGTTATTTGGTTTGTATATGTGTTTGATGAGGCAAGGGGTTGGTTAAATAGGCATAGTAAATATGGAATCTTTGGTTGGTAAATTTTATGGCTGTAATTAATTGGTTGGTATTTGAATTAATAAAGGTTATGTATGGAGACTGTAGATGCACAGATATGTACAGAAGGATTTATTCTTTCTCCATTCCTGTTGGTAACGTGATGATTTCTGCTGAGGGAAATGGTTTCTGCTGGTAGCTTTGATATGGAAACAGTGGTCAACCGTTCAGTCATTCTTGCTGGTTGACTAAATGGTTTCTGCTGAGTGACTTTTCATTGCTGCTGATTTCATAATAATTGGGGATTTAAAACGGGATTTGATTATAGTCAAAATTGGTCAAAGATTCTATGCGAATCTTTTTCCGATTTAAATGGTTATTTTAAGTAACCTACTTAAATAACAAGTTATTGATATCCCTCGACCTAATTGCACAATTCCCTCCCATTTTGAAACCAAAACCATCTTCCACCCTCTCGGAATAATTCAATGGCATCATTGGCTTTCAAAGTTGATCATAACAAGGTTGCATTCTTGGAAAGAGCTAAAGGGAGTGATGTATATGATCAAATGGTGGACTTTCTTCTGCGATCAAAGCTCAGGTATGCTCTAACCTTCTGTCCATCTATTGTTTATGACTCTTTATTCAAGCAGTTCTGGGCCATAACTTTTGAGAGATCTCCTGAGGGTCAACCCAAGGAGATTGTGGCCATTATAGATGGACAAGAGTATGTGGTCACTGAGTCACTCATAAGGACTCAATTACAACTAAATGATGAAGGAGGTGTGTTTGAAAACAATAGGGATGATATAATCACTGGTTTAGCAAGTATTAGGTATCCCACTGATGGGAAATTCATTTGGTATAAAAATAAAT
The DNA here is from genome assembly GCA_910596185.1 of Chrysanthemum makinoi. Taxonomy (NCBI): domain Eukaryota; kingdom Viridiplantae; phylum Streptophyta; class Magnoliopsida; order Asterales; family Asteraceae; genus Chrysanthemum; species Chrysanthemum makinoi. Next base: position 92,283,186 of record OU343221.1, on the reverse strand, counting down.
TTTGCCCTAAATGGAGGTTTTTGGTCCACACCCTCCTTCAGTGTCTCAGTCCTAAGTCTGGGGGTTGGGATCAGTTCTCTAGCTCTATTGCAACTGCTATCATTTGTTTGGCTCAGGGGAGAATTTATAATTTTTCAAAATATATCTTCAAGGAAATGCTTAGAAATATCAAGGATACCAAACATAAATTTTTAATGTATCCTAGATTTCTCAAATGATATTAAACTGTGAACCCTCTGATAAAACCCCAAAAGCTATAAGTAAATCAACTGCCAAACTGTTTGCAACTATGAAAACAAATTTTGCTGGAGAACACAGACCCATGTTACCTTCTATGTTGCCAAGTGGCAATGTTGCTGCTGGTGCAGGAATTCCTGCTGGTGGTTTAGAGCCTATGATTGATGAGGCATCTGGTGGCCCTATGTCACCAGACCCCAACGCTGTTGGTGCTTCTGCATCAGCTTCAGTTGATATTAGGGCCTCCAATGCTCCTGATGCCTCTGCATCAGTTGCCACTGAAAACCAGCAACCCCCATCTCCTCAGCCTGTTGCCCCACCATCACGAAGGGTTGTTGCTCCTGAGGAGCTTGTCATTGCCTCTGAACCACAGGGTCAAACTCCTGTTGAGACTGAGGACAATGTTGATCAACCTTTTGTCCAACATTCTAGTCCACCTAGAGATACTTTTGAGGATGACACCAATTTTGGTGATGATTTTTATATGTCTCCTCTCAGGTCCAATGAAGCTCCCAAAACCTCAGGAAATCCTGTTGGTGGAGCTGAGGATCCTGATATGTTAATAAAAGTGTCTAGCTTACTTGACAGATATTCTAAGAAGGTTGATGATCTAGAGGCTCAGCTTTCAAAAACAAGGAATGAGCTTAAGGAGACCAAGCAGACTCTTGGTGGTGCTCTGGTTAAGTTGCTTAAAAGGGTGACATATTTAGAGGTTAGGCTCAACAAAAGGAGGAGCAGGGTCGTAGTTTCTGATACAGAGGAGGAACAAGATACTGAGAGGACCAACATTGATCTGGAGGCACTACATGTTTTGGCTTATGTTTCATTAGGAGAGACTCAAGCTCAGAAAGATCCAGAAGTTCAAGTGTTTAACAGAAGAAGGACTAGAAAGAGAAATTATCTAAACCTTAATGTGCTCAAGACTAGTTTTGTGGATTCTCCTGATACTTCTGTTGGTGCTGATCAAGTGCAACTTCCATCAGAACCCATTTCTACTGATAAGGGTGCTGAGGATATGGTTTCTTCTGATGCTGCTAAGATTCGTGTTCCCTCTGATAGTGTAACTGATCCTGCTGATAAGCTTATACCTGCTGCTACTTCCTCCATTGCTTCTGAGATACCAGCATCCATTCCTTCTGATCCCAAGGTTACTTCTGAAGATGTTCAAGTGGGTGTTTCTTCAGTAGATAAAGGGAAGGCTCCAATGGTTGAAGAGGAAGTGGATCCTGCTGCTATCAAGGCTGAAGAGGAGAGGCTTTTTAGGCTTCATGAAATTGAAAAGGGTGATATGGAAGTAGCAGAGAAAGTTCAAGCCTCCTTTGATGTAGAATTTCAAACTCACACGGTTCCTGAGATCACACCTAAAAGGATGAAAGAACTGGATGAGGCTGCCTTGCACTTCACTGATGATACATGGAGATGAATTGTAGCTGGAGCTACATCTAACACATACCTTTCTCAGGCTATCTTGGGTGGTGCTTTTGACTCAGATAATTTTGCTGCTGATTTGATGGAACTGGCTACTAGGAGGAAGAAAGCAGATGCAGAGAGGAAGGATAAGGCTAAAAGGGATCGACCGCCTACTCAAGCTAAACAAAGACAACATATGAGGGAGGTGGTCAAGAATATGAGTTCTGCTGTATACACCACTGGCTGGACTATGGTTTTGTGAAATCTTTGACAGATGAACAGCTGGTGGTAGAGTATAACAAGATTCTCAGTAGGTTGGAAAAGGATGGCCTTAATCCATATGAAAGGATGAAGAGACATCAGCCTTCATTGGAAGGACCTAAAGTGAAGAGATTAAAGTCTACTGATCCTTCTGATGAGATCCTACTTAGCACAACAGATGTTGGTATTCATGCTGAAGAGATTACTAAGCAGCATCCTACACCTGTTGAGAAGCCTACTACATCTCCAATTCTTCCTGCTGATGCATCTAAGGTTGATCATTCTAAAGGTGTTCCTGTTGCTGAACCTAAGAGCATTCCCACTGATAACCTAGGTGTGGTTTATTCTACTAAGCCTCAGGTTGTTTCCACTGATGTTGATCCAAATGCTCCCTTTTGATGCTGACCATCCTTGTTCTACTAAGAAGGATACATCTGTTTCCACTGATACACCTCAGCCTGAGTCTGTTGATCCTAATGAAGGTGCTAAATCATCAGATGTTAACCTAGTGATGCCTACTCCAGATGCTCCAAGATCTAACTTTCCTTCTCCTTCATCCTCAACTGGTGGGAGACGGAAGAGTATTCCCAAGAAGAGGAGCTCAAGGGTTCTTGATCTGGATGTTCCTGATAGTTCATTCATCACAGTTGCTGACCCTAGTGATTCTTATGAAGAACCAGTTGTGTGGTATCTCTTAGATAGATAGGAACTTACAGAATTCATGGGTGGCAAGGTGAATACAATTTATAGAAGAGAAGGGTCATTCAAGCATTTTACCTTTTTGAATGAGATACTTCATCTAGTGGATAGACAGGATCTTATAAAGTTGTATGGATTGGTCTCTAACTATTTTGATGCTCATCCTGCCTCTGATGCTGGTCTTCTTTTGTTGGGTGATTTACATGTCTTGTTTGACTCTACATATCAGGATGGAAAAGGGTTCCCTGTTTGGGATAGTCAGGGTAATTGGATTGTATGGGAATGGAAGTTTTATTCACTGGCTAATGTGCATGTATTACACACTGTAAGTGGTCATTATGTGTATATGTTCTCGGATTTCCAATATCCTTTGTCTGTGCAGGTTATGACTCAAATATTAAAGCATCAGCTGGTGCTTACTACTGAACCTGTTGGCAATGATATGCTGCACGCAGAGCAGTTAATCCAACTTATCAAGGATCGAATTCGTGATGCTAATGCTGCTGCCACATCTTGAGGTTGGTATTCTTGTTGTACATTTTTTCTTTTCTTCGTTTAAAAAAAATAAATAAAAAATAATAAAATATATGTTTTGTATATATTGTGTGTTTACTAAATTTCATCTCTGAGGATCATGTTGTATAGTTGTGTACCATATATGGTAATCAACTCACCATGTCTTTGACAAGAAAGATTTGACTCACCATGGGGGTACGGCTCTGGTGGGCATTTCTCAAATCCGTTGATAGTTGCTGATTTACTAAAAATTAGAGGGTTATCAATGTACCCTGGTCTCACATACCAAACATTGGCTACTCCATGAGCAAACGGCTCTGGTAAAGGGATATCAAATCCGTTCGATGGTTGACAATTTGCCAATAAATTGTATGGTGCTCAACTCACCATGTCCTCATAGATGAAGAGTTGGCTAGCCCACAAGTTCATGGCTTGTGGTAAAGGCAGTGGAATACCATGACTAGTCCTGAGTTAACAGCTTCAGGTAAAGACAAGTCAAATCCATTGATGGCTGTGATGGTTTGCCAAAAACCATTAGGGTTTTCCAACACACCGTTGATTCACGTTCTAAGTGTTGGCCTGGTTATTGGTTCACCAGGGTGATGTCATGATTCCACCAAAGAACCAGCTAGCCCAAGAGTGAGTAGCTACTTGGTAAAGGCTCCTCAAATCTACTCAGGTTACTGTTGTTGTTGGATTCTGATGCTGCTGCATAGGAGCTGCTGATGGATCTATGTTCGTTAATGCTAATACTGGTTGTTCTAGGAGTTGCTGCTGGTTCATTTTCTTGCTTCAGTTGTTGTGGTCCTCAATCCTCTTGCATGTTCAAGATCTATCTGGAAACTTGAAGTTAACATGGTCAAATTCAAGTTTAGGGGAGGATTGTTAGGAATTATTGTAATAGTGGGTTCCTGCTGATAAGGGTTCCTGCTGATAGTTTTCGTATTCCTGCTGATAGTGCAGTTACTGCGGATCATGCAGTTACTGCTGATAGTTATTATTATTTCCGCGGATATGTAGTTTCCGTATTATTAGTATTTAGTTAGGATATGCATGAGTTAATTTAGGAATAGATAATGCATATCTTTTACGTGGGTTGTAAGCTGCAGAATTAGGGTTTCTGGTAGTATAAAAGAAACCTGCGGATAGGGTTTATATACGCTTGTCAATAACGTCATTAGTAATTTAATATAGATTCATAGAGGATCAAGTATTTTGTGTTTACTGTCTTCTTAATTCTTGTGTTCATATTCCGCGTTGACATAAGTCTAACAAAGGTTCTCCATAGTTTGCTTGTGATTACACAGGTTTACTATACATTCATTAAGGCTCTTAAGATCTATCTGGGACTGATCCAACATGAAGGTAATATAATTCGCGAGCCTGCCTTTGACCCTTCACGATCTCCTCTTGAAACTGCATCATACAGGCCTGATAAATAATCTCCTCGAATATCATTCTGATGTGTTCTATAAAATTCGATTCTATTCTGTTCTATACAATAATACACCCCAATGACATACTGCTGAAAAAGCATGCCATTTCGAAAAAGCAGATTATAATTATCATACCTCGAGTGCAGCTGGTATGTGTAGAAAGCATTCATCGAAACACGTCTTAGCTCATCGTCTGGATCTGCTGTTCTTAACATTAACTTTGTATGATACCCTGGCTGACCATAGATGAAAATCAATGGAAACTGTAATGACGTGTATGACTTATGGATTTTGCTGATCCTCTTTACTGGGCCATTTGTGTATTCTAGTATAACATAATAATTCGACTCACTTTCTGGGCCACTGTCAAAGACAATGGCGCCAAGAGTCTGTGATGCTGGAAGCTCATAACCACGGGGCCCTTCACCACTGTAAAGCCTCACTTTAAATTTAGTGACATCATGCTGAGCACACTTGTCGCGTGCAGTTCTAAATATCTTAACCAACTCATTGTTGGTGTCTAGAAAGTGAATGAGCCCTTTCATGATCTGCAGATCCAAATCAGTGGCATCTGAATTTTCAAAATGGCTCAACCTATGCTCAACCTCGTTCTGTGTGTCATAGATATAGAGCTGTAAAAATTTTGGGTCGTCATTAGTTGTACAAAGCGACCCAATTCGATGGTATATTTGGCCTGAAACTTTGGAAACATATGGCCCTCCACCATTATTGATCGCGGTGTCGACATTCGCACCGAAAGAAGTCATTGCAAACATCTGATTGTAGGTTCGTATATTTTCCATAAAGGTTCTTCTGCAAGCAGCTGCTTGATATACTCACGCGGCTCTACTTCTGGTTGCATAAATATTCTACCGCCTCCACATCATAAATGGTATTGAGGTGTGGCATTTCTAAACCGGTGGCTTGCAAACTGCTCCCCAGGCCAAAACACAGCGTTACAATGATAGCACCGCTCAGAGCAGTCCCCTAAATCATCATATGCATATGATGTATCAAAATTTATTAAGAAACCATAATTAATTCAAAGGTTTATGAATACATGTTCTTAAAAAAGATAACCGATGCTAAAAAAATCACAAAAAAGAAGTAACCTTGTGTTGTATGAGAAGATGATCCTTCATCGATGCTGCATGATCCATCACCCATGCCATGATGGAAAGTACTTTTAAGGAATCACTGACGTTTAGTCTTTCTAGAGGATTAACCTGAGTGGCCAGTTCTTTTTCGACCTTGTGACTGAAGAGTAACATTTTGTTGAACACTTGTTCCGGGATTGTCATCCAGACCTACCGCTGCCACCCAAAGAAAAGAGCACAAAAGCTTAACCGATTTTTAGATTTACAAAAATGCATTGCAAAAGTCAAAACTAAAAAATTACTTACTTTGAGTTGCATGAGTATCTGTGGTTTGACCAACGGTATGAGCATAAGCATCTGAATCTGATCGGTGCATGGATGTTGTGGAGGACTGCTATAGCAGTCCTTTTCTTCCTTGTGACTGATGAGTAACATTTTGTGCAGCACTTGCGTAGCCATTGTCATTCATGCCAGCCGCTGCCACCCAAAGAAAGGAGCATAAAAGTTTAGTAGATTTTTTGTTAGGATTTGGAAAATCCAGTAGTTAAAGTGTCGGTCACCTCAAGTATATGTAATCGTTAGAAAGCTAGTAGTCGTAGTTATTTAATGTTATGTAGTATTTAGTTAAGTAACACCGTGGAGGACGGACGGGTCTTTACCCACTGTATGCCTGATCCACAGCCCGTCAGGTGGCGTTTTATGTAATGACTATAAATACTCTCTACCTCCCAAGGTAGAGAGTTGGAGCTCATAATAAGATTTTTCTTTCTCTCACTAAAGTTCCCAAACCTCTAACTTTCTCTCTCTAAAACTCATCTTATACGCCTACTTTATTTATGGTTTGATGTGTATGTGAAATCCAATATGTTACAAATGGTATCAAGAGCCATGGTTAGATCATCTCTTTCATATCCTTGGATTTCTAGTGGTTTTTAGATGGTTTTTGAGTTTGAAAAAGTGTAGTCGTTTTTGCATCATTTGGTTCATTTCTAGTGTTAAAGTTTGAATTTTGAGTGTACTTTTGTGTTTAGGATCATTGTATGTGCTTGGGTTTTGATTTGGTAAGCTTGAATCACTGTGGTTGAGCTTGTTTTGGATTGAAAAGTGTGTTTTTAAAGTTTTTCTTGGTAGCGACTTGGCTCTCAGAGTGAATTTCTTGGTAGCGACTTGCTTCAGTAAAAGGTAGCGAGTTGTAGTGAGTTTTGGTAGCGACTTGGTCATAGCGACTTGCCTTTTGAGACAAGCCGACAAACATTACACTTAGTGGATTCTCCACTACGGGTAGCGACTTGGTAAGGTAGCGACTTGCTTTCAATTTTGATAGCGACTTGTTCTTTAAGTTTCTTAGCGACTTGGTGTTAGCGATTTGGACATTAGCGAGTTGCTATTTAGCGACTTGACGTCTTAGCGATTTGGTGCATAGCGACTTGCTGTCAAAATTCGTAGCAATTTGGAACTTAGCGACTTGTCTTCTAATTACTTAGCGACTTGGTGCTTAGCGACTTGGTTAAAGGTTTCTTAGCGACTTGGTTAACTTTTGTTTGTAATACGGTTTTCTCTTGATTTAGTAAAATCCCGTGAAAGAATCTATTTCCCGGTTTAATCATAGAGTTATAAAATCCCGTGTAATAAGTTAACATGTCTACCAACGTTCCTACAATCATCTCCACTGTTGCCGAGGATGTTCAAGCAGCTGGTTCAGATACTCGTCCACCCATGCTTGACAAAACTGACTACGACTCTTGGGCTCAACAATCAAATTGTATTGTATTGGAAAGGAAAATGGGGTCAACATTCTCAAATCGATTGATGAAGGACCTTATCAGATTGAGACTACAAGAGACTTAATTGATACAACTGCAGATGGAACAATGATCTATGGGATAGACAGACCAAAGACATATGATGAGCTCAATGATAAGGAGAAAAAGAGATTCAATGCTGATATCAGGGCTTCTAACATCATACTTCAAGGTCTTCCAAAAGATATCTACAAGCTTATCAATCACAACACCGAAGCCAAGGCAGTGTGGGATAATGTCAAGATGCTTCTTTCTGGTTCTGAATTAACTATGGAAGACAGAGAATCACAACTCTATGATGAATTTGAGGACTTCAAGATGAAACCAGATGAGAGTGTCTATGAGTATTACGTAAGATTCCACAAGCTTGTTAATGACATGAGGAACATCAGAATGACTATGCCAAACATTCAGTTGAACTCAAAGTTTGTGAACAACATGAATCCCGAATGGCATAAGTTTGTCACCTCTGTGAAGCTAACCAAAGGATTGAAGAATACAAACTATGAGCAACTCTATGCCTTCCTTCTTCAGAATGAGACACATGCTATGTTTGAAAAAAGGATTCTTGATCGGTTCAAAACCAACCAGGGAGAGACAAGCTCATCAAATGATTCAACTGCCTTCTACTCACACATTGGAATTACCACCAAAGCATCTCAAGTTATACCCATGGGTAATGGTAATCACAAACTCATTCTTGATCCAATGTTCAAACAAGTTGATGCTGATGCAGCCGTGAGAAACTTCATTAATCAACTGGCTCTCATGATTAGTCAAAACATGAACTCTCTCCCACACACCAACAACAACCTCAGAATAGCATCCAATCCACACAATCAAGCCACTATCAGAGATGGGAAGGTTATGGTGCAGCCAGTTCAAGAAAGGCAGTACGAACAAGGAAGAGGTGGAGTCAGTAGAGGATATGTGGCAAATCTGAATAGGGGAAGGAATGGAAATTAGGGACAAGGAAAACCTATCAAGTGCTACAACTGTGGAGGTGAGGGACATATTGCAAGGAACTGCACATCGCCAAAACACCCTCAGAATGCAGAGTACTTCAGGGATAAGATGTTGCTTGTGCAAGCTCAGGATAATGGTGTAGCTTTGGATGAAGAGGAGTTGTTGTTTCTTGCTGAGGGAAATGCTAAGACATATGATGCAGATGTGGATGAGCAGCCAATTCAGGAGATAGGCCACAATCATCAGAATGCCTTTCAAGTCGCTGATTATGATGCATACGACTCTGACGTTGATGATGAACCTACTGCAAAAACCATTTTCATGGCTAGCATTTCTCCAATGGTCCCTCCTAAAGTCTCGTTATCACCACAAGCTGGTCCATCCAAAGACAAAATCATTTCTGAGGTACTAAAACTATACGATGAAGTTGATGAGCAAAAGACACATGACGAAGTACAATCAACTGTAATTATTGAGTCAGATATTGAAAATATGGGTAATATCAATGTTGTCCCATATGATCAATATGTGAAACAAAGTGAAAGTGAGATTGTACCAAGTGATGTATCTTATGCAGTCAATGATGACTATGCTTTTGACGAATACACTGCATGTGCCCCTGATGATTCTGTTATCTTTGAACTTAATGCCTATAAAGAACGTGTTGCTATTTATGAACAACGAGCTAAGTTTGAATTAACCACCCATGAGCAGGAGATGGATGACCAAATGCGTACAGTTATTAGAAAAGTAACTTTAGAGAAGAAGTCTTAAAACAAGAGTTAAACTCCTTACAAGAAAAGCTTTCTAAAACGGCTAAGCAAAAACAGGAACTTCAAGAAAATGTTAAAGTGCTTAAACAGGAATTTCATGCTAAGTGTCACACCCCCAAATTACCTGTTTTGCAGCGGAATGGAATTCCTGGGGATTGACTGTCATAGCATCACAGTTATAGATATATTGAACAACCTAAAGTGTCGTTTGGAAAATACATCGTTTGATTTAATAAAACATTCAGAGTTTACAAAGTATAGGTCCCAAATGAAAATCAAATTGTGCGAAAATAAGTTTGTTACAAGCCAAACGATGTTTTAAAGTTCATAAAACCCAAGTGAGACGTGTCGTCACCACGACTCTATGATATGTCCACATGCATGCCATGAATTGAATGCCTTAGATACCTGAGATAAAACATGCTAAAAAGTGTCAACACAAAGGTTGAGTGAGTTCATAGAGTTTGCGTTAAAATGTAAAGCCTTTAAAGAATGTTCATGCAGCAAAGGCATTGCAAATCCACTCAGTTCCAAGTTCTGCCCGTACAAAACTTGCAGCTTGTGTGTTTACAACCCATTGCCAAAATATGTATAGTTTATGTTCAAATGCATGATGTCAAATGAATTCACATAACAGTACATTACTTAATGTATCAATATTCAATTGATATAACACATATGAGAGTTGTTTCAAATAATTCCAAGACCATTAGTTCATGATTATACCAAGACATTTAGTTCAATGATTATACCAAGACATTTAGCTCAATGATAATACCAAGACCTTTAGCTCAATGATTATACCAAGACATTTAGCTCAATGATTATACCAAGACATTTAGCTCAATGATTATACCAAGACATTTAGCTCAATGATAATACAAAGACATTTAGTTCAATGATTATACCAAGACATTTAGCTCCGTGATTTATGATATAGAATATGACTAAACATTCAATTCAGATAAACATATAGTTGCAAATAGGGTTATTATACAAAAAATTCACTAAAGTTTGCGAAAAATTTGTCCTAAGTCACTAAAGTTTAAAAGTTGTCATTCAGGTTACTCAACGTTAAAAAGCAAACATGTCTATAATTCCAGCGATTTTTACGTTTATTTTTTTTATATGTTAAGTAACAAAAATGTCATGTCTTTACAACTTCAGTGACCTGGATGACAACTTTCATAAGTTCAGTAACGTGGTTGACAACTTTCATAAGTTGAGTAACCTGAATGACAACTTTTAAACTTTAGTGACTTAGGACAAATTTCTCGCAAACTTTAGTGACTTTTTTGTATAATAACCCTTGCAAATAATCATGAATGTCATAAAAGTTGATGAGCATGTATGTCCCCCAAAAGTAGTATAAAAACAATTGAAAATATGGCTATGGAACTCACATGGACAATGATGTGATGGCAAAAGTGGATACACCAAAATGTAGCGTGAATCTCTAAACTTGACCTATTATGAATGATACGATACATAATAAGTTATGATGTAATGTTATGCATGCAATTCGGATGATATCTATACCACTTACGAATTTTTGAAAATAATATTTCTCGTCGAGAAATAATCTTTTAACGTCTTGACCATTTTTAAATTACTTTACATGTAATTACGTTGAAATGATATCCGACGATAATCATTTAGTGATTTATTATGAAATTATAACTTTTCGTCGTAAAATAATGTTGTTGAAATTTTCATGAAAGTGACTAAAACGGCCTCGAAAAGCTAGTCGTAAAATGGTGCACGTCGAGTGTTAGGAAATGAACTCAACGGTTTTGGGAAGCTTGTATCATTATCTCAAAGTTTTAGTGTTTAAGTTTTCATCCTAGAGGTCT
>OU343221.1:92168941-92272036 GCA_910596185.1 Chrysanthemum makinoi | reverse complement strand
GATTAAAGATAAGCCAATGTTTTATCTAGAACTTTCTAAGTATTGTTTACTTGACATACAAGGATAAGAATTGTAAAATGCGTTTAGGGGTTATCCTTGAGCCTATAAAAGGACCCCTAGATTGATATTAGATATGTTTGTTTTAGAATCCAAAGATGCGATCAATATTAGAGTTTTAGAGAGTTTGATATTTAGTGTTTTAGAGTTATTAATAAATTTATATTCTTCTTAGCTTTGTTAAGTAAATTTACATACTTGATAAAGATTACTCGGTGTTTCATTGTTAATAACTTAGGATTTATCAGGGTTGTTAAACCTTAACAAGCTATTTAAGTTAGTTTGATTAGGTACATCGATCCAACAGTGAAATGCATTAAGGACATAGATTACTGCTTGAGTAACAAGTAGTAGCGGTAAACATTATTTTACAAAACCCGACTTTCTAAACCCCGAAACTAACAATCTTAAAGCAATTTCGCGTGTCAAGATGGCGTCCAAGAACACGATCACGGATGTCAATCGACATCGTGAAGTTAGACCGTTTCGTTGGTGGAAGTTTAAAACGTTGGCAAAAGAAAATGCAATTTCTTTTAGCTACATTGAGCGTTATACGTTCGACCAAACCTATATTATTAAAGATCGGAGAATGAAACCTTAACTTCGGTCTCGTGAGCGAATCAAGTTTGAAAATGATGATTTCATCTGTGTGGCCATATCCTCAATGCTATATATCGGATCCACCGCCGACATGTATCAAGAACTATCCAACTTAGGAACTACGGAATGCTCTCGAGCGATACTTCCGGAGGAGGGCCAACAAGTAAGAATTATGTTTCTAAATTTAATTCGTACAAAATGGTAGATTTACGTCCGACAATGGACCAAATGTATGAACTCGAGTACATTCTTAGTATGTTTACTGGTCTGTGCAAAACCGTCAAGTTATCTCACGCGAGCGAGTCACTTGTGAATGACCAACTGTAAGAAACTCAAAACAGATTACACACCAATGCAATTTAGATCAGAGGAATATAGGGTATTCCGGGTCGTTAAGTCCCAAGGAGGATGAATTGGTGTTTAAACAACTTCAGATGATAGAATGATCACTAAGGATAGTGATCAGTAAGGTTTTGAATGGATAATTACCTAAAGGAAAGATTTACAAATTACAGCGACTTAAATGCAAATTAAAAGAAATTAAAAAGTTAAACTCTATTAAATAAACGCTATCACTATAATTAAAATGATGTTTTTGTTTTTATGTTTTTATAAAACTGAATTTAAAATCTACGTGACGTACAGATTAAAAAGTGAAACTTATACAATATTAACCCTAAAAATATGAAAATGATATTTTTACAATCCTAATGATATAATAAAATTTTAAGAAAAGAAAATTATTTTTATAACTATTTAATTAATTATTATTAATTAAAAACTAATTTTAACTAATTAATAATAACCTAAATTACAAGAAAATAGGAAATAAAGCTAGAAAAATAAAATTAAGACTTGGAAAAATCTAAAATGACAAAAAGAATTTTCAAAACTATTTTTGTATTTTTCTGATTATTTTTCTATTTTTATGGATTTTAAACTATTTAAAACTAATTAAATTACTAAAAATTACAAAATAAACTATGAAAAATCTGGAAAATTACTTTTTTACTATTTATATTTATCTAAACTTAATAAAAATGAAAAATTATTTTTTTGGACTTTTTCTGAATTATTTGTATTAAAAGCTATTTAAATAATCCTAGAAACTGTTTTTAATTAAGAAAAATAGAAAACTGTTATGGAAAAATGTGAAAATTTCAGGAAAACTCTAAAATTATACTAGGAATCTAGGAAAAATAGAAAAACATGGTGTTGTGTGGAAGATTATGGAACTGCTATAGTAAGTACTTATTAATAAGCACCTTGAATAAGCAAATGATAACCAAGGACCACCAAACCTTCACAGAAGCATTATTATGCTAAAACTACTAGAATGAAGCAAGAAACAATGAGCCTTAACCTCTGGATTACAACTGCTTGTGATTTGATGTGTTGAGCTTATTGTGCAAAACAGTTGTGAAGGTGCTACTTTTAAGCTTAAGCACAAATCTGACAATAAGCTAAAAATGAAAAGTAATAATTGGAACTTGGAGAAGACCTGGCCAACTACTTTGAAACCAAAAATCAGACCAAGAGCAGCTCTGTGGAGCTTGGAACAAGCTCTGCAAGGTCTGAATAAAAGCTCAGCTCTGACTGAACTTTGGAGCAGGGCAAATAAGCCCTGCTTGAAGAGCTTGTTTGAGAGCTTTAGTAAATTTCTAAAATTCTACAAAAATACTTATAAGAAACTAGACCAAGAGAATTTATAAGACCCAAAGTTTGGCTTGATTTGACCCAAAGATGAGTCTGTGAAAAATCTTGCTAGTTGGCCAAAAACTGGTTTTATCAAATATTTTGACTTTTGATAGTTGATATAAGTTTGACTTTCTTGAACTTTGGAACCAATTTTAAGACATTATTGATGTTATATGATGTACTAACACCAATGCAAGTTATCTCTATAAATTTCAAGCACAAAATAAGAATTTAAACTTTCAAAATCACAACATTGTAGACTTAAGGCAGATTATGTGAGGTTTTGACTTTTGAATGTGTGCAAGTGCAAAACTATGACCGAAATGAGTATACTAGGACTAAACAAACATGATCCAACACATAATGACCACTTGAGTAGACCCTATAACAAGTTATGACAGTGGATCCAAACATCCTTGATTAACTAAGTTGCAAATTAAATATAGACTAACTCAATGTTTAAGCTAATAAAATTGGTTAATCTGACTTTATTTATACTAAACACAACTAATTAAACATGTTTTAACCACTTAAGATTACACTAACAGATTAAGCTTATGAGACTTGAAAAATCACTTACAAATAGAACTTTAGCCCACATTGGTATCTTGAACCAATGAAATCACCACCTATTCTAGTCCAAACATTCTGCTTCTAAATCACCCCAAACCCATGTCTGCATCACCAAATTCCACTTCTATGCCTGTTTAACCAAATGTGCTTCTTATGTTGACTTTTGTTGACTTTCAAGGGAACTTAATTAAACTGATTCTTCAAGCTTACAAAAAGCTATATAGAGCTTAAGTAAGATGATTTGAGCTTAAATAAAGCTTATTGAAGCTTTGAATACCAGAGTTTGAGTTTGAAATTTAGAACAAAGCATTGTACATAAGATATGCAAATGAAATGAAACTTTGATTTAGAGATCCAAACTGAATTATATCAACTAGATAACTTGTTTTCAGTATCATGAAGCTTAAAAATACAAAGTTGAAAGCTAATTAAGACATTTAAGAAAAATGCGACATCAAATGAATTAAAAACTAAAACTTTTTTTTTCTCTCTTCAGCTTCTTTTATGCTTCAAATATCATCCACGTGGCTTTTTGATGCAATCCCACCTCTCAATTGGACCAATGGAAGTGTTTTGAGTGTTAGCTTATTTTTGGCGGGAAGTGCATATTTGACTTATAGGTACTGTATAGCAAGTAGGGGTGGGTTTGTAGGGGTAATGATGAGTGAGGAGAAAGGTGTTTGGGATAAGGTCTTGGGATGGAGCAGGTAACAGCTGGGAAAGCAGAAGCATGAGGTGGAAGAAGGTGAACAGTGGGGGAGTGGCGCGTTTCTGGATTTTGACTTATTTTGACCAAGGGGTCAAAATGAGTTTTGGCAGGGGTCATTTGGCAATTGGCAGGGGTCAATTGTTAATTTTGACAAGGCTTATTAGACAAGGACTAGTTTTGTAATTCTTCCAAACTTGAGGGGCCATTCCTGTAATTTTCTCAAAGTTAACACAAGGACCAATATTGACAAGCTTCAAAAGTACAAGGACTTGTTTTGACATTTTCAAAATTCCAGGGACCAAACTTGACAATTTCAAAAGTTCAGGGACCTTTTCTGCCATTTTACAAAATGTTTATTCAAGGACCATTTTTGACAAATTAGAATATTTCAGGGACCTTGAATAACATTTCTCTTTATTTAGATTTACCAGGGACTGTTTTTGACAACTTTTGAAACTTGGGGGACTAAAACTGTCAATTATGCAAACTTGATACGTTTTTCACCAGATTTTGATGTTTTTGCATTTAAAACATATAAAACACTTATTTGTGATATTTTTATCATTTTGATGCGTTTCTAAGTGTTTTCAGATGTTTTTGCAGTTTAAACAGTACAAAAATGATGAGTATTTACACACTCATCAATCCCCCACACTAAGATATTGCTAGTCCCTAGCAATGTTTTGAGAAAAAAACTTAATGGATTTGAAACTCTTTACCAAAAGCCATTACTTCTGGAGTAGCCAAATGTTTCAGTTCAAGTAAGAACCATGGTACACCGATAACCATGTGATTTTGAGCAAACCACCAGCTTTCAACGGTTTTTGATTTGTCTTTACGAAGCCGCACTTTACCCTCCTGGACTAGCCAACTCTTAGATAAATTATCAATATTATCTTTGGTGAGTCGATTACCAATTATGGTTTTTCCACTGCCTTTACCACAAGCCATAAACTTGCGGGCTAGCCAACTCTTCACTTTTAGGATATGGTGAGCTGAATACCATACAATTTTGGGCAAATTGCAAGCCGTCAATGGGTTTGAGATATCTTTACCAAGAGCCGTTTGCTCTGGATTAGCCAATCCTTTTGTTTATTAGACAAGGCGGACTGATAACCAAATGAGTAAGTGTAAAACACTTACTCCAAAACAAATTTTGGCCAAAATGGGGAATTGGGCGGAATAATTACATGATAAAATTCGTGAGAATTCCCCCCCACACTTAGAAATGAATATTGCCCTCAATATTCAAAGTACCGCCGGTTATGCCGAAACATAGAACGTAAAATACTAATTATTTAGAAAGATGATGATTATTTTATTTTTTTATTTTTTTTTTTTTTTTTTTTGTGTGTGAAACACTTATATACATACACAACATGTGGGGCAACCCCCCACACTAGGGTGGTAGAAAATAGAAAGAAGTCAGAAATATGGGTGAAAACCCATATGGCATGCTACTTTTTTTGATTACCGAGTCGCTAGCTTGACTCGATCCCCGCATTCATTGGTTCATGGGGAAAGTTTGAAGATCCGGGACAATCACAGGAGGAATGTCCTCTCCAAAATAATGCTTCAACCGATGACCATTCACTTTAAAGTTTGGACCATCGGGTTGAGATAACTCAATGGTGCCATAAGGATAAACCTTAGTGATAGTAAATGGTCCAGACCAGCGGGATTTAAGCTTTCCCAAGAAAATCTTCAATCTTGAATTAAAAAGAAGGACTCGATCACCAACATTGAAAACGCGGTTTTTGATCTTTGAGTCATGAATCTTCTTTGTCTTTTCTTTATAGATCAAAGAGTTCTCGTAAGCTTGATCACGGAGTTCATTTAATTCATTCATTTGAACTTTTCGGTGATCACCAAATTGTACTGCGAATATCGAAGTTGGCATGCTTCAAGGCCCGGTATGCCTTGTGCTCTAACTCAACAGGTGATGACATGCCTTCCGTATACAAGCTTGTATGGAGTACACCCGATGGGTGTTTTATAAGCTGTCCGGAAGGCCCAGAGTGCGTCATCTAGCTTATCCGACCAAGAGGCACGGTTTTCGCCAACCGTCCTTCCTGAATTCTTTTATCCCTCGGTTAGAAACTTCCACTTGCCCACTTGTTTGTGGGTGGTACGCAGATAGAGAGCGGTGAGTTACACCATACTTCTGCATGACTCTTTCAAACTGGTCATTGCAGAAATGCGTACCACGATCACTGATTATGGCTCGTGGAGTTCCAAACCTAGCAAACAAGGATTTTAAGAATTTCACTACAACTCGGGCATCGTTGGTGGGTAAAGCCTTAGCTTCAACCCATTTTTATAAGTAGTCAACGGCCCAGTATGTACTTATTACCGCGAGAAGAAGGGAATGGCCCCATAAAGTCAATGCCCCAGATGTCAAAGATCTCACACACTTGAATGGCGTTTTGTGGCAGTTCATTCCTTTGTGAGAGATATTCCGTGGCGTTGACAAGCGTCCACAGCTTTGACAAATTCATGGGCATCCTTGTAGATTGTGGGCCAATAGAATCCGGAATCAAACACCTTCTTGGCGGTGTAGTTTGGGCTATGATGTCCCCGTAGGTCGACATGGCAAGCCTTGAGAATGTCAATAGCTTCCTGACCATATACACATCGCCTGATGACTTGATCCGCGCAGATTTTGAACAAGTAGGGGTCGTCCCAGAAGTAATGTTTAACATCCTTGAAGAATTTGTTCTTCTGTTGGGACGACATCCCTTTCATTATGAAGTTACCCGCATGGTAATTTGCGAAGTCAGCAAACCATGGGGTAGAAGAGTCTCCACGAAAAGAAACCGCATTGAGTGTTTCGAGAGGAAATGTTTCATTTATTTCCTTTTTCTCGAAAACATCTTGGTGAGGGTTCTCTAATCTGGATAGATGATCAGCCAGGTTCTCGGCTCCTTTTTATCAACGTATAATGATATCAAACTCCTGGAGGAGGAGAACCCAACGGAGCAATCTCGGCTTTGCATCTTGTTTGGCAAAGAGATATTTAAGAGCCGAGTGATCCGTATACACCACGCATTTGGTCAAGATAAGGTATGGCTGAAATTTCTCAAACGCATACACCACGCTAATAGTTCTTTTTACTGTAGTGGTGTAATGGGTTTGAGCTTCAGTCATAGTCTTACTTGCGTAGTGTATAGGCTGAAAATGCTTTGTTTTGCGTTGCCCCAAGACTGCACCGATAGCAAAATCACTTGCATCGCACATGAGCTCGAAGGGTAAATCCCAGTCGGGGGCAACTAGAATGGGTGCTTCCGTAAGCTTTTCCTTTAGTGTTTCAAAAGCTTGACGCACTTTCGGGAGAAAAGATAAAAGGAGCTTCTTTTCAAGAAGATGGGTCATAGGCCGGGCGATTTTGGAAAAATCCTGTATGAATCTGCGATAAAACCCGGCATGACCAAGGAAACTCCTAATACCTTTGACGGTAGTGGGATGAGGTAGTTTAGCAATAACATCAACTTTTGCTCTATCTACCTCCATCCCATTTTTGGAAATCTTATGGCCAAGGACTATGCCTTCTTTGACCATAAAATGACTCTTCTCCCAATTTAGACAGAGATTGGTGTCTTCACACCTTTTAAGCATTTTGTCTAAATGGGAGAGACAAGTCTGAAATGAATCCCCGATGACTGAGAAGTCATCCATAAACACCTCCATTGTTTCCCCGATCATGTCGTGGAATATGGCCCTCATACATCGTTGGAAGCGTGCGGGAGCGTTACATAAGCCAAAAGGCATACGTTTGTAGGCAAAAGTTCCGTATGGGCCGGTGAATGTGGTCTTCTCTTGATCCTGTGGATCAATGGGGATCTGAAAGTAACCCGAGAAACTATCAAGGAAACAATAGTACTCATTCCCTGCTAATCTCTCAAGCATCTGGTCCATGAAGGGTAGAGGAAAATGGTCTTTACTGGTGGCGTCATTCAACTTACGATAGTCAATACACACACGCCATCCCGTAACCAATCGAGTTGGAATTAACTCGTTTTCTTCATTCGTGACAACAGTTATGCCACCCTTTTTAGGAACACAGTGAATCGGGCTAACCCAAGGACTATCCGAGATAGGGTAAATCAATCCTGCATCAAGAAGTTTGATAACCTCTTGTTTGATAACATCATGGAGTTTTGGATTCACCCTTCTCGATGTTGAGCTGCTTGCAAAGTCATCCTCCATCAAGATTTTGTGAGTACGAACTCGGGTTAATACCCTTAATGTCGGAGAGTTTCCAAGCAATTGCTTGCTTGTGTGACTTCAAGACCTTTATGAGAGCAGTCTTTTCATCTTTACTCAAATCTCGAGCAATAATGACGGGTAATTTATCATCACCTTCAAGAAATGCATACTCAAGATGAGGTGGTAAGTACTTAAGTTCGACTTCGGAAATTCTTGATTTCTCAACTGACTTGACTTCCTTGTTATGAAGTTTGACCGGAGGGAGTGGAGGAGAAGTGTCCTGATTTAACAACTTCTCAAGAATAAGAATATCTCCCTCCAGATTAATCTCATGGTGATTAATCTCTTCAGGAATTGCATCACTAATGTGAGGGGTTGATGAATGATCATCTTTAAGCATTTTCTCAATGAGAAGTATGTCCCCTCGATGTCAATTGGAGCGTGATCAATTTCCCATGGAACAGAATCACTAGCCAAGTATGCTTCAATCTCTTCCAAGATGAAGTCGCTTCCCTCAAACGGAGTGAGAGAAGGAGTAGAATTGGCTATGATAGGTTGAGAAGATGTGGTGGGATTCCCACTCACAGAATTATGAGAATAACCAAGAACTTCTTGAGAGTACTCTTTAGAAGCAACATCAATGATATCTATTCGGTTAACCGACTCGAGAATCATAGTTTCGGAGTACCTCGAAGTTTGATCAAGGTTAAAGGTGACAGCTTCATTACCAACACGTAATGTGATTTCTTGCTCAAATGCATCAATGAGAGCACGCCCGTTCTCGGAATCCTCTTCCAACAATGAGGGGAACCCGATGATCGGCATCGAAATCAACAACTACAAAGTCAACTGGAAAATGGAACTTTCCTACTTTCACAAATACGTCCTCGGCAATTCCAAGAGGACGGGATATTGTACGATCTGCAAGCTCGAGAGTCATGCATGTAGGAGTAAGATCCGGAAGAGAAAGTTTCTTCCATATTGAATGAGGCATCAGGTTTATGCTTGCACCAAGATCGGCTAAGGCAAAGCATTCAACCATTCATGGAAATACACAAGGTAAGAGGAACTTTCCAGGATCTCCAAGCTTCTCGGGAAGCTTCTTCAAGATAATGCAGAGCGTTCTCGTTGAGGAGTTTTAGCCATTTCAAACAGCTTTTCCTTGTTGCTTAACATGTGTTTGAGAGTTGATGTAAACTTGGGCATCAACATGATAGCATCCGCGAAGCTTATGTCAAAATGAAGTTCTTGGAAAATTTCAAAGAATTTTTCCATTTGATGACCGGCTTTTTCGCGGAGCTTTTGCTCATGTAAACGTGATGGGTAAGGAATAGAAGATTTGGATTTTCCAATGGGAGCTACAGGAGGTTCAAAACAACTCACTGGATTGGATTTTGGTTTGGACAACTGAGGATGGACGTATTGGTTCCTCCATTATTAGTAGGAAGTTCCTTGTCCGTTGTCGCCTCAGGTTCACTTTCCACTACCTTCGGGAGAGAAGAAGAAGAGGTAGTAGGAATAGCGGGTCCATCATATGAAGCTCCACTTCTGGTTGTGATCGCCTTTGCATCGCCCGTCGGATTAGCGATCGTGTTGCTAGGTAGAGTACCGAGCCCGAGGGTTCGATCATTTAAAGACTTCTTTAGATTCACGATCACTGACCAACACCTGTTTGTCTCCTCTTGAGACTTCATGAATTGCCTTAAAAGCTCATCAGATGTTGATACAGGAGGAGGTGGAGGGGTAATTTGAGGCCTTATGTTCTGGTTATAGCCAGAATTCCCTTGATTAGGGTTCATATTCCCCTGAAATTGATTCCCTCGATTGTAAGTGTTTTGATTAAGATTTCCTTGTTGTTGGAAACCTTGGTTGGGACCGGAATAGAAATTACCTTGGTTTTGATAACCTTGGTTCATTCTTGGTTGGTTCGATTCGGTTAGGATTACGGTTGAAACCGGGTGGTGCCTGATAAGTGTTAGCACGGTAGTTTGGTTCATTATGAGGACGGTATTGATTACCTCCTTGATTTGAAGTACCGGCTATAGCATTAGCTTCAAAAGGACTACCATCGGTGGCAGTACAGTTGTAGTATGCATGAGGACCACCACAAGTAACACAAACTTCAACTTTCTTCACTTCACCATATGATGGTGCTTGTGTGAAAGTGACTTTCTTTTGGTTAGCAAGAACCAAAGCCTGAACAATATCCGTGAGTTTGTCAATCTTAGCATCGGTGCTAGATGTACTCACGGGAGATGAAGTAGAAGGTACAGCATTAGACTGAGATTGATATGTCTTTGCTCGGAAAGGGCGGAACTGGGACTTGTTTTCAATTATTTGCAAGGCTTCTTTTGTGGTCTTGCTCAGAAATTACCTCCCGCGGAGGCATTTAGAGAGTCTTGATCACCTTGGTGCAGACCATTGTAGAAAGTATCCATTTGCATTAATTCGGTAAAACCATGATGCGGACACTTGCGGAGCAATTCTTTGTAACGATCCCATGCCTCCCCGAATGATTCATCAAATCTTTGAGAGAATTTCATTATCTCATTCTTAAGACTTGTAGTTCGGGATGGAGGATAGAATTCGTTAACAAACTTTGTGACTAGATCTTCCCATGTCTCAATGGAACGAGGGGTTGTTTCTCAAGCCAATTTCGGGCTTGTCCCTCTAGAGAAAATGGGAACAGAAGAAGCTTGATAGCTTCATGTGGGACATTCTTGTACTTGATGGTAGATGCAATCTTGTTAAACCATCGAATGTGTGCATGAGGATCATCCCGCTCAAAACCATAGAATTGGCTTTGGGTTACCAGATTAAGTAACCCGGTTTTGAGCTCAAAAGTATCAGCCACGATGGCTGGGACAACAATAGCATCTCCGTAACCCTCGATGGGTGCTTGGAGAAGCTCATTCATCGGTTTGTCTTCTGCCATTACGGCAGGTGGTGGTGGTGGTAGACGTTCCTCAGTCACAGCTGAAGGAGCAGAACGTCCTCTACGTCTACGAGGAATCTTGCCAAGCTCAGAAAGTGGACTTGTAGAGCTGGAAGAACGAGTGCGCATGCACTAAGTTTAAAAATCAGTTTTCAAAACAAATGAGGCAAAACACAAGTGAACTTTAACCAATAATCACAAATGAAATGGCTTCTTTGAAAAAGGTACACCAAATCACAAGGACACAAAGGCAAGTTTTAAATCTGATGTTCGGGAACTTATTATGGTCGCACCCCCAGTTAGGTAGTGCACTGCCTTGATTTGCGGTGGTTGATTTTTATGTATATTAAGTATCACTAAAAAGACGTAGGTAATGATTTGTGCTGATGGGTTTAAAAACTTTTTGGACAATATTTTTGGTATCGTTTCGTTTAACCAAATCGTATCTCTTCAAGAATCACCTTAAAAGAGAATACAAAATAGAAAACGTTCCGATTGTTTTGTTGTTTTATATTTTTTTTGGTGTTTTTAACACTTTAGGAAAAGTGTTAATGAATTTTTTTGATTTTTATTATAACTTTACAGAAAACTTTTTACAAACTGTGGTATATGTGCAAGTACGGGTCTGATAAATGCTTAGAACACGCTTACAGCCTCCCCGGCAGCGGCGCCAAAATTTGGTCTGTGCAAAACCGTCAAGTTATCTCACGCGAGCGAGTCACTTGTGAATGACCAACTGTAAGAAACTCAAAACAGATTACACACCAATGCAATTTAGATCAGAGGAATATAGGGTATTCCTGGGTCGTTAAGTCCCACGGAGGATGAATTGGTGTTTAAACAACTTCAGATGATAGAATGATCACTAAGGATAGTGATCAGTAAGGTTTTGAATGGATAATTACCTAAAGGAAAGATTTACAAATTACAGCGACTTAAATGCAAATTAAAAGAAATTAAAAAGTTAAACTCTATTAAATAAACGCTATCACTATAATTAAAATGATGTTTTTGTTTTTATGTTTTTATAAAACTGAATTTAAAATCTACGTGACGTACAGATTAAAAAGTGAAACTTATACAATATTAACCCTAAAAATATGAAAATGATATTTTTACAATCCTAATGATATAATAAAATTTTAAGAAAAAGAAAATTATTTTTATAACTATTTAATTAATTATTATTGATTAAAAACTATTTTTAACTAATTAATAATAACCTAAATTACAAGAAAATAGGAAATAAAGCTAGAAAAATAAAATTAAGACTTGGAAAAATCTAAAATAACAAAAAAGAATTTTCAAAACTATTTTTATATTTTTCTGATTATTTTTCTATTTTTTATGGATTTTAAACTATTTAAAACTAATTAAATTACTAAAAATTACAAAATAAACTATGAAAAATCTGGAAAATTACTTTTTTTACTATTTATATTTATCTAAACTTAATAAAAATGAAAAATTATTTTTTTGGACTTTTTCTGAATTATTTGTATTAAAAGCTATTTAAATAATCCTAGAAACTGTTTTTAATTAAGAAAAATAGCAAACTGTTATGGAAAAATGTGAAAATTTCAGGAAAACTCTAAAATTATACTAGGAATCTAGGAAAAATAGAAAAACATGGTGTTGTGTGGAAGATTATGGAACTGCTATAGTAAGTACTTATTAATAAGCACCTTGAATAAGCAAATGATAACCAAGGACCACCAAACCTTCACAGAAGCATTATTATGCTAAAACTACTAGAATGAAGCAAGAAACAATGAGCCTTAACCTCTGGATTACAACTGCTTGTGATTTGATCTGTTGAGCTTATTGTGCAAAACAGTTGTGAAGGTGCTACTTTTAAGCTTAAGCACAAATCTGACAATAAGCTAAAAATGAAAAGTAATAATTGGAACTTGGAGAAGACCTGGCCAACTACTTTGAAACCAAAAATCAGACCAAGAGCAGCTCTGTGGAGCTTGGAACAAAGCTCTGCAAGGTCCGAATAAAAGCTCGACTGATGAACTTTGGAGCAGGGGATAAGCCCCTGCTTGAAGAGCTTGTTTGAGAGCTTTAGTAAATTTCTAAAATTCTACAAAAATACTTATAAGAAACTAGACCAAGAGAATTTATAAGACCCAAAGTTTGGCTTGATTTGACCCAAAGATGAGTCTGTGAAAAATCTTGCTAGTTGGCCAAAAACTGGTTTTATCAAATATTTTGACTTTTGATAGTTGATATAAGTTTGACTTTCTTGAACTTTGGAACCAATTTTAAGACTGTTATTGATGTTATATGATGTACTAACACCAATGCAAGTTATCTCTATAAATTTCAAGCACAAAATAAGAATTTAAACTTTCAAAATCACAACAGTTGTAGACTTAAGACAGATTATGTGAGGTTTTGACTTTTGAATGTGTGCAAGTGCAAAACTATGACAGAAATGAGTATACTAGGACTAAACAAACATGATCCAACACATAATGACCACTGAGTAGACCCTTATAACAGTTATGACAGTGGATCCAAACATCCTTGATTAACTAAGTTGCAAATTAAATATAGACTAACTACTGTTTAAGCTAATAAAATTGGTTAATCTGACTTTATTTATACTAAACACAACTAATTAAACATGTTTTAACCACTTAAGATTACACTAACAGATTAAGCTTATGAGACTTGAAAAATCACTTACAAATAGAACTTTAGCCACAGTGGCTTGTACTGAACCAATGAAATCACCACCTATTCTAGACCAAACATTCTGCTTCTAAATCACCCCAAACCCATGTCTGCATCACCAAATTCCACTTCTATGCCTGTTTAACCAAATGTGCTTCTTATGTTGACTTTTGTTGACTTTCAAGGGAACTTGATTGAACTGATTCTTCAAGCTTACAAAAAGCTATATAGAGCTTAAGTAAGATGATTTGAGCTTAAATAAAGCTTATTGAAGCTTTGAATACCAGAGTTTGAGTTTGAAATTTAGAACAGTGTACATAAGATATGCAAATGAAATGAAACTTTGATTTAGAGATCCAAACTGAATTATATCAACTAGATAACTTGTTTTCAGTATCATGAAGCTTAAAAATACAAAGTTGAAAGCTAATTAAGACATTTAAGAAAAATGCGACATACAGTAATTAAAAAAACTAAAAACTTTTTTTTTCTCTCTTCACTTCTGCTTCTTTTATGCTTCAAATATCATCCACGTGGCTTTTTGATGCAATCCCACCTCTCAATTGGACCAATGGAAGTGTTTTGAGTGTTAGCTTATTTTTGGCGGGAAGTGCATATTTGACTTATAGGTACTGTAACAGGCAAGTAGGGGGGGGGGGTGGGTTTGTAGGGGTAATGATGAGTGAGGAGAAAGGTGTTTGGGATAAGGTCTTGGGATGGAGCAGGTAACAGCTGGGAAAGCAGAAGCATGAGGTGGAAGAAGGTGAACAGTGGGGGAGTGGCGCGTTTCTGGATTTTGACTTATTTTGACCAAGGGGTCAAAATGAGTTTTGGCAGGGGTCATTTGGCAATTGGCAGGGGTCAATTGTTAATTTTGACAAGGCTTATTAGACAAGGACTAGTTTTGTAATTCTTCCAAACTTGAGGGGCCATTCCTGTAATTTTCTCAAAGTTAACACAAGGACCAATATTGACAAGCTTCAAAAGTACAAGGACTTGTTTTGACATTTTCAAAATTCCAGGGACCAAACTTGACAATTTCAAAAGTTCAGGGACCTTTTCTGCCATTTTACAAAATGTTTATTCAAGGACCATTTTTGACAAATTAGAATATTTCAGGGACCTTGAATAACATTTCTCTTTATTTAGATTTACCAGGGACTGTTTTTGACAACTTTTGAAACTTGGGGGACTAAAACTGTCAATTATGCAAACTTGATACGTTTTTCACCAGATTTTGATGTTTTTGCATTTAAAACATATAAAACACTTATTTGTGATATTTTTATCATTTTGATGCGTTTCTAAGTGTTTTCAGATGTTTTTGCAGTTTAAACAGTACAAAAATGATGAGTATTTACACACTCATCATTTACACAAAACAACATGAACATGGATGAATCCATACAAGTGGCATCCATCATTGATAATCTCCCATCCACATGGAAAGATGTTAAGAAAAACCTTAAACATCGTAAGGATGATCTATCCTTAAAAGACCTTGGCAAGCATCTTCTTATTGAAGAACAATATCATTTAGAAAATAACGCAAATGATGACACGTCCAAGGTACATGTCGCCGAGGAAATGGGAGAATCTTATAAAGTTGGTGGAAAGAAACGTAGGCATCATGACAAGGAAAAAAAGAAGTCCAAAAATAACAAAAAGGATGTCATCTGCTACAACTGCAAAAAGTCGGGACATATCAAGCGGGATTGTCGCGCCCTAAAGAAAAAACAAGATGGAGGAAATAAGAAAGATAAAAACTTTGTTGCAATGATATCTGAGGCATTCTCCCTCGAAGAAGAGAAATCTTGTGGGTCCCGGCACGTGTGCAATGACCATACCATGTTCAAAACATACGAGCCCTTGGACTCTATGCTCTACATGGGAAACCACTCAACTACACAAGTGAAAGGAAAAGGTAAAATCGATTTGGTGTTCACTTCTGGCAACACCTTAACCCTTAAAGATGTCCTCCATGTCCCCGATGTCCACAAGAATTTGGTATCTGGATCCCTCCTAAACAAATTCGGCTTCAAACTTGTCTTCGAATCCGATAAGTTCACCCTCTCTAAAGGTGGCAAGTTCGTTGGCAAAGGCTATCACACCAGTGGAATGTTCAAATTGAACATTAAAGGTGTTGTAAACAGTAGTGTGAATGATGTAAACATGACTGAAATAAGCGACGTTGATAATGCGTCTGCTAGTGGTAACTAACAATGATGCTATCAATAAAATGCCTACTAGTTCTGCTTACTTTGATTCTTCTTTATTATGGCATGCTAGATTAGGTCAAGTATATTTTAAACGCATGAGAAATATGGCTAATGCAAATCTAATTCCTAAGTTAGACTCTAAAAATGATAAATGTCAAACATGCATGCATACTAAGATTACTAGATTACCTTTTCCTATAATTCAAAGATCTTCTAAAATCTTAGAATTAGTGCATAGTGACGTATGTGACTTACATACTACACCATCACTTGGTGGGAAAAAGTACTTTGCTACTTTTATCGATGATTATTCACGATATTGCTATGTCTATCTTTTACATTCAAAAGATGAAGTCCTTGAAAAATTTAAGATCTACAAACATGAAGTAAAACTTAAGTGTGATACTAAAATCAAATGTCTACGGACTGATAGGGGTGGTGAATACTACGACCCTAGATATTTCCAATCTACGGGAATTGTTCACCAAGTTACAGCTCCGTATACACCACAAAAAAATGGTATTGCAGAAAGAAAGAATCGCACTTTGATGGACATAGTTAACTCCATGATGTCTTATTCCGGATTAAGTTCTGGATATTGGGGTGAAGCATTGCTTATAGCTTGTTACATACTTAGCAGAGTACCAAGCAAAAGGATTAATAAGACTCCATACGAGTTATGGACACGAAGAACTCCAAAACTAGATTATCTTTGGATTTGGGTTTGTAGGGCCGTAGTCCGATTCCCTGAATCGAAGAAAAGAAAATTAGGAGATAAAGGCATCAAATGCATATTTTTTGGGTTATGCCCGAAATAGCAAAGCGTATAGGTTCATAGCGGTAGAACCGAATGATTTAATTTCGGTTAACACTATTATTGAATCCAAAGATGCTCGCTTTGATGAACATAGGTTCAAAACTATTCCTAAGGCACATGAAATTTCTAAGGAAATTATTTCTACGGAAATTCCCATAACTGCTGAAAGGAATGATGATGAATCTTTCCAAGATCATCAACAAGTTGAACCTAGAAGGAGCACTCGTCAACGAAGGAAAACAACCTTCGGTCCTGATTTCAAAATGTATCTAGTCGAAGGAGATAGAAAAAGTTTGATAAGGGAATATCCAACAATTTATAATTTGGATGAAGACCCGCAAACATACTCTGAAGCAATGAAATCTCATGATTCATTATTCTGGAAAGAAGCTGTGAATGATGAAATGGATTCCATCATAGGAAATAATACGTGGATTCTTGTAGACTTACCCCCTTGATCAAAAGCCATCGAGAGCAAATGGATTTTCAAAAGAAAATTAAGAGTTGATGGTAGTATTGAAAAGTTTAAGGCACGATTAGTTGCCAAGGGTTTCACACAAAGAGAAGGACTTGATTACTTTGACACATACACTCCGGTTGCACTGACTAAAACCATTAGAATTCTGATTGCCTTAGCTTCCATCAATAAACTCATAATTCACCAAACGGATATCAAGACTGCTTTCCTGAATGGTGAATTAGAGGAGAAGTGTACATGGAACAACCAGAAGGTTTTGTAATACAAGGACAAGAAAACAAAGTTTGTAAGCTTGTTAAATCTTTGTACGAGCTTAAGCAAGCTCCAAAACAATGGCATCAAAAGTTTGATCAAGTGATCTTATCAAATAGCTTTAGGATTAATGAATCAGACAATTATGTATACAATAGATTCATTATTGGAAAAGGAGTTTTAATCTACATATATGTAGATGATATGTTAATAATTGGAACCGACCTAGAACAAGTGAAAATGACAAAGAAACTTTTTTCTGAAAACTTCGATATGAAAGATTTAGGAGAAGCTGATGTTATCCTAGGCGTCAAGATTCTTCGAAAGGAAAACAGACTGATGTTAACACGGTCTCATTATGTTGAAAACATCTTAAAGAAATTTGATAGCTTTATCTGCTTGCCTGTTAGCACTCCGTTCGAAGTAGGTTCTAAATTAACTTACAACACTGGTAGAACTTTAGCCTAAAACAAGTACGCTAAGGTCATTGGTAGTATTATGTATGTCATGACTTGTACTAGACCTGATATTGCATATTCCGTAGGAAGACTAAGTAGGCATACTAGTAGTCTTGGCAAGGAACATTGGAATGCTGTAAATCGCGTATTTAACTACTTGAAGAAAACCATGGATTATGGTTTGGAATACAGCGGAGAGCCATCAGTATTAGAAGGCTATATTGATTCAAGTTAGATAACTGATCGAGAAGACTACACATCCACGAGCGGATGGATATTCACTCTTGGTGGGGGTCCAGTGTCTTGGGGATCAAAGAAACAGAGTTTTTTAACAGACTCTACTATGGCAGCAGAGTTTGTGGCATTGGCTTCATGCTGCAAAGAAGCATAATGGCTACGGAACTTGTTAATAAACATACCCATATGGCCAAAACTATTCCACCAATATATGTACATTGTGATAGTCAATCTACACTATCAAGAGCGTACAATCATGTGTACAATGGTAAGTCTAGGCATATCGGACTTAGGCACAGACAAGTCAATCAGTTGATAAATGATTGGGTAATCATCGTTAGCTTCTTATGATCTAGTAAGAACTTAACAGATCCTTTCACAAAAGGATTGCCAATAAAACTGAATGAAAGTACTTCGCAAGAGATGGGACTCAAGCCCACGTACAAGTAGTCTCCCATGATGGAACCTTGTCTTGACGCTTGGTAATACAACAAGTCTCAAGAGAAGCAAAAATACATCATCCGAACGTGACTAGAAGTTCTGCGAATTTCATCATCATCCCAAGCTTAGCAGAACCTGGACCGTAGTGTATGTGAAGGATAAATTTAAAATTCTTAATGGAATTATAACACATGTTGTGTTGGGATATTTAAGCTACGGTAACATCCTTGATAATGTCCACCTATCTGAATGTGGAAGTGAGGTCGCTTCATATGAGCTCAAGGGCTTGGCTTTAAAGCATTTGGAGAAACCGATATATAGACCCATGGCTAGCTTCAAGGGGTCGGCACAAAGTGGATTGAATGAACGAGAGGAATGATATGCGTAAAGCATTGCCGTTTAAAATATAAAAGAAATTGGTTCAATGACTCCGGTTCAACCACTCTTACCCTAGTTAAGCTTGAGCGCTTTCACTATGTAAAGATTTAAGGTGTAATTTTTCCATCTTTACTTATGCATAACACCCCCAAAGATTTCTGAATCAGGTTAGGTCTTATGTGTCTTTTCAAAACCTATGTCTATTTTGAAAATGGTGGGGGATTGTTGGGATTTTTTTTTAAAAAATCATGTTAAAATCATTTTGGGATTGAGTCTTAGGAAAGAAATTAAGTGTTTTGTTGTCTTGTGTTGATGTCCCACAAATTGGCAATTAGTGACAGTTTTTCTGTCACAAGACCAGCTAATGAACCATCACAGTTGTAAAGACACATCTTTTCGAATTGGTGACGGTTGTATTTTTTAAAAAGGTGTCACTGGGCGAACCATCACGACTACTAAAAAACGTTTCAGTTAGCGACGATTTTTCTGTCGCTAAGTTGTCGCTAAAGCGTCGCTAATTGCACCTTTTGGTGAACCATTACGACTATTTGAATGGTCACGAGCATGCCTATATGTAGGGCCACCATTCCAGCGTTTTTATTCATTCAAAACCAAAAACAAACACATACAAAACCTTTCTTTCAATATACTCGATTGCTATAAATAATAGTGCTATAGAACTATTATTTTTAGTATCTTGAAACCCTCGATAACTCGGTAGTTCATCCGGATTATGACCATCATCGTGTAGTGTTGATAATTGTTACACACGTTGCTTCATTGTATCTTGGGAGGCAATTCGCCGGTAACCCAAAACACGATTGTTTTATATACAAAACCATCTTTCTAAACCTCGAAACTAACAGAGATCATCAATTTTTTTTTTATATTATTCATCAGTTATATCACAATATTTATCATTTACATCACAATGTTCATCAGTTAGATCACGTTAAATTGTTCATCTGTTTTTCTAAAAATAAATCGTGTTTTTCATTATTTTATTTATAAAAAAATCGTGTTGTTGATCAGTTCATCATTTTTTTTAAATCACATTATTTATTGCTTGATGCATACACGAGCTCTATGTGTTTGCAGTCATGGGGGCGTTTTGATTATGCTCGAGCTTTGATTGACATCAAGGCAGATCAGGAGCTTAAAGGGACAATGGTTATTGCTGTGCCAAGTTGGGATGGTGAATGGGAGGTGTCGCATACTGTCAGAGTGGAATATGAGTGAAAACCACCTCGTTGTGGCGTTTGTATGGTTTGTGGCCATGATGAGACCCAATGTCCTAAACGTGTGCCCGTGTCGAAGAAGCCGGATGCTACAAAGAAGAATATTACTGAAGTGGCTAGTACAAGTGGGACGAATATTGCTACATCAAATCCGTTTGATGCTCTTAATATGGTTGATACCGATGAGGCTGATATTCCTAGTTTTACTGTTGACTTGACTAAAGATGGTAGCTCTGCTAAGGGTGGAAATGGTAGCACTAGTACTACTGCTATTGTTGGAAAAATTGATAAGCTTGAAAAGCTAATTATGGGGGGGGGGGGAAGTTACTCTTGTGGATAATGATGGTAAACCTCTTAAATTTTGAAAGAAAAGGCGCATGATACGGCTACTATGCCTAGTTCTTCTTACTCTCCGTATTCTATGGTGGGTAACCCATTCTCTAAAGTGGGGGATGTGATTGTTTCGGAGAGTGATGATGAGGAGGTGCTTGAGCCGGATAATCCTATGGCTAAATTTCCAGCATCGACAGGCGGCGGTCATGAGCTTGAAGATTATTATGATGATTATACGGATCAGGTCTACGATTTACCAGGGCAAGTGGATGCTTTTTATGACATGTATGATATCAAGCTACAAGGTCGTGGTAAAAAGCAATCAAGACGTTAGGTTATGTTTGGTTTTGTGTCAAATGTAATCTAGTGAGTAGTGGTTGTTTTATTGTTTTAAGGATAGGACGTGTCTTGTTATGTTAGTTTTACCGCATATGTAACGGGCTGAGATATGGGACTTCACCCACATCCTTTCTACTTAAATTTTTTTTGGAGTAATATATTTATCGGGGAAACCCTTTACCCATCAATTTTATTAAAAAGAAAAAAAATAAAATAAATCACAATGTTCGTCAATTAGTCATAATGTTAATCTATTAAGAGTGAAAAAAAAAAAAAAAAAAAAAAAATTGACAAAAATAGAAGAAACACTTGTTACCGTATGATAGACTTTTTTTATTGGAAATTGATACTTACACCACATCTTTTGATACATGCACCACAATTTATGCATTACAGTTTGTACCGTACAATACTGTAATACACAAATTTTGATGCATGCATTAAAAAATATGATGTGAATATCACCCTTTTTTTTATTTCCTTCGTGAGAAAATCACAACCCTACTTGTACATAGTTCACTTTTTATTTCTTTTAGGGTGCGTTTGCTATGCTATTTTAAATGACAATAAGTATTTATTTGATAGTAGTTGTGGGTCTCTCATCAATGAAAGATCCATTCATACCTCTATGGATTATATTTATCATTCATTACTCCTCATCTTAAATAAACACCTTTAATCACTTTCATAGTTATAGTGTCATTCTCATAGTGGGATAACAAACGCATCCTTAGTGTCATGATGATTTTATGTACTAGCCCTTTAACCTGACACACATATACATGTAACCTTTAGGCTAGCCCCAATGAGGGCCAATCCCCATCGATCGAGAGGTGAGGGCGATCGAGTGCATGTCGATCGTCTTGCTGTGGACCAAATCGATCGCCTCACATTTTAGCCAATTCGATCGCTTCCCCGATCGACTCATGTTAACGTTTAAAAATGTTTACGTTGCAATCCAAACCAAAAACTTTACCCTATAAATACAACTAAAATCTCACAATCCTAATCTCACAACATATTTACACACTAAACTCACAAATCTCACAATCCTCTCTATCAAAAATCTCACAATCCTCTTTTTCAAAAATGTCTAAGAAAACACCACCAACCAAAGGCCGAAAATCCCGTTTGTCACAAAACGTCCCGCATGTTTTAACACCGGATCCATTTCGGTTAACCGGGTGTCTCACCAATAATCAATTTCCAACCCCTCGCTTTCGAATATCCATCCCAACAAGCTCCACAACAACACCCTAACAATCCATTTAGTATGAATCGTCCATTTGTTCCACCGCAACAAAACATCCACTACCAACACCAACAACAACAACAAAGCTACTCCCGTCGAAGCAACCAATCTATGTATGGGTCACACGAATCTGTGTACCGTCCAACAATGGATTCATCAACGTCTTCATATTCAAATTATCAAGAATATTCTCCGGTTAACCGTATCAATCTTGAGGGTTTTGATTTCGACGACCAATTGTACAACAATCCTAATTTTTATGCTGGAACCGGATCGGGTTATCCGGCTCAAGAGTATCACGGTTCGGGTACCGGTTCGGCTCATGGATCGTATCACGATTCGGTCAACCTTGATGACGTAGAAGAAGAAGAATGTCGAGAAGAGACATCACCGGTCAAACCAAAGAAACGAGCTACTAAGGCGAAGAAGAAGGTAGTCGAGAAAGAAGGCAAGAATGATTCGGCGCTTTGGTCAAAAGAAGAAGAGATCGCCTTGTGCAACGCTTGGTGTGATGTATCCGAGAATAGTGTAATCGGAAACAACCAAAATGCTAAAGGATTTTGGCAGAAAGTCATTACATACTTTGAGAAGGAGGTTGCTTTGTAGAAAGAACGCATACAACTCTATCATTACAAAGTGGAAAAATAGGATTCGTCCTAGAGTTGGTCAATTTTGTGCCATTTACAACAATGCTGTCAGGAATTACGGAAGTGGTGAGAATGACCTCACCATTTATACACGAGTGTGTGATGAATACCAACTAGTGTGTGGTCATCCGTTTGTTTTGGAGCATTGTTGGCAGATTTTGAGGGACCATTCTGCTTGGAAGGATAATGAGATACCGACTTTTTTAAGCCAAGATGAGGGTCGCAAAAAAGCAAGGACTTCAACCGACTCGGATGTGCACTCGGATGTGCCTGCTAAACCAGTTGGTCGTGATGCCGCAAAGAAGAATAAAAAGAAATCTTCGGAGTCTTCGAAAGCTATGATTATGGAAGGTGTTGCCGAGAAATGGGGCAAGATCAAGTCCGCGGCATTCGGGCAGAAGAAGGAGCTGGCAGACCTGCACTATGGTTTGAAGAAGAAAGAGTTGGAACAACGGCAAATCGAGTTGGAGATACAGCAAAAGAGAGAAGCAAGGGAAGACAAAAAATTGGCACTAGAAGAACGAAAAGTTGAATTAGAGGCTCAAAAGAAATATGATGCAGATCTCATGTTCTATTGCACGCCAATCGACGAATCTTTGCCCCCAGTACAACAACAAACAATGCAGAAACTCAAAGAGGCGATCAAGGCACGCCACAACCTAGATTTTTAATAAGTGTTATAATGTTTTAATAAGTTTCGTAATGTTTTAATTTTATTTGAATTATTATGTAACGTTTTAATTATTAATGAAATTTTATTTTGTGTTAAAAATGTTTTTTTTTTTTTTTTTTAAAAAATTAAACTTGGTCGCCCTTACTGGGGCACCTAATCGCCTGAAGGTCGCCGGAGAGAGAAAGCAGACGTGGCAGGAAAAATGAGGGGGATTGAATCCCCTCATTGGGGCTAGCCTTATCATCAGGGTTTTGAATATTGCGTCATATACATCCTCGAGTTTCTTGTATTTACATTTAGACAATGTAATCTCAATGTGATAGATAAAAAAAAATGATTCCATATCATATGATTGCAAGTTTATCCAATCAATAAAACGCGTAAATTCCATGTCGGTTGTGTGTATTATTCATCTTGTCCTCGTAATGTACTCCAATGATAATAGAAATTAGACAGAGTATATTACATTACTACATGTATCTTCTTTGTGGTTTACTCTTAAAACTAGAGATTTCTTACCTCTTGCTAGATATATTACATTTACGTACATATTTTTAACTTTTTTTTTTTTTTTTTTTTTTCCTTTTAATATGGGTTATCAAAAATGTTTGAGTTTTAGAAAACTTTATTGCTTACAAAGGACATAGAGTCATTTTTCCTTCGTTCAAATATATACAAAAATGAATTAAAAATACTTAAATAAAACAACTCCCGAGTTAAAATACTTGCTACAAATTGAATTTTTCATATTTGAACACTAACAATGAACTTTAGCACCAATCTTCATAGGCTCTACTTAACACTTACCTAGCAATGCTAATAAAAGGTATGCCAATATGTATAACTATTCAAACTATTGAGTTTAGCTATTAGATTTTAAGAAGTCAAAATAGTTTTTGAACTACAATTTAATCAACATGTACCAAATAAATACATATATAAATAGATAAGTCTTCTTCACTCCTAATGTTGGAACTTGATGAATTTATTCCCTAATTAAGATTGTTACCTACGTAGTGAATTGTGGCATTTACTATCGTCGCTGCTTACGAGTTTATACGGAGTATCACAATAATTTTGTTCATATGTAATAACATCGAGTTTGATAATTTTCTTCGAAGGAATTCGCTACAATAATCACACGTAAACTACACGTCACGTGTGATCTAATACGAACATGTTCATTAGCTCGTCGTACTTGTTATACATCATCCAGATTTTAATTCTTCTATATCCATACAAGTATTTAATCATACAATAATTTGACAATAACAATACTCATTAATTCGTCGTCACCCTCATCTAATTAGTTTCAAGGGAGCTTTCAACAACTATTTGCATGTTGTTTCATCACCAATTCTTTGTCAAATTCTCATTAAAATATTTAAAACAGTAGTTTTCAAGTGCCATCTTAAATATAAACCATATTAAGTAAATGTTTTCTGCTTTCAAAAATTTTCAAATAGCTAGCTAGCTAGGTTCATGTAAAAAAGAATTAAAAATTAAAAAACAATCAACAAAACCGTCCTGTAGTGTTTTGGGAAAGCGATATTTATTGGTTTTAACTTGTGGAGCAAGATATCTGCATGGGGAAGAAGCGAATATTTTAAAAGCGAATTAAAGTTGCAATATGCCTATTTCTCTATGCAACATGTTACCTTTTTGTCTTACAAGAAAATAACTTGCAATCTCTTTTCATGTTTTTCTAAAAAAAACGTTTGAAAGTCATTATATTATACAGAGTACTAGACGAATATTCGTGCAACGCGACATTGTATAGCGACAAATAATTATATTTGTGAAATCGTGATTCTGGTCGACCTTGATGTAACACGAGTGTTTTTTGAAATATAAGGCGTGCATTTTTTAAAATTAATATAATGTGTTTTTTTTTAAGTAGTCAAGTTTAGAATTAATAAAAAATAACATAATTTAAGTTGCTAAAATTTTAAAATATTGACAAGTTTAAGGGGTTCTTATTAGTAATTTAAACAAACTATATTAATTTAAGTTTTAAGATTCAAGTTTTAAAAAAAATGATACACTCTTTATCAATAGTAAAGATAAAGATAAAGATAAAATAAAATATAAATTAGCAAGAAACTAGATTATATTGATTACACATGAAGCTAGATTATATTACATGAAATAAAGTCTTTACAGTTTGATTTGGAAGTTTCAATAATTTTAAATTCACGATCAAGGGTATGAGATTTATCTTTCTTTTGAAACGGCCAAATATTTCAATAAACAAAAAGTCACATACTTTGTTTTCTTAAATCAGTTCGTAGCTAATGCCTCAATATCTAATTCGGTCATACATTCATATATTAAGACAATTTGATTTTTGTTTTTGTTTAGGCATTTAAATGCTCTTATTTCATCCTATTTGCTCAGACTAATTTCTTGTCTGATAACCTCTTAAGCCCTTGGCCCACCTTTGAAAAAACTTTCCTGTATCTTTTTTTTCATGTTTAATTCTTTGACAACCTCTCTCTTTTTTTTCTTTTTTTTTTAATTCTTTTCTTGTTGTAAATTTTGTTTCACGACAAATTAATCATATGGTTCCCTTTTTCTTTCCTATTTTCAAAAATGATAACATTTATTGTGTTCCTATAATAAAAACGTCAAGTTGGAATTTTATCGGGCCATAATGTAGTGATTTAATGTTTCTTTTCAAAGTATTTGATCTATAAACGATAATTTTGAAGAATAAGGAATAATATTTTGATTATTTTTAAGCAATCCATTATTTTATGTTGGAATATAATTTGATCGTTGTGTAATAAGAAAGATTGTCCATACTCTCATAGGGTTTGACTTTAATACACCCAACACCCAACATAATAAAGCAATATCATATGCAGTCCCTACATAAATTACTTTTTTGACAATCTTACTCCTAGGCATCTATCCTTTTCAATTGCTCAAGTCGAATTGATATTTCCATTTACCCAAACTAAACAAGAAAACATATTACACTACAAGAAAAGAGAGAATTGGCTGCGAAATTTAGCGAAGACAAGTATAACTTCGCTAATAATCCTGACAAAAATTCCACCAAAAAAAGTGGACCATGGCTAGCTTTTTACATGCTTTTACTGTCCATACTCTTTCGCGAAGACAGTTTCCTTAAAGTTTGACCATGCCATGTTGTCTAATTACGTTTTCACTACACGCGAAAATTTCCCGGGAAAAGGAATGGCGAGAAC
This sequence comes from Chrysanthemum makinoi, assembly GCA_910596185.1. Taxonomy (NCBI): domain Eukaryota; kingdom Viridiplantae; phylum Streptophyta; class Magnoliopsida; order Asterales; family Asteraceae; genus Chrysanthemum; species Chrysanthemum makinoi. Next base: position 92,245,602 of record OU343221.1, on the reverse strand, counting down.
ATGTCCTCGCCAATTAGTTGACCATACAATTGACCGTAATTAGACTTATAATTATCGATTTAGTAATTTTTTGATTTGAAGACAAATTTTAAAGAAAAAGTCAAATTTTGACTTTTTGGTTTAGCATTGGCACTAAAATTTTCCGCTAATCTTTTGGCTCCAAAATTTCCCGCTAAACTTTCCCGCTCTCAAAAACCAACCTCACAATCTATTATAGTCACGTAAAAACAACCAAGTCCTCGCAATATAGTTGAAAATGTCCTCGTCAAAGACCTTAGCGACGGGGTATTGGCGAGGACAGTTGAGCGAGGACATATCCCCGCAAAGTAGTGTTTAGCGAGGACATGTCCTCGCTAGATAACAAGAAAAGTCCCGCAAATGAGGTCGAAAGTCGTTGAGTTAACCGGCAAATGATTCGTCAGTGTTTTGATTTACTTAACTACAGTTATTTTAATACTCCCTTCGTCCCAAAATTATTGTCCACGGACAAAAAATACACAGTTTAAGAGAAGTGCATCTATTACTATTTCTCTTTCTTAATTTTTAGTAGAATGACAGTTTTGCTCTTAGCTAATTAATTAAAGTTTTTTTTTAAGTTTGTAATAATAATTTCAAGCAAGGTAATATGGTAAACTTGATCAAATTTCCTTATCTATTTTTAGTAGTGGATAATTAAATTGGAAAATCTCAAAAAAAAAAAAAAAACCATGAACTATTAATTTGGGATGGAGGGACTATATCTTTATCCAAAAAAAAGTGTTTCCTCACAACTTAAAAGAGTAAAATCCATTTTTAGTTTAATGAATACTACATATAATGAAATGGACATAACTTAAACTCTAATAGCATGTAATAGTTGTTGGGATTTTTTAAACCGGTTAACCATTTAACACTACGAGTACGCAGTGAAATATGGATCTAGTTTAAGCAATTAAGTTAACAAATAATTAATAAACAATAAAGATATAAAAGAGAATAATAAAACTAACCCTCGTACGCACTCGCAAGTTTAACAAACAAAGAAACCAAGTGATTAAAACAATAACCTCTACGAATGCTCACACAAACACTTTAACACGAATACGCCTGATAAAGCTAGTCGTGTACGTTAACCAAACAACCCTTGTCTTACTTGAACTTCTCGAACCAAACAACCCTTAGAACACTTTCACTTGTTGTACGAGATCAACCAAAACCCTAGAACATAAGTATTCTTCAGTCCGAGATCAACCAAAACACCCGAGAACTAAATCCTCTTTTGTCCGATGTCGGATAAAGAGGAGTTGTATTCTTTCCTTTCTGCCCGAGAAACACAACGAACAAAAACCTTCTTGGCAGCTTCAATTCAACTAGGAAAAGCAATAAGAACCAAGAAACTTTAACCCTAAGTCGATTGGATCAATTAGATGCAATACTAAGGTCTTGAAATCAAAACCCTTAATCGGTTTTTAGAAAAACCTGGTCGGATCTTGCACCTCTTAGTGATGGTGATAGATCGATTTCTTTTGCTGTGGATTTGGTAATATATCTCGTGAGTTTTGAGAGGTAGAGAATGGGTATATATAACCCACAAACCCTAGCTTCGCTTGGGCTCTAAACTTGAGCTCCAAGCCAAAACCTTTCCTTATTCGATAACACTTATACTAGCCCATAACTAAAACCAAACATCCCTACATGTGGCCGACAATGGGTTTGGGTCGGATCTAGTATAACGGGTTGAGTTTAGACGGGTCAAATACGGTTCAAGTATTAAACGTAACAAATGTACAACGTGCGTGCCCCCAATAGCCTCACACACTTCTAGTCATTTTTATACATATCCAACTCACACAATCCAACAATAGTATATACATGTTATAAAATGGTAAACTGATGTGAGCTTAATTACCGGGGGAAAAAAACTAATCTTTTATTTATTGAGTTAATAGGACCAGTTTTAATCAAACAAAATTGGTTATAGCTTATATATAACTTTAAAAGTAATGATTGGTATGCTAATTGGCTTGCTTAATAAGAGCATCTGCAATGGGTTAAATAGGCAAAAGCTTTTCCTTATTTTAAAAAGCTTAACAAACATCATATCTTTCTCAAAAGTTTTAGTTAATAAATAAAGTATGTATTAAATGCTTCAAGTCATTGAAGACTTGAACCATTATGGATTCTCTAAGAAGATTATGACACGAGTATAGATGAAAGGTTACAACGAGAAGAGAGAAAACATACATGCATGCCAAGTGTTATACATTGAATTGTTTAGGCTTAAGCTTAGTGAGTTAGGCATGCCATTTATCTTAGGGGTATACTATAGGAACCTTTTATGAGGGTTATAAAAGGGGGTTTAAAGTAAAAGATGTTTTTTGTTCTTTTTTTGTTTTCAGTACAAAACAGTTTTTTGTCAGTTTTTGTTCGTATTTCTGACAGTTTTAAACGTTTGACTTATTAAACTTTATATTTTATGTTTCGTATTTTTTTCAGGTTTATAGTTTTTTTTTATATTTAAACAAAATTATAAAAATAGAAAAAAAAAAACACAAAATGGCATGGAAAGGTCCCCTTTGTAAAAAAAATGTACTTATAACCTTGTCTCTTTAACTTAAAAACCAATATAATTTTCGTCTAGTTATTTTATTTATTTATTTTTTTTCGTCGTAGGATTTATACGCTCCATGCCTCCATGAATATGCTTCACGTGTTCGATCATACTAGTTAATTTATTTATTTTTATTTTTTTAACCATGATTTTTAACTTTTTGGCCGATTAATTCACGAAGTTTGAACGCATTGTCACACAGACTCAAACCAGGTAAAGCCCTCTCTTTTCAAAAAGTTAGTGTTACCACTTAAAGTTGTTTATACTAACAGGAATTAAACTTGAAACCTCACACATTTTAAAGTGATAGTAACAAGCTATTTTGCCACTAGACCACCCTTAAATTGTTATTAGTTATTTTATTTTATCTTACATACCAATGTAAAAAAAAAAAAAAATCACATTACTTTACAACAAATTCTCACGTTCCCTAAAACGTAGTACAGAGTAACAATCAAACAGACGTTTCAATCGTAGATAATTGTATATCATATCATATGAAAAATTAACATGAAACTAGAAAATGATGTAAGCATGTAGCAGTACAAGATAATGCCACAAGATATTTACTTTCCTTGCATGAAATTATTAGTTTTAAGTTTTTACTTTAAAAATTAGGGGAGTTGATATATCCACGGCACAATTTACTTCACCCACAGAAAAATAATGTCTTTTGATATTTATGTCCTTACAACCCTTTTCTTGTCTCTCTATATCATTTGGCCACCATTATAGCATTAGCACCAGTGTCTTCCTTCTTTTATTTCCCATCATCTGTGGTATTCTACGTCACCATAATCACCATCGCATCTCATCTCAATAAAAATGGGGAAACAAATATTTTGCATAATTGAAAACAAGTGCTTCTTTGGGTCAAAAAAAGAAAAGAAAACAAGTGCCTCGAAATGTGAAAATAGTCGACACACTAGAAGAAACCAGGAATAGATCTAAACACAAACATGGAAGTATATGGAATATGAATTTCAAAATGATAAACCAAAAAAAAACAGTGGTTGTAATTTTAACAATTTTACACACTCCATAAATTGATCATATAAAATACATTAGTAGTATTTTTTTTTTCAAGCAATAATGTTCGGTAAGCTACAAATTACAAACAGCATAAAAACCAATTTAAATGCATATCATGTATTCTAGAAACATACTCAGAAGCCAATATCACTTTTTTTTTGTTTTTTTTATTATCTTTCTATGTAAGCATTGATTTTAAATCGTTGCCTTATTTGTTAGTTTCACAATTTGTGTTGAGAAAATTCTAGGGTGATAATGATGATGACCGAGAGACCAACAAATATGCAAGAAGATGGAGTTTGGTGAATGGGAACATTGTCAAGTAGAAGAGATAATCAGAGTGAATCGTGGAAAAAGTCGAACAAAATAATGGGTTGTAACTAGAAATGGCTAGCAGGCCAAAAGGGTAAAACCACATATATTTTCTGTGTACAAAGTAATTTATTCCGTGAATTTATCAACTCCCAAAAATTAGTATATGTAGACTCGTTCTCTATAGATGAAATAATAATTATTCGAACAATGTTATATCCTCTTACTTAATTAGTGGTGATATGTTTCTCTTTCTAACCACATTAAATTGTAAAATGCGCCATGCGCTAATTGTATTTTTTAATTTAGTTCATTGATCAATCTACTTGTTGCGAACTTGCGATCATAGAAATAGGAGAATATGTAGTCATATCAAGTAAAAAAATATATTATTTTCTATGTTTTTATTAATAACGAACTTTTATTAAAGACTCTAACAAGAAGCTATAGACAGCAACAAAGTTACAACATTACATTACAAGCAAGGATTTAGTTATATTCATCCAATAAATCCAAGGGGGACGAAAATTTTGCAATCTAGTTAGTAATTGTAGGTTTGCTTGATCACTTATAGATCAACATCGATATTCCCACTTGAGTGAACCCGGTCTACCTCTTGTTAAATATATATGCCGTTGTGAACACTATTGTTGCAGCAACTTAACCACCATCATTGCGCACCCGCCTCTAGCTAGGTTAAAAACCCTAAAGTACTGTAGTCGATAGAACATATCTTATCAAAAATAGAGATCATATCTTATCCTTTTGGTGTGCCGATTTACATGGTTTGTCGAACTGTATGTTTATCTATTGGTGTTAACTTTGTTTTCGTGGCCACAGCTATACAAGTCGCAAAATGGCTAATTTGGAAGTGTTAATTGTTTTGTATAGACTTTGTTATATTAACTTCTGTATCATTTAATTTGAACAGATTCTCAAAGAGCTAGTGGTGACAAAATGTTATAGTACGATGCTGAATATCATGTCTTATTTGAAATGTGCAGTACATAAGTTTTGTCTTACAAGAACCATCATATTACACGTTAGTGCAAATTATATAAATGAACTTTAGGGTTTGCTAAAAATAGCAAACATGTATTGGATTTACATATATGATCCTCAGAAATTAAAGTAAAAGCTAGGAGCAAAATTAGTCCGCTTGAATCCAAGCTTTCATACAAACAATTAAGAATGTCAAATAGTAAGGGGATCAGGTTTTTCCATTTTAAATTATCTAGGAAGCACGAGTCTTTGATTTAAATTATCTAGGAAGCACGAGTCTTTGATTTCATACAAACAATTAAGAATGTCAAATAGTAAGGGGATCAGGTTTTTCAATTTTAAATTATCTAGGAAGCACGAGTCTTTGATTTAAATGTATACGACCTAACCAGATATCACCGTTATCGTTTTAACCTTTTCTCCAACAAACCCCAAATGTATAGCTAATGAGTTTTGAATCTTATAACTCTTGTAAGGATATCATGTGTACGTCTTACCGCTATGTCACATTGAACAAAAAAATTGTAAATTGGTCAAATAAAGTTTCCCCCTGCGTTTTAACTTTTTAAGTATATAAATAATAAACACATCTAGCTCAAGTATTTAAAAACACACGGGACAAGCTCGACCTTTACCAACACGGCTCGCTACAAGCCGAACTTGAACATTCTCGGTTAAACGAGCTTTGTCGAGTTTGTGCTCAACTCGGCGCGTTAACACCATTACAAGATAAAGCTATTTGCTCTTGCAACATGCAGGTCACAGTGTGAGCATAACATACGCAACTAATCTCTCTTTTTGTTCCTAAAGTACATATATACATCACACCCGTGATTAGTTCGCGAATGAACAAGCTTAATTATAGTTTCTAGCAAACTAGTACTTTACTCATAATCTTATAAGTAAATTAAGAATCATTTGTTATCATGCCAAACAAATTGAAAACTTTGGCTTGTCCTCTTTCCTTTATTTTTTGTCATCACTGCCATTTTGGTATAATAATCCAACCTACGACTTGGGTTGGGGTTGGTCCCCTACTTGAACATCGATGGTCCAAGGACATTCACCCCTAGCAAACTTTGCATAAACACGTACGATTCTGGCAAAACGTGATAATATTCGCATAAACACGATTGTCCAGGTTGTAAATAGTTGATAGTTAGTAATCATAGTTATTCAGGATGCTAAATGCGGAGTAGCAAACGCTTTCCTACCGCGTAAGTATATGTCATAGCATCATATATAACACACCATCTTTCATTTAAATGTTCATGATTCAGTCATTATACTTACGCGTATGAAACCACCGCCAACTGGCCTAGTGAAGATCATTATTTTGTTTTCTCACATGAGGTCAAGAGTTCAAACATCACTATGTGTGCACATTGTTGGTCAGGGAAGTGTCGGAAACGGTCTCGAGAGTAACCTAACAAAGCCGCATACATCGGAGCTAAAAAGGCTCGTCTAACCTAAAAAGAGAAAACCTCGCCATGTACACATTACCCGTATGAAGGGAAAAAATCATCAAATAATCTCGTTCAAATGGTACTTAAGAAGTACATATAATTTAATCTTATTCTTATAGTACTTTAACTAGTACACATTACATGAGAACCCGTGTAATGATATAACGTTTTAAAACACTATAAGGTACACAAAGTTTACTATAACGACGTATCTGTTATTTTGTACAAGAAACAAGCACCCGAAAGAAGAGATATTAATGGAATTGGTCCAGGCAAATGGAACACGAAGCAACATCAGAGACATGGACAACACAGGCTTGATATCGTTTTCGTCGAGACCGACAAGGCATCACATATACTTGTGGCATTTCAGAGGATACCCCAACCTTGACAGCTTATCGTACCATCAATAATATGATGTAGACTTGACTCATTCTAAGCTCGAAAAACTTTTGGGCCCTTGTTTTGCATGATGAGATATCAGTCTTTCGGTTTCGGTAATGATTCTCAAGGGTCAGGTCTGTTGAAGTTAAGCGTTAAATGAGTAGGGTGTTTACGTCTTAGAAGACATGGATGTAAAGATCACAAATGTACGTGCTCAATAACTCACTCATTCATCATGGCGTAAAGCTTGTATATCATGCTTTTTACTCCTAGACATTGTCGGCTGGGCTTCTAATCTATGATACATTGTGTTGTGTGACTTCTCATACGTAATTTACCATCTGCGGCGGACCTATAACAATATCCTGACACCTTATACCAAAAACGACAATTACTTACATGCATACCATTCTAAATATGCATGAAAGTGATTATTCAAAACTAATTATCTTGACATCTAACCTAAAAAGCCGTAGCGAAGCAGTTTTGTAATATTGATTCAACTGGACCATGTCTGATTTCTTAGGACCAAAAGTATAGGATGTTACAAGTCAATTCCTGGAACCAAAAGTCTGTATAACTAAAATCAATTGTCTAAGATTTTCAGAGTCGCAATCCTTATGATGTATAACTAGAATCAATTGTCCGAGATTTTATTCGGAGTTGCAATAATCACCACGAAACATATAACAAGTCATCCAAACGCTGCTATAGGCATTTACAAACTCCTAAAACCAAAAAACGAGCTAACAAAAAGATTCAAATTTTTTTTTTTTTTTTGCGGAATGATTTTGGTGATAGCTTATTAACTCAACAAATTAATAGATTAATTTATTTATTAAGGGTGCCAATAGTCCAATAACATTCCGTTGTTTTATTGTTTACAACTCGATCAAGGTTTTTAATCTTGGTCTCGACCCTCAACTCTCAACTCTAGACTAACGAGTAACTCAGTTCCAGACTTGTGACTCCACTTTCAGCTCCATTCAAAAAAATAATTAAATCACGTCACATCTTTCATATAGAATTATTGGTAAGGTTAATTTCTTCCAAAACCACAACTGAACCGTTACACCACTGCCCGCTGGTCTTTCTGTTTGACGAGTCTTCCAACTGACATGACATCTTGGAAAAAAAACATAATCAAAATGAATCACATGAGGATGGTCATAATGTCCAAATGCATGCAGCATTTATCTATGGGACGTGAATGAAGCCAAACCAGTAGGACCGACCAACAGAATAATTGAGTAAACAGAATTACCATAACAGCCTATGCCCTCATTTTTTTCAAGATTCAGAAATTTTGTGAACTTTATGACACTTTTACATCACAAGTAGAAGACACGGTTTCATGACAGTGAACCAATGACCCATTTACCATTGACAGCCCTAAAAACGTACGTTACCTGTGAGGCAATAACCTGAAACCTTCAAAACAAGTTATGGTTCGTATAATACTGTGCTTTGTGCATCTTTGAGAGGGAAACATAGTACCAATAAGCTTCAAAATCAGTAATATAAATTCAGACTGTCATGTTATATTACTACGTATGTCTTTGTCCATTTTCGATGTTGATATATTCTACTTCCACACTATGGACTACATATTCCATCATTACACCGATATAAATAATCTGGACCACGAGAGAGGGCTAAATCACTCATCATTACAATAGTACAACTCACTGAAGCTAATGATTCATAGATCTTATTTCATCATTATTGTAGAATCATTAAAGCCTTTGATTGATAACCAACTTTCTAAAACCGCGTCATCAGTCAAAAGTTGTGATTTACATGAGATGCAAGTACATGTGGGACTCATCTACTTATGCATCAGTTATATTTATCTTAAACAGTCAAACAGGTTAAATAACAAAAATCAGCTAAAACGGAAAACGGGTTGCAAGTCCTTCAAAGCATATTTTGTATGCATACAAACGCATAAAGTTGTATTGTTAAAATACTTTGATTATTATCGTAAAGATATTATTTTTCTAATAATAATTAAAGAAAAAAACACAAGCGAAAAAGTGTTAGCAGGTCAACCCAACTCGGACTCGTCTGTTCCATCCCGTACCAAGAATGACATTATGACATGTTTCAACACGAGCCCAATTTGACCCGTTACCTAACCAATGTGTCTATAACTTACCACCTCTACATGGAAGAAATTGTTACGCATAGAAAAGGGAATAAAGTAACTTCCGGACGTAACCAGTCAAAGATTACAAACTCCAAATACATATTCGTCTTTGTGAACAGGTGGAGAGTCTCAAGCCTGATAAATTCCCACAACACTTTCTTATGTACGCTATAATACTAACATCAAAAGATTCCTATGATGCAGTGCTCTGCGTTACCTTATTCAAGTTCTTGCAATTTTCAATTGATGTGGATGGCAACAATATGATTGCCAAGATTCCTCTTTTGACAACGGAAACCCATAAAAAATGCTAAACAACCCCATATGAACCCCTGCACAATGAAGTTTAATAAGACTGATACATCCTAGTTCTTAAATGCCAATAAACTACACTTGAAATTAAGGCTTTATCTTACTTCGGGATGTGAACGAATCTGCTAGTTACCTGTTAGATGCATGTTAACGATTTCAATTCATTTACTTATGAATGGGTCGATTTAGGTTGTCTCTTATCTCAAATGGTTCAAACCAAAAGAATAAGCTAAAAAGGGAACAGGTCAAACTGGGTAGAAACTGCGGAAGTCTATTTAAAGTGCACACAACCTCCTAAATGACTAAATCTATTCAAGAAGTTGTACTAAAACTGTAATTATACGATTTCGATAACTAACGCGTCCATTGTTTATAAGAAAATTAAAACCGGGCAAAAGAGTGTTAATGGATAAACCCAGCCTGACCCGGCCAACTTAGCCCGTCTAAAAAGTGACTTGTTCCAACAAGTACCTGTTATGACCTGTTACGCAACTATCCAGATGCACGCATCTTGGCACCTCCAAACTAACATAAATACATCTCTTCTTCCTTTTTTTAAAATGTCAAACTTGCATTCGAAAAAGTGTACTCACTCTACCGAAAACAGCCGAAAAGTTTTAATTTTGAGCTGTTTCTACAGAGATGCAACATCTCCTTTGTGGTTAAAGATGTAAAGAGACCTACTTTTACTTTAGCCCATAACTAATCATGTTTGAAAAAGTAACTACAATCGTGATCCATAAGTTTTCTTTGTATTGTCCTTTATTAAGGGGCATTTTGGGTATATGTCCTATAGTCAAACAATTTTATTCAATTAAAATTGCGCTGTTTAAGATGGAGGAAGTAACTACCATTATTCTTCTACAGTTGTAACACCAATTATTTGTGTATTTATATTCATTGTTTATCTGTACCATAGGTGTTACTGTCGAATTTCCTTAACTAACTCAAATAAAAATATGAATATACAATGTTGGACACTCAAAAGTCGTGGCAGGGCAACTAATAATGGTATGCGATGTGAAGTTATTAATGGGCAAAAGCAGGTAGGTTTCACGTAAGCTAGGATAAGAAGTCCCGCGAGTAAATTTGTGGGTACTGATCCGCTCTTTAAATCAGATCACCCCATTTTGACATTTGGAGGGGAAAAATGGATGATGACACATATTGTGACATTAATCACTATAATCAGCAGCATATCAAATTGAAGGATATCTTAGACGTATTTTGCTGGTTCCAAGCCAAATTGTCGTCATCAATCATTATGGAATGTAGCCAATCAATACATTATGCATTGCAACTTTATATAAATATCTCAAGGATTGATATCAACAGATATAATCTTTTATCAAGAAATCAGTAGCGTGTTGGAATGAATCACGGGGACAAAGAAATTCACAAATAATGTTCAAAGAAAAAGACCAGGATATCAGCATTTCCAATTGAAGAAACTTAAAAATGAAATGCAATAACTATGCAAGGAAAATAGTACTAAGTATAGGATGTCGTAGAGTATTGTGTTTACCTAATTTTAATCCTTCACGACTCGAATGACTAAACCAGTTGGTGTGTGGACACTTTTGAGGTGACCAGAACCGAGTAGATCACGGAGATGAAATCTTATATCCAAAGGCGAGAAACGCAGACGTTTCTTCTCAAGAAGAGCCAACATCATCTCTTTGTATTTTTTACGGTTGAGTAAAGACAAAAGCTCCTTTCTTCCCTAAAATGCCATGACCCATTATCCAAATTAGAACAAATAAACACTGAGCGTACCATAAAGATAATATCACGTGTCTGTATGTTTCAAAACGGAATTTAATCTTGTAAAAAAACATCAGGAACAAGCAGATAGCACATAGATTTCCTAATAAAGGTAATTTATGGTTTGCATGCATACAGAATATATATTTTTTTAAATGCATTTGTAGACACTGCTTTTATACCATATGCAATTAAGTAGCATTCAAAAACATGTTCTTTTTCCAATTTACTTCCAATGGTAAAAAGTTGCTAATCATTTTGCCAAGTTTTATAAAACAGCTGTGGTGTTTTTCTCATGTGTGGCTCTATATATTCTTTTGAAATTGAAAGAAAACTGAGATATCATCATTACACAAAACGCTAAACACATGCTCTCATATTATAAAACATATAAACTACTGAAAACAGACAAAAGAATGCAGTCACTAAACCAGATTTGTATAAAAATAGCCGAAGATTTTGAGATATCATCATGCATGGTTAGGTACATAATTAGGCCCGATGAGTAACTCAATTAAATGGTAAGTATACAAGAAATATTAGAATCGAGTTCCAATAAACACAGCTCATATAACATCTAGTGTGATACTACATACATACATGCATGTGTAGTTCTAGGCTTCTAGCTGTCATGCTACAGAAATACACATAAAAGCAACCACACACCTGTGTGAGGCCCTTCAGAAGTGAACCAATATATGGAATTGCAAACCAGTACATGTCAGGATCGATAAGCTGGCGAGTCTGGAAATGGTAGCATCACCCAGGATAAGAATAAGTATTAGTAGGACTAAATTCATAACAAAACAGGATATAGTAAAAAGATCAGACTTCAAACTTATTCACCTAAGAGTATGTTTTCCTTTTTTACTCATCAAGTATTGTCTTAAGTGACTGTCAGGATAAATTATGTTTGCATGGAGTAAGCAGTACTTTTGTTTGTTTTATGTGCTGAATGAAGTGTCATATTACATGACAATTTTATCAAGCCATTAAATAATATCCAACCATTTGATAACTGTTTTAAATCTTAGTTAGATAAATGACAAAAAAATGACAGCCTATAAAAGAGCTATATAATTCAGTAATACAAAAGTACAAGCTGTTTGAATGTCCGACATACAACTAGTAAATGCAAAATCGTAACTAATACAAATTACTCAAATTTGAAATCAGCTACATAATTAACGAAAGCCTTAAAAAAATTTATTATTGAATTATACATGATGTCTAATAAGGACAAATCGAGAAAGGAAAATCTTTAATTAAGTCAATAAAGTCGAAATGGGCAATTATATATGATTGTCCGTCAGAAAAGAGACCCCGATTCGGATTTTGGATATATTCACATTTACAATCATTAATATTAAACCTCAAGGTGTTCTATTATTATAACACATTGTTCTAGTAGTATGCGATAATTCTTTTCAATCTACAATAAAGCAATACTTCATGCGAGGGAGTAATTATTTGCTGATAAACCTAAATTCATTAATGATAACTTCCCTTTTCGGGACAGAGGAGCACAATGTTATTGCAAAGTAATTAAGAAACAAGCTATATGGCACACACACAAAATGGAAGTGGACTCTCTTTTGGGCCAGTGAAAGTATAACATTTTGACTGTCAGACCAAAATCCAGTAACATTTGTGTTTTATTTAATATGTCAGCACGGAAAGATATTGATAGATGGTTAAGATCACCCCATAGACTTACCAGGAGACCAGCATTTATCAAGAGAGATATGTCTTCATCTTTCACCTTTCCTCCATATGATAAAAGTGAGCACTACAATGCAGCACAACCAACTGTAGTCAACAACAATTCATAACCTTTAGACATTGTCCAAATAATCACTTGTACAGTGAATGATCTAAAAATATAGTGACTGTATATATATATTTCTTTTTCTCACTGCCCATTTTGCAATTTAGTTTAAAATGAGCCCTGATGGGAGGGGAGGGGGCGCTGCAGTAAGCAGCGTTTCAAAGCACAAAGAACAAAAGAGCGAGCTATGCAAGGGACCCCTCACGCAGAAATAAGCATTAGCATATGCAATTCAATGTTTGTACAAGATTTCATATTGAATTTAAAACTGACAATAACGTTTAGCAGAAATCCCATGTTTGTAGACTTGATCAAATCAAATAATCGTTGATACACATTACCAAGCAGCCTAACATGTTTTCGACTGGTTTATTACCTTATCAAAGAGCTTTTAAGACATCCATATAAACCAGTAAGATCAAAATGTCATCATAGAACATTTTGCTACAAACAAAAAGAGGCTATAACATGATACTATTCACTTAAACAGGGCACAACAAAAACATGGCTAATCATAAAAGGTTTGATAATTGGGTACTTAGACCACTATCCGGTATTACGGCCAAAAACATAAGAGCATTCTTACATACATATGTATGTGTGTGCTGTGTGCATATATGTGTGTGTTGAGTTATGAACTTAATTTGCATACAAACAAAAAGAGATTATAACATGATACTATTCACTTAAACAGGGTACAACAAAAGCATGGCTAATCATAAAAGGTTTGATAACTGAGTACTTAGACCACTATCCGGTATTACGGCCAAAGTAACATACGAGCATTCTTACATACATATGTATGTGTGTGCATATATGTGTGTGTTGAGTTATGGACTTAATTTGCACAAACAAAGATCAAGTCATCCTTGACAACTCACCAGCTCTTGATGTCCAATACAAGGTTCAGGCTTGCTATGGATGACATGCACTTCAAACCACTTAAAAACTGGAAGAGCGCATTGCTTCTTTGTTTCCATGCTTTTCACAGCTCGTTTCATCTGTTAACAAAGTAAAGGTTTGTTAAGCATGAGGAGGTAACAAAAAATAATGATACTTCTAAACTGCTACTTCATCAGAGTTGCAATGAATTTAGTAGCCACCAAAATGACGTGTTAAAATTTCCTGTATCACCTACAACTTCATCTCTGCACAGTTTTCAACAGACAAACCTCTATGTAATAAAGATCTAATTTGGTTCCAGCATATGAGCAACAGAAACACTACGAAATAACTAACCTGGTTTAAATAATCTTCCATAAACATCAGAGCATGATCATCCTGTCCAGTATTTAGCTTGAAAATGCGCAAAACTTTATCTCTCCTTAATGACTGAACATAAGGCAGAAATTAGAGCACACATTCAACTAGACATGATGGTCTAAAGAACCAACACAAATTATGACGATGCCCTTTTAAGATGATGAACGTTCTATCTAATCTATGTAAGATTCATACAGTAACTTAAGTAGAGCATAATATAATCCATGGTATCTTTAGCAGCCCTACTTCAGGTAACATGAAATTACTCTGAAGGGTAACAATACAAATTAAAATAAAATTCATTTGCAACAGTGTTTGATGCTTGAATACAGATTCCGTTTCACAGGCCATGTGTTTTAAAAATACTTGTACCCATGTTTTCACCTACTTATTCAACATTAAATTCCATTTCACAGCCCATCTTTTTATATAAAAATGCCGCTTTGGATCATTTCATTTATTAACTTCTTAAGAAATAAGATTGTGTTAAACACACAAAAATCTAATTATCAGTTTATTGACACTTAAAACAGCATAAGCCGATCCGTTATTTCCTACAGCCCGTTTTCTACAGCTGATTATATAACTCTGACTATTCAGCATCACATAATTACTTTCAAAACACGCGTCCCAACACCACAAACTGTATTATACCTACGCTACAATGTACAATTCCATAGACGATGAACCCACGCATATATTTCACAGTACATGGAATGCTCAATTCTATAAGAAACAAACCTCTAATTCTCGATCAACTTGTGTCCTATCTTTCACACTACTGTACAGTTGGGATCGTAAAATAAAAGGCTCAACAGTAACCTGCAAAAGAAATAGTAAAGTAATATAGGATAGCATGTATGCTTAGTTATAAAAGAATGGATAACACCAAATAAATAATAATTATCGGTTGTTACATATCATTATATCATTCACTTATAAAATTTTGTTTAATAACATTCTCCCATTTCACCTCCACATAAATACATCATCGAAAAATAAACTCAAAGCTACGCACTGATTGTGATCAACTAATCATCATTCACGTGGATTTAAACTGAAAAAAGACTAATGTTCGATTTTGACAAAATGAAAATCAGATTGAGATGCAGGACGAGCCTACATATTAGACAATTTAATTAGGGGGCGATATCATTTACTGGCGCGCTAGCCGCTAGGAAAACCAGAAGGTTGAGAAACTCTTTTCGAATCTTGTTTTTATTAAATCAATCAATCAAACATAAAAACAATGAATATAAAGATAAATCATAATTCTGATGTAATTAAGACTAATCACCTAATTAGAATACTTTCTGAATAAGTACCTTATTTCAACATGTACATCATAAGATTGTCATTTCGAAAAGGGAACAGTCACTCAAACTTATTTATGATGTTTAGCCACTCAAATTTTCGTTCGGTTACAAGTTCATGAATATCTTTTTTGAAAATAGACCGGCAACCCTTATTACACCGGTCACATATGCTAAAGTAGCGTGATCAGCAGTGTTAGATAGTCCACTTAACGTCTTCATACTGTAAAAATGATGATACGGCATCACATCATCTACTTCACACAATCGTTATCCATGTCATCAATCATATACTATTCACACACCACATCAGTATATATAACCGTGTGATACAGGTGGTTGGTCAAGTTTTCATAGCATATTCAGAACACTGTAACGAAATTAATCGGGTATCCCTAGAAAAAAGTTTTGAGTGATGCCCTGATTGCGTGACCAAGTTTGATACAATGCTTTTTGACCAAGTTCTATTTAACCACTAAAGGGAGGCTTGTGACTATCATCACAAATATGTCAGAGGTCTCGAGTTCAATTCCTACTTGGTGCAAACAACCCTTATGTGAACCCAACAACTTTCCTAAAAAGGGGAGGGCTTTTCATGGTTTGTGTCTGTGTGGCGGTTAGCTCAAGTCCCGTGGATTAGTCGGCCAAAAAGGTCGGAAACCATCGTTACCCAAAAAAACCAAGTTTTATTTAGTGTTCCACATAGGTCACTCCGACATTTTATATGCATTTTAACCACTCGAGTTTCAATTTTATTACAATGTTGTGAATAGCTTAAAAAATATATCTACAACCAATACGACACTGTTTAAAATGCTGACGTAGTGTGTCAACTATGAAAAATAGCTTAGCGTAAAAATGATGATACGGCATCACACCATCACCTATTTCACACAATCTCAACAACTTTCCACGGACGAAACACTACATCAACATATCTAACCGTGTAATACGGTTATCGACAGATAATCCAAAGCTATTCAAACATGTACCGAAACTAAAACATGAGTTGTTAACCCTTATAAATAAGTAATCATGTGGAACACCGGTACTAAACTTAACCTTGGTTACAAAACATAGCACTAGTAGCGTAATTGTAGGCTTGTAGCTGTATTAATGAAGTTAAACACTAAACTCTTGTTTTATTAGCATTTCGAATAGGAGCTTCTAAACAAAAACCAAAAGCTAAACACTCGCCGCTAAACAAGCATTATCTCCTAAGTCCTTAGTACCTTTTGGCTTAAAATAAAGCGGAAAAATTGAAACTTATGAAATATAAGGCGAACTACGTAAAATAAGCGTAAATAGTACCTTTTCGTTACGAGGAAACTGTTGTTGCATTATGCGTAGAGCAACCATTGTGTCATTAAATATCAATTCATCTTCTTCTACATTATTAAAAAAAAAAAAAAAAAAAAAGCAAAAGTTCTATAATCAGAATTTAATAAATCTAGATAAAATAAAGAGGTACAGTAATAATTTTTAACCTAATGAAATAGATTGATCGAAATCATGGGATTGAGGTACAGTATCTGCTTCTTCTTCGTGTCGTTGCCGTTTACGTGATGTTGAAGGATTGTTGTTAGATTCCATTTAATGGATTTTGTATAAAAAATTGTATTGTTTCCCGCCGGTCACTGTTCCACCGGTTTTTTGGTGGGTTTCGTTTGGGGGAAGAAGTAGAAATTGAAGTGGTCAAAACTTCAAAGTCAAAATACAAGACGTCTATGTGTATGTTTTTGTGTCATGTATTAGTTTTTTATTTGATTTGCTAGATGTTTAGTACTCCTTACTAGGCGTGTCAATTTCTGACCCGACATGAAACCTGACCTGAAACCGACATGAAAATTAACAGGTTTGGGTTGTAAAGCTTTAAATAGATTGGGTCAGGTTTGGTCGACCTATCTAACCCGTTTATTAAACAGGTCAGGTTCGGGTTGAGAATAAAATAAGCGGGTTGACCCGTCAACCCGTTTAAGATTTTTTTTCATAAACTCAAAGTTATTTATATTTTATTATGCGGGTTAAATGTTTTAAACAGGTCAACCCAACAACATGTTTAACCTGTTTAACTCGTGTAATGTGCCAACTTTTGTGTATAAAAAGGGTTAAATTGGTCAACCCAAAACCCGTTGAACCGATTCAACCCGTTTAACATATTCAACCCGTGTAACCTATTTAACCCGCCAACCCAAGTATATATACGGGTTAAATGAGTTAGGTTCGGGTTATATCTAAACATGTTAGGGTTGACATAGCTAACCCGATGATTTAAATGGGTCAGGTTTGGGTTGGGATTTTCGACGCACAAACCTCGACCCAACCCGAACGGCCGAATTGCCACCCCTACTCCTTCCGTCTCAACGTCTCAAGTTTATTTTGATTTTTTCAAAGTCTTTTTATTTTAATTTTGACCTTAAATAACTTTTTATATAATACTTGATGAAAAATATACTAATAAAAATGCATTTAAAACACAAATCCATTTATATATTTTGCATAAAGTATTATATAACACGAAAAAAAAATTTAAGGTCAAAGTTGAAATAAAAAGACTTTGAAAAAGTTAAAATAGACTTATAATTTGGGACGGAGAGAGTATCATTTTTTCTTTTTTCTTTTAGCTTTTCTCTAATTTAATTATAAACGAAAACAAACACATATTTCGGTAGTTTATAAGTAAGGTTTAAATAGAAGGTGAATCTGTAGATAGTACTAAATATAGAAGAATGAGTGGTAGTCTACTCTACCTCACGGCAAGTAGACCTCACATTATGTTTAGTGTTTGTCTATGTGCTCGCTTTCAAGAAGATCCTAAAACACCACCTCTTGAAGTCATAAACGAATATTTAAATACATTAAAGGTACTACACACTTAGAATTGTGGAATCCCAAAGGAAGGGGTGTTGAAACCATAGTGTATGCTGACTCGAACCATGCCGGTGACTATGTCAATAGAAAAAGTGCAAATGGTATTTGTATTTTTATTGGGCATTTTTTTACTTCATGGTTTTCAAAGAAACAAACAGCTCTAGCCATCTCAACAACCAAAGCCGAATACGTATCAGCAGGAAAAGCATGTCAACAAGCTCTTTGGATGAAGCAAGCTCTCGTTGACTACGGAGTTCAACTTAATGACATCTCCATCCTTTGCGACAACAAAGGAGCTATCGATCTCAATAAACATCCGGTTCAACATGCTCGAACCAAACACATTGAAATACGTCATCATTTCCTTCGCGACAATGTTCAAAAAGGAAACATCTCAATTGAGAAAGTATGCTCGAAAGATAACACTTCTGATATCCTAACAAAACCTCTTAAACGATAACCATTTAATATTCTTAGACTTGGATTAGGACTAATGAAACCTAACTTATTGTTGAAACTGTAGCTTAAACCAAACACTACAAAAACTGCGGCAGGTCCCATGGAACCCTGCGACAACAAGGACGTAACCAAAATTTTGGTTCCGCCTAGTCCGTGGGTTCCTGGGTCAGTTTTTAAATTATATCAAACAAACATTCCTTTCACATAACCAAAACTCATAAACGACTTAAACTTCTCCCACACCATATCATAATCATAATTAGGCCTCTCTCTTCAACCAATTTGTGTTCCAATCAACATTACAAGTCTCCTAATTACATTTATACTCCTGATCTTGAGTCTAGGTATCACAACCCGCAAAAATTCAGAAGTTACTTATAAACATTGATTCACTCCCGAACTATCTTCTTTTATTTCTCCGTCACACTTATCAACCGCTTGTGAACGGTCAACCGTAACAGATGATAAAAGGGCGACAGCCCGGGAGAGAAATGCAAGTTTACCAAGGATTAAAATTTCCTTGGATCGTTTATGTCACTGTGAAGTGTGATATCCTGAATACAATGACTTGTGAATTGTTGAAAATAATATTAGTATAGGAAAATAGGAATCTGATTGACTAACACTAGGAATGTGAATAGTAATAGCTCTGTCACAGCTACGTCAATAAAAACGTACAATCAGAAACCTAAAAACGTAAAAGATATACAAACGTACGTTTAACTAAAACGTAAACGTTTAAAAACAAAACGATTATAACTATAATAGAGATTTACAAGTCTAGGCGACTTAAATGCAAATTAAATTATATTAAAATATTTAACTACAATGTACAAGTATATACAAAAGTTAAGAGAACTAAAAACTAAAACTTATATGTATAACTAATAATTACATAAATGTAACAAAAATAAAATAAGAAAAGGATTATAATTATACTAAGGAAATATAAAAATATCAAAATTTTGAAGTCATTTTAATTCTATTTTTACAATTGTTTCCCGATTAAAATCTAAAAACCGATTTACTGAAATTTATGTAAACGTACAAAATAAAAACGTGAATTCAGTCCAATACAACTCCCACAAATGTGAAAATTATATTTTTAGAATCCTAAAAAGATAAGAAAATTATTAGAAAATTAAAATAAATTTTTACACTATTAAATTAATTAATATAAATTAAAAATGAATTAAATGTATTAAAAATGAATTAAATAATAAGAAAATCTAAAATTAACTTAAATAAATGAAATAAAGAATCTGAAAAATCTAAAATATAATAAAATGAATTCTGAAAATGAAAATGTATTTTTTACATAATTATTCTATTTATTATTAATTATTTACTATTATTAAGTTTTAAAAACTAATATTTAATTATTAAAAATACTAAACAGTAAAAGAAAAATCTGAAACTTTTTACAAAATTCTACAATAAATATAAGATCTAAAGAAAAATATAAAAATGGCAGCTTATGTACAAAAATAAGCTAATGGGCAAATAAGCTTATAACTATAAGCTATCACTTAGCTTAAAACTGAGTTCTTTTTGGTTTTCTGTTTTCTGGATTAATGTACTACTAATATTATACATATGTGATGAAAAATAAGCTTTACAAATATAAGAATAAGCAGATCATGAGCTTATGAGTCCAACAGTTAAGCTTTTGGCTTGACTGTTGGAGCTCAAGCTCCTAATAAGCTTAAAATAAGCTATACAGTTAAAATAAAAGGCAAAATAGGATATACATCAGTCCAATGCAACAATATAAACAAGAAAAATGGACTGAAAAGGTGTGAGCTTATGGTTTAGACAATCAAGCTACAAGCTTGACTTGGATGGAATTGAGGCTTCAAAGAGCCTGTAATAAGCTCCCCACAGGAAATAAAAGGAAAGAAATATGTATACAAGCTATATGGACAAGTATGAACAAGTATGTGCACTGGATTCAACAAACAAGCTTGTAGTAAGCTCATAAGCTCTTCTGATATACCGGAACCAAACACCCTGCTACTATTTGTAATGGCCATTTAAGGCGATAGAATAAGCTTGAAATGCCAAAATGAGAATTGAGATAGCAAGATGGGTTGGTTGGGATTCTAAAACACCAAAACTCAACCTATGGAGACCACGGATGAGCTTTTTGAGAGGCTTGTGGTAATGGTGTAATACCATGAATTGCTCGGTATGTTGTGAGTGGGCAAACACAAGCCTCATTTGAACCTATCAAATAAGCCTCAACAAGCTCAACTTATACTGAGGCATTGAGATGGACTGCTTAGCTTCTCACAAAGCCAAGAATCACAATTTCAAGCTCATTAAGGAGCTTATAAGAAGCTTAGGTAACATGCCCCACTCAACTGTTTGCTTCAGTTGAGTGGTCAAAATGGGACAAAATAAAGGAGTTGATTAAGCTAGGTAAATAAGTTAAAAAGGGAAACATAAGTAGACATATAACAACTAGGCTATAAAGGCTACACAAAGAAACCAAGCACACAGGCTAGGATCAAATCCACAAGCTTTTGCAAGCTTGTGAACTTGACACCTAAAGCTGTGGTGCGCAGGCATCACACAAAAGCAGGTACTCAAAATAAGCTAGAAAATAAGTACTCTATAAGCTGAGAAATGGTAAACTATTATTTTTGTATTTTTCTTTAGCAACCATATTTTAATAACCTAAGAGATTTTAAGCTAAAACACAGTATTAAACTCACACTAAAAAGATCTATTTTATTCAAAAACGACCCAAATGAAAATTTGACTTTTAACAAAAACTCTAAAGTTGACTAAAGTGATTTAAAAACTTAAAGTACTGATTAAACATGATATATTAAGGTATAAGGACATGGAATAAAGCTAAATTAACAATTTTTGAGCTAATATAATGAAATTTATACTTAAATTCCTAACAGTTATACATTTAAGGCAGTTTAAAAGTGAAATTGACTATTTAACAAAGAAGGACGGATATTTAATGACTGAACTGAGCTATAATGGACTAATAATACATATAACAACTACAAACAACAACAAACAAACCTTTGGAACTCTACTTTATCAGCAAATTCAAACAGTTCTAAAAGAGATTGTTTTGAGGTTTACAGCAAAAAGACTGCATAAACTAATTCCATCCAATCCGGAGATACCACAGTTGTCAAAGTGGATCTTTTTCAACCTAAACCGGATGTCAAACCGGTCTAGTTCTAGGATTTTCAAGAAGTGACATTTTAACAGTCAAAGTACCAAATCAAACCACAATCCAATCCAAAGCAATACAACCTCATATTAAGCTTAAATATCATTAATAAACAACAAAGGAACACAGAATCATAAAAATTAAAGCATATAAAACACTAAAACAGTGATATGCAAAAATTGAGAAAATGGCTTACAAGATGGCACAAGCTGAGAATCAAGATTCAAAGAACAAGGTTACACCCAATAGCTTCCCATTAAGCTCCTAATATCCCTTACAATCAAATTTCAACCCTGCTTCACCTTCTTCCTTCTCAACTCACTATTTTTGATTTTTTCATTGATTTTCTTGATTTTTCTGAATTTAAAAGACAATAGCTGTTTTTAAGTTTCTAAAAGCTTAAAAGCTTTGTCATCAGCTTATATGGCTTAAAGAATCCATCAAGCAACTATTTAACATGAAATTAAGATGACTTGAAAATTAAAGGAAATTGAGCAAAATCATGAAACTGAAATTAACTTGACATTAAACTGGAAAGAACATTTCATTACACTAATTTAAAGTAAATTACAACATTTGAAAGCTTAAAAGACATTTTTGACTAGGAAAGCAATAAAAACTATAACTACGTGACTAAGGCTTAAGGCCAAAAGTGTCTTCTCCTCTCTTTTTCTTCTTTCTTTTATACCCAAACTCTTTCTCTCACTTCACTGATTGTTTCCCACCATTTTGTAGCCATTGGATGAGCCAAAATAATCAGAACCATACATTTGGATTTTGGCGCCATTTTTCTTGATAGCAGTTTTGAGTTGGTTTCAATCAATTAATGGGTTTTGGGTGTTAGTGAAGGTGGAGGGGACAAAGGGGAATGGATAGGTGAGGAGGGGGGTTGAAAAGGTTGGCAAACCATCTCTGGTTTTGGTATTACAGGTGGTGGAGAGGGAGAGCTACAGTGGGTAGTGGTTTTAGGCGCGTTTTCTCTGTTTTTGACTTCTGTTGACCAAGTTTAATAACAAAGGGTCCAAGGTTCAAGTTCAAGCCAAAGGGTTCAAGGCCAAGGGGTCAAGTGATGTTGGGCTTGTTGGGTTGGATAGTGTATTTGGGCTTGAATAATTATAAGGTGTCCGTTTGGTTAAGTGGTAACAACAAGGACCAATTTTGCAATTTCACTAAACTTCAAGGACTGATCATGCAACTTTTTCAAACTTCTCACAAGGACCAAACTTGACAACTTTGATAAAACAAAGATCCTTTTTGCATAAAATCCATTTTAAAACTTAAAAGGACCTTAATTGTAATTTTTGGATTTTGAGGGACTAAAAGTGTAATTTCCCAAAAGTTTATCAAAATGTTCCAAATTTTCAATCATGCATAGTACAAGGGTATTATTTGTAAAATTCCAAGTTTAGAATACCCAGGGACCATTTTTGCCAATTTTGTAACTTGAGGGGTAAAAATTGCCATTTTGTGTAAACTTTTATCCAGGGATGTTTTGTGAACATTTTTGATTTCCCAAGGACTTAAGTTGACTTTTCATTCATTTAAAACATTTAGGGACTAGATTTGACATTTTGTGTAACTCAGGGACTAAAACGCGACAATTGTTGTGAAATTGATCAATTTTCACTTGTTTTTCAATCTTTTGTACCTGAATCACATAAAAACACATTTTTGTGAATTTGTATCATTTTGAGAGTTATTTGTGTGTTTTTGGTTGTTTTGTGGGTTTAAACAGTATAAAATATATGTGTATTCAGACACATATCAAATCCCCATTTGTGAGATATTGCTAGTCCCTAGCAATGATTTGAGATTTTAATGGATTTGAAAAACTCTTTACCAAAAGCCATCATACGGAGTAGCCAAATGTTTGATTCAAGTAAGAACCATGGTACACCGATAACCATGTGATTTTGAGCAAACCACCGCTTCAACGGATTTGATTTGTCTTTACCGAAAGCCGTACTTTCGGACTAGCCAACTCTTAGATAAATTATCAATATTATCTTTGGTGGGCTGATTACCAATTATGGATTTTCCACTTGCCTTTACCACAAGCCATAATCTTGCGGGCTAGCCAACTCTTCACTTTTTAGGATATGGTGAGTTGAGAACCATACAATTTTGGGCAAATTGCAAGCCATATAAACGGATTTGAGAAATATTTACCAAGAGCCGTTTGCTCCTGGATTAGCCAATCCTTTTGTCTTCTGAACATGGTGGTTGATAACCAAATGAGAAAGTGTAGAACACTTACTCCAAAAAAAATTTTTGGCCAAAAACGGGGAATTGGTATAATTATATGATAAAATTCGTGAGAATTCCCCCCACACTTAGAAATGAATATTGCCCTCAATATTCAAAGTACCGGTTATGCCAAACGAAGCTTGAAACGTAAAGGGAAATATTACGGCCATTATTTAGAAAGGATTTTTTTGGAAACTTATATATATATATAACATGTGGGGCATCACCCCCACACTTAGGGTGGTAGAAAATAGAAAGAAGTCAGAAATATGGGTGAAAACCCATATTGTATGGCTTGTTTTTTTGATAACCAAGTCACTAGCTTGACTTGACCCCGAATTAAATTGGTTCATGGGGAACTGAGTGGGATAGCCACTCAGGGATTAGTGAGAAATTGGAGTGGGATTGCCACTCACAGAATTATGAATAATCATCACTAAGATGAGTCTAAGAATCTTAGAAAGAAACTTAGAAAAGGCGAGAAGAATCTTTTTAATTTTTGATTTTATAAAAAGAAATGGAAAATATTTTTGTATTTATGAAGTTTATATATATATGTACAAAAGAAATTCCTAACAACGCCCTCGAAAGGGAATGCTGGTCGGCCAATTGCAATGTAAATGACCAACAACCAAATGTTGTATGGCGAGGGACTTATCAAACTGGGCAAGTTCTGTGCAAAGGGAAAAAAATGTTTTTGTATTTTATATTGTTTTGATCTTGAAATATATTATATATAATAAATACAAGGGATGGATATAAAACACAAATGCGTTACGCGCACACCTCCCCGGCAGGCGCTAAAATTTGATTCACTCCCGAACTATCTTCTTTTATTTCTCCGTCACACTTATCAACCGCTTGTGAACGGTCAACCGTAACAGATGATAAAAGGGCGACAGCCCGGGAGAGAAATGCAAGTTTACCAAGGATTAAAATATCCTTGGATCGTTTATGTCCTGGTGAAGTGTGATATCCTGAATACAATGACTTGTGAATTGTTGAAAATAATATTAGTATAGGAAAATAGGAATCTGATTGACTAACACTAGGAATGTGAATAGTAATAGCTCATCTGTTACGTCAATAAAAACGCACAATCGAAACCTAAAAGCGTAAAAGATATACAAGCGACGTTTAACTAAAACGTAAGCGTTTAAAACAAAACGATTATAACTATAATAGAGATTTACAAGTCTAGGCGACTTAAATGCAAATTAAATTATATTAAAATATTTAACTACAATGTACAAGTATATACAAAAGTTAAGAGAACTAAAAACTAAAACTTATATGTATAACTAATAATTACATAAATGTAACAAAAATAAAATAAGAAAAGGATTATAATTATACTAAGGAAATATAAAAATATCAAAATTTTGAAGTCATTTTAATTCTATTTTTACAATTGTTTACCCGATTAAAATCTAAAAGCGTCGTTCTTGAAATTTATGTAAACGTACAAAATAAAACGTGAATTCAGGTCAATACAACTCAACCCACAAATGTGAAAATTATATTTTTAGAATCCTAAAAAGATAAGAAAATTATTAGAAAATTAAAATAAATTTTTACACTATTAAATTAATTAATATAAATTAAAAATGAATTAAATGTATTAAAAATGAATTAAATAATAAGAAAATCTAAAATTAACTTAAATAAATGAAATAAAGAATCTGAAAAATCTAAAATATAATAAAATGAATTCTGAAAATGAAAATGTATTTTTTACATAATTATTCTATTTATTATTAATTATTTACTATTATTAAGTATTAAAAACTAATATTTAATTATTAAAAATACTAAACAGTAAAAGAAAAATCTGAAACTTTTTACAAAATTCTACAATAAATATAAGATCTAAAGAAAAATATAAAAATGGCAGCTTATGTACAAAAATAAGCTAATGGGCAAATAAGCTTATAACTATAGTATCACTAGCTTAAAAGCTGAGTTCTTTTTGGTTTTTGTTTTCGGATTAATGTACTACTAATATTATACATATGTGATGAAAAATAAGCTTTACAAATATAAGAATAAGCAGATCATGAGCTTATGAGTCCAACAGTTAAGCTTTTGGCTTGATTGTTGGAGCTCAGCTCTAATAAGCTTAAAATAAGCTATACAGTTAAAATAAAAGGCAAAATAGGATATACATCAGTCCAATGCAACAATATAAACAAGAAAAATGGACTGAAAAGGTGTGAGCTTATGGTTTAGACAATCAAGCTACAAGCTTGACTTGGATGGAATTGAGGCTTCAAAGAGCCTGTAATAAGCTCCCCACAGGAAATAAAAGGAAAGAAATATGTATACAAGCTATATGGACAAGTATGAACAAGTATGTGCACTGGATTCAACAAACAAGCTTGTAGTAAGCTCATAAGCTCTTACAGATACACAGAACCAAACACCCCTGCTACTATTTGTAATGGCCATTTAAGCTGATAGAATAAGCTTGAAATGCCAAAATGAGAATTGAGATAGCAAGATGGGTTGGTTGGGATTCTAAAACACCAAAACTCAACCTATGGAGACCACAGATGAGCTTTTGAGAGGCTTGTGGTAATGGTGTAATACCACTGAATTGCTCAGAGGTATGTTGTGAGTGGGCAAACACAAGCCTCATTTGAACCTATCAAATAAGCCTCAACAAGCTCAACTTATACTGAGGCATTGAGATGGACTGCTTAGCTTCTCACAAAGCCAAGAATCACAATTTCAAGCTCATTAAGGAGCTTATAAGAAGCTTAGGTAACATGCCCCACTCAACTGTTTGCTTCAGTTGAGTGGTCAAAATGGGACAAAATAAAGGAGTTGATTAAGCTAGGTAAATAAGTTAAAAAGGGAAACATAAGTAGACATATAACAACTAGGCTATAAAGGCTACACAAAGAAACCAAGCACACAGGCTAGGATCAAATCCACAAGCTTTTGCAAGCTTGTGAACTTGACACCTAAACTGTGTGCGAGGCATCATTTTTAAACAGGTACTCAAAATAAGCTAGAAAATAAGTACTCTATAAGCTGAGAAATGGTAAACTATTATTTTTGTATTTTTCTTTAGCAACCATATTTTAATAACCTAAGAGATTTTAAGCTAAAACACAGTATTAAACTCACACTAAAAAGATCTATTTTATTCAAAAACGACCCAAATGAAAATTTGACTTTTAACAAAAACTCTAAAGTTGACTAAAGTGATTTAAAACTTAAAGTCTGATTAAACATGATATATTAAGGTATAAGGACATGGAATAAAGCTAAATTAACAATTTTTGAGCTAATATAATAAAATTTATACTTAAATTCCTAACAGTTATACATTTAAGAAGCGGTTAAAAGTGAAATTGACTATTTAACAAGAAGGACGGTATTTAATGACCTGAACTGAGCTATAATGGACTAATAATACATATAACAACTACAAACAACAACAAACAAACACTGGAACTCTACTTTATCGGCAAATTCAAAGCAGTTCTAAAAGAGATTGTTTTGAGGTTTACAAAGCAAAAGGCGCATAAACTAATTCCATCCAATCCAGAGATACCACAGTGTCAAATTGGATCTTTTTCAACCTAAACCGGATGTCAAACCGGTCTAGTTCTAGGATTTTCAAGAAGTGACATTTTAACAGTCAAAGTACCAAATCAAACCACAATCCAATCCAAAGCAATACAACCTCATATTAAGCTTAAATATCATTAATAAACAACAAAGGAACACAGAATAATAAAAATTAAAGCATATAAAACACTAAAACAGTGATATGCAAAAATTGAGAAAATGGCTTACAAGATGGCACTGATGAGTGCGTATTCACTCATCATTTTAGGTCAAATCTGAACTGCAAAACATCTAAAAACACTCCGAATTGCATCAAAATCTTGAAAATATCTCAAAATTGTGTTTTATATGTTTCGGATGCAAAATTATCAAAATCGATGAAAAACGAACAAAGTTTGCATAATTGGGTTCAGTCCCCGACTTTCAAAAATTGACAAAAATAGTCCCGAGCACGATTTTAAAAGAAAAGTCACCAAAGGTCCTTTTGTAATCATAAGTTGTCATAATTAGTCCTTTGGTGAAAAATTTCAAAAGTTTGAGAAATTACAGTTTAATCCTTGGATTTTTAAATTTGTCAAGTTTAGTCCTCAGGTTTCACAATATGACAGATTTGGTCCCTTGAATATTTGAGTTGCACATGTTTGACCCTTGGATAGCATTTTCAGAATTTACATTCGTGGTCCACGGAATTTCGAATGTGCAACTATGGTCCCTAAAAGTTAAATGGGTTTCATAATCTATCCAAAGTCCAATATAAACACTAACTCAAACCTTTGGCCCAATAATACCCTGGTCCAGTCTATTATATAACACCCCACCCATTTATCCAACCATACCGGTAAATTGATAAAACCCACCCAGTACCAACCAATACCCTTTTCCCCATTCCCGCCCAAACTAAACACAACCCGAACCCTAGAACCACAGGGTCCCAAGAACTCTTCTTTCTCTCCTCCCCAAACACTCAACCTCCCTCTCTATTACCCAACTTCATCAAAACCCAAACTCACCTTCATCCCTTTACCGGTTAACCCCGTTTCCCCAAACCCACTACTTCTCTCACCAAGGCAAGAATCACATGTTGCCCATGCCACCGTGGAAATCCTTGGCTCATAAGTCCCATAGACGGCTCAGATTGATGCTCACTTGTACCTAATTGATGGATGGTGGATTATCTCAAAAGCACAAGTGAAGACCCAAGAAGTGATTGAAGACCCTAGGGTTTTAGTATAAAAGGAGTTGTAGCCAAATGTTATGAGTCAGTCTAGTTTTGAGTCTAATATAGGATTGTAATCTTTAATTTAGTTTTTCTAATTTCAATTATGTAGTTGTACTCAGTTTTTAATTCAATGAAAGTTTTTTTTTGTTTACAAACCTTTGTTTTTATGCAATAAGTACTTAAGTGCTTGTTTCACCTTTGCTTATTTGCCCTTAAATTTATGTTTACTATAAGGTTGTTTCATTTCAATTAGTTATAACAGGTGGCGAAAAAAAAATTCCAAGTTTCTTTTAGAAATCGATTTTAAGGTTTTGACCCTTTTAAAAGTAGTGTTTGGTTTATGTGGTTGACATTGGCCAAAAACTCAATGTACCCATTTTGACTCTTAAAGTCAAACTCACCTTTAGCATATAGAACAGTTCTAAGCTTTGAGTTTGTCTTGAGGAAGTTTGAGAGAATCTAGTAAAAAGGAAATGTCGTCCATTTTTTTTCGATCATTACGGCGACTACCACTGTTGATTGAAACCCTTTTGCTAAGACCAAGATTGAGTACTGTGGGATCTTTTGAGTCTTTATGCTTCATATTTAGTCTTGGCACATTTTATTTGCACTTCTACTCTCTTTAGCCTAATTAAAACTGGTGTCCAAGACTGACTTTTGCCAAAGTCTTAAAAGCAGACGCATATATCAGTCATTTACAAAGTGACAATGGCTTAATTTTGGATGTTGAAAGCTCCTTCTTGGCCCCAATTTGGTTTATCATGAATCTTTCTTTGCATTGACTTGATGGTTGAAGCTTGTCTTTGGTTTGGAGGTTTGAATCTTAGTTTAAAAATAAGCTCAAACTGGTCCCCACTTAGACCATTTTGAGCTGCTACCGCACATCAATCTCACATGGGTCATCTTTTGCTTATCGGTGTTAATCAATTTAATTAAGTTTGTTGTAATGTATTTAGGTTGCTTAGTTAGGTTTAGTCCAAGTTTTAGCTTATTTAAGTTTCTGCTAGTGCTCATTTGATGTGCTTATTTCCCTAGTGCACTTTTGTTATCTTTGCATTAATCATTAAGTCACTTTTGTTTTAGTACTTATTAGGATAGTAGTCAGCTTATTCTAGGATTCTTATTGCCCTTTAGTATTTTTAGTTTAGGATTAGTATGATTTCTGCTTATAAATGCTTATTGTTGTTTGCTCATGCTTATTTCTAATTTCTTTAGTTTTTTTTGGATTCTCACTAGTTTGTGCTTTCTTCCAACTGCTTATTTGCTTCTAGTTTTCATAAGCTTTTGGATTTATTTAATATTCAAGTGCTCCATTCCAGTTTCCCATTGCTTATTTATTGCTTATTGGTTGTGTTTTGCTCAAAAATCTGTTAAGGTGTGGGTTGAATTTGGTGGTGTAACTGTTTTGGAAATAAGTTGTTCTGACTTATTTGCAAGTTTACAAAAGTTGAGTTTTCACAAAATGTCCCTATTTTGATCTAATCTTCAAGTTCAAAAGAGAAAATTTCAAAAAAAAAAATAAAAGTAGCAAAAAGCTAGGAGGGAGGCTCGAACACGAGACCTCCCGCTTTGAAGTTGATAGCATGTGTACGGAACCATATGCCCTTGGGTCTTTTAGTTTAGTTATGCAACTTAATTCCTTTTATGCCATTCGTAGTACTTATAGCTTATTGTCTAGTTAGCTTCTTATCACTTATTCCAATAAGTGGTATTTCTATTTTATTTTTCTTAGGTTCGCATTATCATAAAGTAGTTTTTGAGAAATTTTCAGATTTTTCTTAATTAGTTTAGTATTTTTAATCATTTAATTAGTGTTAAATAGTTTTTAATTCGTAGTAATTAATTTAAAAGTCGAAAAAATATTCCGCTTGTTCCTAAAATTATTTTTAGTCAAATAGATCGTAGGAAAATTGATTTCACATCCGTAGCCCTTAAATTGCAAAATTTTTACGTTTATGGCTCGGGTTGTTTTCCGGTTTTTACGTTTTTACTTTTTGCACCCTAGGACTTAGTGTAGCTTCATTTTATCGTTTCTTAGGCTTAGTCGTAGTTCATTTAGCATTTACTTTGTTTTACATGCTTTATTTTCATTCCCGTTCTTTATTTTGTAGAATACGTAATCCAAAATCCAAAATTCGTTCAACCAATTCAAGTCCTTATCTCGAAACTAAACGACACCGTCAATTTCACACCTCTTGGGACACGACGGGGAAATCACTTTCCGGTATCACTTTTATCACACCCGTAAGATTTGATACGTTAACCTTTTTCCTAAAGGGTTAATTTGTCGAATTTTACGGTTAATTTGATAGATTGATATTTGTGTTTTTCTCACACTCACTTCACAACGAATCAGGCACAAGCTGAGAATCAAGATTCAAAGAACAAGGTTACACCCAATAGCTTCCCATTAAGCTCCTAATATCCCTTACAATCAAATTTCAACCCTGCTTCACCTTCTTCCTTCTCAACTCACTATTTTTGATTTTTCATTGATTTTCTTGATTTTTGAATTTAAAAGACAATAGTTGTTTTAAGTTTCTAAAAGCTTAAAAGCTTTGTCATCGACTTATATGGCTTAAAGAATCCATCAAGCAACTATTTAACATGAAATTAAGATGACTTGAAAATTAAAGGAAATTGAGCAAAATCATGAACGAAATTAACTTGACATTAAACTGGAAAGAACATTTCATTACACTAATTTAAAGTAAATTACAACATTTGAAAGCTTAAAAGACATTTTTGACTAGGAAAGCAATAAAAACTATAACTACGTGACTAAGGCTTAAGGCCAAAAGTGTCTTCTCCTCTCTTTTTCTTCTTTCTTTTATACCCAAACTCTTTCTCTCACTTCACTGATTGTTTCCCACCATTTTGTAGCCATTGGATGAGCCAAAATAATCAGAACCATACATTTGGATTTTGGCGCCATTTTTCTTGATAGCAGTTTTGAGTTGGTTTCAATCAATTAATGGGTTTTGGGTGTTAGTGAAGGTGGAGGGGACAAAGGGGAATGGATAGGTGAGGAGGGGGGTTGAAAAGGTTGGCAAACCATCTCTGGTTTTGGTATTACAGGTGGTGGAGAGGGAGAGCTACAGTGGGTAGTGGTTTTAGGCGCGTTTTCTCTGTTTTTGACTTCTGTTGACCAAGTTTAATAACAAAGGGTCCAAGGTTCAAGTTCAAGCCAAAGGGTTCAAGGCCAAGGGGTCAAGTGATGTTGGGCTTGTTGGGTTGGATAGTGTATTTGGGCTTGAATAATTATAAGGTGTCCGTTTGGTTAAGTGGTAACAACAAGGACCAATTTTGCAATTTCACTAAACTTCAAGGACTGATCATGCAACTTTTTCAAACTTCTCACAAGGACCAAACTTGACAACTTTGATAAAACAAAGATCCTTTTGGAATAAAATCCATTTTAAAGCTTAAAAGGACCTTAATTGTAATTTTGGATTTTGAGGGACTAAAAGTGTAATTTCCCAAAGTTTATCAAAATGTTCCAAATTTTCAATCATGCATAGTACAAGGGTATTATTTGTAAAATTCCAAGTTTAGAATACCAGGGACCATTTTTGCCAATTTTGTAACTTGAGGGGTAAAAATTGCCATTTTGTGAAAACTTTTATCCCGGGATGTTTTGTGAACATTTTTGATTTCCCAAGGACTTAAGTTGACTTTTCATTCATTTAAAACATTTAGGGACTAGTTTTGACATTTTGTGTAACTCCAGGGACTAAAAACGACAATTGTTGTGAAATTGATCAATTTTCACTTGTTTTTTCAATTTTTTGTACCTGAATCACATAAAACACATTTTGTGAATTTGTATCATTTTGAGAGTTATTTGTGTGTTTTTGGTTGTTTTGTGAGTTTAAACAGTATAAAATATATGTGTATTTAGACACATATCAAACATAAACACGAATCAATTCCGAATTTGGTAATATATATTTTTTTTCTCGACTCTATGAACCATTACGCGAACAAGTCAAGTTACAAATCTATTGCAGACCATTGAATTTATTTACTTTACCTCAAAATTATTTAATTTATTTCATTCCATATATATATATATATATATATATATATATATATATATATATATAGGGGGTCTTTATTTTGAGAACTCACTTAAGTCGAGAACTACGAGAACCTCCTCTTAACCAATCATATTTTTTAAAATTAAATATTTTTATTTAAGTCAAAAGGGTATAATAGTGAAAATATATTTTTTAATTATTTTTGATTTTTTTTAATTTAAGTTTAGTAAAAATCCTTAAATTTCGGATTTTTTTTCAGCATGCATTTAGTGCATATGTGTTTTTAGGAATTAAGTTTTTTATTTTACTTTTTAGAATAATTTTTCAACATGCATGTTTTTCAAATAATAAGATTCATATGTGTTTTTTAATATAATGTATTTTTAGTGTTTCTAGTATGTGATCGTTTACATATTTTTTTATCACCCTGTCAATATTTTTGCCTAACTATAATTTTTTTTTGGAAGTTTGAAACACAAATTAAAGAATATAAACCATTATAAAAGGAAAAAAACAAAATTCATATATGTAAATGTTACATTTCACTTAATTACAAGTACAAAACACACATGCAATAATCATATAGCTTCAAAAGTCGCAAATTATCTTCATGTATGTTTGTGTTCATCCACTTCTCGGTCTTGAATGATATCATCATTTTCATCAATCTGGAACAAACATGCACATAAACAATTAAATCACAAACAAATAGGAAACGAAAATTAATAATAACAACTAGCATAACGCATATGCATAATCTTGTGTATATCAAACTAATGATATAAACTTGTTTTTTAATCATAAACAACTATAAAAAACAAGTATCAAACACATATGCACATTGTAAAACATACAAGAATAGCTCTTTCATTGATTTTATAGCAACCATAAAATACATATGCACACTTTCTTCCTTAATAGTATATGAACCATAAAACACATATGCACACCCTTTTAATCTTAAATTTCCATAAAACACATATGCACACCCTTTAATTTTGAACATATATTTACGTCTTTCAAGAACATACATGCACGCCTTTCAAGAACATATTTTTACTTCTAGTTCTCATCAAATTCTTTAAAACATACACGTACGCCTTCAATGAACATATATGAATACCAAATTTTCCTCTTAAAATAAAAGTAAATAACATATACGCACACACTTCTATTTATTTTATATAGACCAGGAAAAACATATACAGCCATGCAATGATCTTATATACCTAACTAAAAGTCTAGCAACCTATACTTGAACTAGAAGTTAAACAAATATTTGTTCATTATATCTTTGTTTGAGTAACAGGAAAGAAAAAACAAAAACAAAACTATAATAAAAATAAATTTACAAGTTATGGATATTAAGCAGATTTTTTGTCAAGAAAGAATTTGTGGAAAACTAGAAGGGGGAGGGTTGAATAGTTTTACCAATTAAAACTTTGTTTTAAAATATTTAGATCGACTTATGTCAATCTATTTGGATGTGTGTTGGATGTTGATAAACAAACATATAGAAATATAAATATGTAATGAAAAGATAAAGAGTAAAAAGCACAAAACCACAACGCGAGTATTTATAGTGGTTCGGCTACAAGGACACCTTACTTGTCCTACTCCACTCCCCGAGTCACCTACTCGAGAGTTCGTAATCACTACACAACACCAGCTCCTTATGGTGGAGAAACCTTCATAACGTTGCCTACTCTTTATCCGGTACAAGGCTAGATACCGGGTTCTTCCACAAGGTAGAACCAAACCTATCACAACGTCGCCTACCCTTTATCCGGTAATAGGCTAGATACCGAATTCCATTACAATGGAGGAACTACTACCCAACACTACACCAACACCTAACCCCAAAGGAGATCTACTCCTTATAATAACATCAACAAGGATAACAATATCTTTTGACCCAATACTAATCTATCTTGTACTTCGAATCACACCATATCGAATGTACACCTTAGGAACCTTTCACTAATGCCTTTGACTCGATCTTCAAGACACCCTTCACTAATGTCTTGTGACTTGACTTCTAGACACCCTTCACTAATGCCTCTAGCCTTGACTTCTAAGCACCCTTCACTAGTGCTTTCAATACGGACGATCGACACCCTTCACTAATATCTTCGTCTTGACACTTGAGACATCTTTCACTAATGTCTTCAACACTACACTTCTTATGAGAAATAAGAAAACTATCAACAAGAGAACCTCAGTAATCTTGATGATAACGAAGCATGCAAACTCATGGACTTGAGCTTGCTTGACTTCAAAAGGTCGTGATCTCGCCTTTAAGAGGAACCTAGAGAATCACACAAAAACAAAACTACATACATAGATCACTTGGATCTGGAGTTAGAGAGTTTTTAACTCAAAGAGAAAATATATGAGAAAGGGGTGAGAAACAATGAAGAAATGGCTCACTATTTATAGAGAGAAAACAGCTACTGTTCCACGGATCCCACGGATCCCTCACTTGAGGGATCCGTCCGGTGTATATCTTGGGGATCCGTGGGGACTCCCCTTGCCCATGGGTTTTGGGTCATGGGTCATGGGTTATGGATCATGGTATCTAAGTAGATACAATGTATCTACCAGATGTAATGCATCTAGTCCATAGTTCATGGATTAAAACTATGGGCCATGGATTAAAACCATGTATGACTTAAGCATGATGTCATGCAATGGGTTATGGGTCAAGCTCCATGGGTATGGGTCATGTACTTTGGGTTGTACCAAAATATATTCAATGTATTTGGTCAATGGGTCAAATACTTAAGTTTCTACCCAATTGTTTTACCTATTATAATAGATATTTAGTTATGTATATATTTGCCCAATATGTAAACACTAGTTGTTGTACATATGTATTACTAAATCATAAAATCACTTATACTTGTTTTAGTGTTTTATGTGAAAACGTAAGTGTGTTAGAAAACTATTGGCTCAAACCATTTACGTATTTTATTTTTTCCTTAAAATGATTTTACGTTAGTTATCGACAAAACATTAGAAGATTGTAAAATATAAATAAACGTTTTTACGGCTTATTTGTATTAACAGAATTGATATAGGAAAACATGGTTGTGATCACACTGTTTGTTTAGTGAAGCTCACATAACACAAAACTCAAGTTTAATATCTTGGCTAAATACATAAAAATGGATTAAAAACAGTTGTATGCTATCATAGATGTAAACTTAACGATAAGTTTAGCAAAGCATTAGTTGTTTTTGTTTAAAAGTAACATAGTGCATCACCTCTTCCTTCCGCCTCACCAACCACCGCACCCCGCCGACCCCACCACCCACCCACCGTCCAATTTTTTTTTCGTGTAATAATTTTTTTACCGCATCACACCTACAAGTCACTGCATCACACTTATAAATTAATGCATCACACACCCCACTTCCCACCCCCACCCCCTTGCCGAAAAAAATTTTGGAAAATTTTTTTTGAAAAAAGATTCAATTTTTTTTTCGGGAAAAAAATTTCTTACCGCATCACAGTCATAAGTTACTGGATCCCAGTTATAAGTTATTGCATCACTTTTACTGCATCACAGTTATAAGTTATTGCATCACAGTTATAAGTTATTGCATCACTTTTACTGCATGACTGCATAACTTTTACTACATCACAGTTATAAGTTACTGTATCACATTTACCACATCACAGTTATAAGTTACTTCATCACAGTTATAAGTTACTGCATCACTTTTATAAGTTACTACATCACTGTTATTTAACCTAGTGAAATAGATTGATAAAAAACATGGGATTGATGTACAATATCTTCTTCTTCTTCGTGTCATTGTCGTTTACGTGATGTTGATGTTGATGATAAAGGATTGTTGTTAGTTTCCATGGATTTTATATTAAAAAAAATGTTGCATAATTGTATTGTTTCCCGCCGGTCATTGTTCCACCAGCTTTTTGGTAGGTTTCGTTTGGGGGAAGTAGAAATTGAAGTGGTCCAAACTTAAAAGTCAAAATACAAGACGTGTATGTATGTTAGGCAAAACTGGCCAGTTCAGTTTGGTTCGGTTTAGAGTTAGCATAACATTCTAGTTTTTGGCCTGCTGCGGAGGAGAGAGTGTGGTATGGTTTTTTACTCTCTTTTACTTAATTATTTGATTGCATGTTTTTGTGTCATGTATTAGTTTTTTCTTTGATTTACTAGATGTTTAGTAGCATTTTTTCTTTTTTCTTTTAGATTTTCTCTAAT
Source organism: Chrysanthemum makinoi (assembly GCA_910596185.1). NCBI lineage: Eukaryota > Viridiplantae > Streptophyta > Magnoliopsida > Asterales > Asteraceae > Chrysanthemum > Chrysanthemum makinoi. The sequence continues at coordinate 92,208,339 of OU343221.1, read as the reverse complement.
TTAATTATAAACGAAAACAAACACATATCTGGGTAGTTTATAAGTAAGGTTTGAATAGAAGGTGAATCCCTAGATAGTACTAAATATAGAGGAATTAGTGGTATTCTACTCTACCTCACGGCTAGTAGACCCGACATTATGTTTAGTGTTTGTCTATGTGCTCGCTTTCACGAAGATCCTAAAACATCACATGTTGAAGTCGTAAAACGAATATTTAGATACATTAAAGGTACTACACACATAGGATTATGGTATCCCAAAGGAACGGGTGTTGAAACCATAGTGTATGCTGACTCGGACCATTCCGGTGACTATGTCAACAAGCTCTTTGGATGAAGCAAGCTCTCGTTGACTACGGAATTCAACTTAATGACATCTTCATCCTTTGCGACAACAAAAGAGCTATCGATCTCAGTAAAAATCCGGTTCAACATGCTCGAACCAAACACATTGAAATACATTATCATTTCCTTTGCGACAATGTTCAAAAAAGACAAATCTCAATTGATAAAGTATCCTCGGAAGACAAAATTTCCAATATCCTAACAAAACCCCTTAAACGGGAACCATTTAATTTTCTTAGACTTGGATTAGGACTAATGGAACCTAACTTATAGTTGAAATTTTAGCTTAAACCAAACACTACAAAACTGCAGCAGGTCCTACGGAACCCTGCGACAACAAGGACGGAACCAACAATTTGGTTCCGCCCAGTCCGTGGGTTCCTGGGTCAGTTTTTAAATTATATCAAACAAACATTCCTTTCACATAACCAAAACTCATAAACGACTCAAACTTCTCCCACACCATATCATAATCACAATTAGGCCTTTCTCTTCAACCAATTTGTGCTCCAATCAACATTGTAAGTCTCCTAATTTCATTTACACTCCTGATCTTGAGTCTAGGTATCACAACCTGCAAAAATTCACAAGTTACTTATAATCATAAACACGAATCAATTCTGAATTTGGTAATATATTTTTTTTCTCGACTCTATGAATCGTTACGTTAAATGCAAATGATAAGGATTTAAAACGTACAATTTTAAGGGCTCATTTAAGTCCTTAATCGCCTACTTTTATATCCGTTACTGCTTAATTTCGCTCCTTTTCACTTTTTAGGTCTCTTGGAAGCAAAATGCTGGAATGATGCATATTTGGACGAAAAGGAGTGAATTCATGAAGAAAATGGCAAAGTCAAGATCGAAGACACTCAAGGCTGAAATTGCACTGACATGGCCCCAATCAAAGCGGCGACGCCGTCCCTTTATCACGAATTAAAATCTCGGCGGCTCAAGTAGACTTTTTTCTAAAATACATCTTCTATGCGCCGCTTTTAAAAGAGGAAGGGCGCCACGAAGACTTTTCATCTCAGACGACCTAGATCCAGAATCAGACGACGTCCCTACTGAAGCCCGACGGCATCACAACTACAACGTGACGCCGTCCCAACGATTATTTGGCCAAGACAAGAACCCTAATGACGGCGATCTAACGACATCCCACCTATAAGGCAACGCCGTCGCAAGTGTAAAATTATATATAGAAATCGAATTTTCAGAATTTTGGGAGGTAGACTTGTGGAGTAAAAACCCTAAACGTTTGTAGTCCGACTTGGACAATATCTTAGGGTTCCCAAACCCTATTTTACATCAAGATAAGTGTTTTACTTCATAGATTTCATTATGTCTTCCATTGAATGTGTGTATGCTTGCGTGTTTAACATGTCCGGCTAAATTTCTTGTGTGTTTGGTTAGAACTATGAAACCTAGTTATTAATTATTGATTGGCTGTCTCTTATCTTAATTGTAATTGGCTTAGGAGTGTAATTAGATCATCGTTGTGTTTAAATGCTTGAGTAATCTTTGTGAACCTTAGTTTATGAATCACTTAGCGGATTTCGTAGTCTAAACATCCAAAGATAACCTTAAAGTTAGTTTATGATTAATCTAGAGGATTTCGTTGGCAATAACATTAAGGTAGTCTCAAAGAGTTAGGGAAAAAGGCACACCCTACGACCTTAGAAAACACAACGCGTTAAGAATAAGGACGTGACAATTCAACCACCAATAAAAGATAACTAGGGAGTAATAGTATCTAGGTAAACACATTTTTAATCATCATACGAGCACACATGAAAAAAACATAGACTATCCATAGTTTAGATAATTAGATAGTAGAATTGTGTAGTAAAACCTAATAACGATTTTTGGCTGTCTTGGGCAGTATCTTAAGGTTCTCATACCCTATTTTACAACAAGATAAGTAATTTACTTCATTGATTTAATCATGTCTTCAATTGTATGTGTGTATGCTTGCATGTTCACCATGTCCGGCTAATTTACTTGTGTGTTTGCTTAGATCTATGAAACCTAGGTATTGAATATTGATTGGTTGTCTCTAATCTTAATTTTAGCCATCGTTGTGTTTTTAATTGTTAGAAATTGGAAATTCCATGTTAAAGTGTCGGTCACCCCAATTATGGTCTAGCATATGTTAGCTCGTAGACGTGTCGTTATTTACGTTATTTAGTAGTTAATTAGTTAGTTTGTAGCGTAGTTTAGTTTAGTGTAACACCGTGGAGGAAGGACGGGTCTTTACCCACTGTAAGCCTGATCCACAGTCCGACAGGAGGACGTATTTGTTTGTAACTATAAATACCCCTTCCATCCTTGGAAGGGGTGTTGCTTCTTGAAATCTAACCTTACATTTGTATTACAACTCTCTTTCAAGAACCTCATCTCAACTCTCTTCATCTATCTAAAATGGCTTTCTTGTTTAATCACAATCCTAGACCACCCTAATCATCAAACAACATAATATTCACGATCCTACAATTGGCATCAGAGCCTAGGTTTTGTTGTGTTGAGGATTCGTATGGTTTTTTGTGCGGTTTATACGATTCTTCGATGCGGTTTGATACTGGTTATGTTATTTGGTCGACTTTTGTGGTTACTTTTGTGGTTCGAATTTTGCTTCAAAACTGCTTTTACCAAGTTTTTATGATGCTGGAAATTTTTTCCTTTATTCTTTGTGGTACACAGTTTTCCATCTTTATTGTATCCTTTGGTTAAAGAAGTCCAAAACCGTTTTGTATCTTAAGAGTCCAACAGTTTAATATTTACATGGTTTGAGTCAGTTTTTTTTCAAACTGCACATGTAAGTCAGTTTTTTTTCAAACTGCACATGTAAGGATTTTTTTAATTATCCTGTGATAATTCTATGGTCAACTCGGTCAATCAGGTCAAAAATGAATTGGTTTTAAGCAGTTTTTCTGGGTTCTTGGTTGCGGTCTTAAGAAAGTGAAAACCAGATGCAGATTTTAGATAAGTACAATAGGTGGTTAGATGCGAGTTGTGTATACTGAAATATGAAAGCGATTTACACTCATATTCTTCAATGCGAGTTGACTATTTTTGTTATGCGAGTTGTTAGTCTTTACTACGACTTGTTGTCCAGATTCAACGTATCAGATGAGTGTTGGTTAGATGCGAGTTGGTCATGCGAGTTGGTCATGTGAGTTGTCAAAATTGCATAAAGATGAGAGTTGTCATTCTCATGTGTTTTGACATATGGTACAAAGCGATTTGTTTTGGAAAATATGAAGCGAGTTGTCTAAAAAGACTCATGCGAGTTGTTGACCACAATACCTATGACCAAAACTCATTGACCTCCGGTTACATAACCTTCATCAGTCCTAAGTAAAACTGTTTCGAACTGAATATGATGAAAAGTAGAATGCAACTACAGCCCTATCAAATCAAAACCACTTCAAAATCATCATTCAATCCTTGTCTATCCTATATCTCTCCTCCATCAATACCAAAATCATATCAAGACTCGACTCAACAAAGGACGATTTATTACTATGATTTCAGTTTCTTAGTTTTCGTGGCTAAAAGATATCTCAGACTTTTTATTTCGTGGTTTCCAAATATGAAACTATCAAGACTATCGAGAGTCCTTTTTCACGAAATAACATCCTCATCATAGATCTCTACACGTTAATCTCACAACGATAATGAATACTAATTAACGATCTCAGCTTTTCTCATTTTGTTTGTGGTTTCTACAAACACATAGATCTCAAAGGATCTATACACAAACGAGCTTGTGCCTCATTGATCAATCTAGGAGTTACTCCTTTTGAAATATCCGAATTTTAAGATAAGACAACCAACAAAATTGTTAATTGGCTTTTCTTGATTCGTTTAAGACTCACAAACAAGAAGGGTCAAATAAATACCTACCTGTGATTGTTCCAAGGATCTCATTGCCTTCTCAAAATACTTACCCATGCCATCCCTGTGGCGTGAATAACGAGCTCAAACCAACCCTGTGGCTTTGTTCTTTCTGAATTCGTAGTGCTCTATCTCTAAGGGTTTATAAGGCTGGTACTATGGATGAGATTAGAGAAAAGATTTAATTGTAAAGATGATGTTTTTGGGTTCTGCGTACAGAATAAAAGGGAGGCGGTTTGTCTTGTGATAATTTTTTATTGGGTTGAGATATGAGAGATTATGAGGTGGGGGCGGATTGTTATAAATTTAGGGTTTGTGATGTAAGAGATTAGGTATTTGTGAAACGAGATATTAGGTCTTATGGAGTTAAGATGGATTTTATACCCGAAAATTTAGGGCAGTTCCAATATTGAGTTTTGTTGGGCCGATCTTTGTTATTTGCGGATACATTTCACCAAATTGACTTAAAAGATACATGGGATGTGATCTTATTAGAATTATTTGGGCTTATCAAATTTTAAGGGGATCGGGCATATGTGATAAGATTGGAACACATATTGTCTCTATTGGGCTTCGGAGTTAATTTGTTACATGTGCTGAAAAGATATATTGTGAATGTGGGCGTGTGTTATTTGTTCCGAATGATTATGTTCTTAATGAAAACCGGGTCGTTGACTAATTTGTGATTGAGTGAATGCGGATCAAGTGATATTTTAACTTGGGGCTATGACTTGAGATCTTTAATTAATCTTCTGGATCGAATATACCTAGTCTGCGTCTGCGTGTTGTAACAAGATAATGCTATTTGACAATGTTGCATGTTATTATCACATGGGTGGTGTGTTTTTTGATGATGATGTGATTTAATCATGAGATTTGTCGATGAGACTTGATTGGTTATTAGAGTTGATGACAGAGTAGGTATGATGATGAGATTTGTTGTGTCATGGAGTTTAATACTTTGGTTTATGCATTTTCACAGAGTGTATTATTTCTCGGCTTATATTGGTTAATTGAACAACGTTGACTACGGGGTTGTTTATACGATATTTCTTATTTGGAATTTGAAGTGAGGTTTTCCGGGCGCGTTTACTTATTTCATCTTCTTTCTACCCTTCCGCGAAGATGACTTGTTTGGGCGTTTATTGAGTGTGATAAAGACTTGGCTGTTTAGTTACGGTTGTGATTCTTTCTCACTTTACCCACAACGTAACTATCACTTCGGTGTCTCACGCAGTTGAGGATACATCAAGAGGTTTTGTACGTTTGGTACACCGTTTCTTTTTCACAAGGATTAGTGCAAGTTTAAGTAACAACTCTGGGGAATTTTACGTCATGATCAAGTTTGGCATATCGGGTTTACTTCACCATGTTATTACTGCAATAGCCAACAGAACGCGTGAATGATGTGTTTACCAAAGTGATTATTGGATGATTGATGAGATTGTTGATGTTGGATATTGAACCGTTGATAAATCGTTGCATGTTCCCCTAAAACAGATATTCACCGAAACCAAAGTTGTCATAACACATTCAAGCTGACATTGTTTACGGTTTTGTCTTGACTTTGTAAAATCCCGCGAAAGAATCTATTTCTCGGTTTAAATCATAGACTTGTAAAATCCCATAACAATGGAAACATCACAGTAATTGTTAAGTGCATTTTCGGATCTATCTTACGGTTTATTCTTGGTTTTGTAAAATCCTGCGAAAGAAACTATTTCTAGGTTTAAACCATAGAATTGTAAAATCCCGTAATGATGGAACCATCCTGGAGAAAGGAAAGTGTATTTCGGGATCTTATCTGATGCTGGTGCTATGGTTTCTGCTTCGAAGAAGGGATAAAAGGGTGAACTTCATGAATTGGGTGTTTGTTTGGATTATCTTCATGGCAGTTTGGTTATCACATGGTTTTACGGGGTTATGTGCTTTTAACCATGGTCGGGATGAAAACCATTATCATAGTTCACTTATAACGTCAAAGGAGGCTAGATGTGAGATTTTAACAAGAAGATGTGACAACGGGGTCAATTCACTATTATTTATTTGAGGTTGAAGTGAAATATCACGGGCGAGTGTACTTAGTATCTGAAGGTATCGGGGATGGTTGGATGAAGATTCTTCAAGATCCTTGTTCGAGCTTATTATCAAAACGAAGACTTGGAAATCTAGTTATTGTTGGGTGACTTTTTCCTTTTCTTTTACCACTTGGGGGAATCGGGCTCTTACCACCACAAAATAACTATCACTTTAAGGAGTTACGTTGTAGTGATCAGTGTCACATTTAATTGTGGATTTTCAAGAGGTGATGTACATCTAATACTTGATGGTTGGTTGGATGAAGAGTATAGTGTACTTAAAGATTCAATGGTGGATGAAATCTCGGCACCGCTCTTTGTTACATATGTGCAAGTTTAAGTCACGAGTTCGGGTCAGTTTACTTCAGGGTTAAATTCATCATATTGGATTTTCTCCATCAGCTGTCACGACAAAGAGCCTACTGAATGATAATGTGGTTGATTATAAGTTTGCCAAGAGTAGATGAAAAGAGAGAGATAACGACGTTTGAACAAAACAGTTCAAGCCTCGTTCCCTAAAGAAAAGAACTGTGTACGCTTCAGTGCGCATTATCTTTGGAAGAAGAGAAATCTTCTCACTAATGACCATTCTCATCAACATGCTTCATGCTTTTTCAATGCGCTTTCAAACATCAAGTGAACCGGACTACCGTTGATTGTTTCCTTATTCCACTTGCTCAATTACAATGACGATGGTGACATCTTGTGCTACCTTGAGGGGTAGAAGTGTAAATAGACTACATTTGGATGATTTCACTTATTTAATCAAGAATGGCATCTCCGTATGCAATTCTTGAGGGGGAGAAGAAGTGTGATAATTATGCATGGTTGATTGACATATGAGAAAATATGGTCATACGGCTCCTAACTCATGTAAGAACCGAGCTTCTTCTTATCGGGTCATCTTCACATGGAGTTTTCTTCTAAGAGCCGTTGGTTGACATCTTCTCACGGACTGATGAGTTTAACGACAAAGTGCTTCCAGTTGTGGGGTTGATTTCCTTGATGAACATCTTTCTGTTCTTGTTTGATTGGGAGAGATTTGAGTTAAGGGGATTTGCTATATACAAGTTAACGGGAATGCATTTGGTGAGTTGAAGATGTTGACTTTCTATTCCCCAAATGGACAATATAGAAGAAGGTCGAGTCTACAGTCGGTTCTACTTTTTATGCTGTATGTTAGAAGACTAAAAGACGAGTTGCATTTGATTATCAAAAGACTTATTCTTATTCTGGGCATTTATTAAAAGATTGTCGGTTTAGGGGAGAACATTAATTGGTGGAGAGTGAAAAGCCAGATTTAATCCCCAATTAGACTTGCTCACATTCTACTTCAGCAAGTTGATTCTCACAAGTGTTCAAGTTTTCTTCTCAACAGATTTCAAGTATTTGGGCTTATTATGTGTTGTTGATTCTGAAGCATCAAAACCAGCAAGGGGGAAGGAGACACGAATCTAAACGCGAGTAAACTTGATGAACTTAATACTTCTAAGTGATTGAAGATATCCCGGGAAGACTATTGTCATTACCGTAGAGAAACTCAAGGTTTGACTCATGGCGTTTAGTGTTCTTATTCCAACTATGTGGGGGAAGAGATGGAAGAGTTAGTTTCTAAAGATAAATGAGGTACACAAGTGTGTGATGATTTCGATGTTATCGCAATCATCAGGGGATAGAGAATTGTGTACATTGGGGGCGCTCAGCTGTTTCACTTGAGTGCTTAATCGATTCGAGATATAATCACTTATTCCGGAGTTGACATCAGCAGAGATTGTCATCCGCAGAGATAATCAGTGATTCGGCATGCTTCTTCAATGTTATCGGTTATTCTCTCTTTGGGCATTCGGGTACTTTGGGTTCTTGAGCTTCATACACTATCATCAGGGGAGATAAAAGTATACATCGGGGTTATTCTATGGCTATCGGACTTAATCTGCTACTTCGATGGTATAAGTTTCTCTGTCTTCGGGATATGTGTATTGGGTTCGTGAGCTCTAGTCTAAGAGACTGACTGCATCAATTCATCTACTTGGGGGAAAGTGGTCTCTTGACAAATTTTTGGTATGGATCGCTTCTGACTTCAGTGGAATGAAATTCGAGAAGAGTTATTTATGTGTGGGATGATTCTTTGTTGTTCTACTTGATGATATATCCTCAAACGGAGAATCTCGATTATCGTTCTTAAAAGGAGCAGCGGAATTTATGATAATGGTGTGCTCCTATGTGCACCTAGCTAAGGCAAGCTTGAAATAAAGCTTTAAATTTGCTCATCTAATGGATTTTCGGTTTGGGGGGAAGCTGCCAAAGTCTCTCTTTCTCAAAGGCTCATGCCAAAGTCTCTCTTTCTCAAAGGCTCATGTTCTACCTTCTATTCTGGAGCCTCAGAAGCTTTGGTGGTGGAAGTTTAAGAGATGACGAATTCTATCGTCTACGACGTGCTGCTCGATATCCTTATCTCGGTACTCTCCTTAATCTATATCATCTACTCTATCTATGTAAATATTTATCAAAAACCAAAATACAAAAATATAAAACCAGAAAAAGAAAATAGAAAATTATAAAACCAACAAAAATCCATAAAAATCAGAAAATTTAAACCAAAAATATGTTTTCTCAAGACATGTCTTCTGGTATCGATAACATCTGCGGTCTTAGAAATGTCATTCAACAATGGCACGGGACCATAGATGAAGTTCGAGCAGAAGGTGTAAATATTTCTTTTCAAAACATGTCACATATCAAATGGCTTACAGTTATTTGTTTGTAACCGTGCTTAAACCATGCTACTTGATTGCGGTTGTAACCGTGCTTAAACCATGGCTTGCTATTATTTCAGATAGCAACCCGTTCTTCAAAGAAGGAAAGTGCTAAGCTTAAACGACTTTCACAAATTTCGTGCACTTATCCTTAAAACAAAATGAGGAAAGTATGTCGAAGGACTGCTGTTCATACTCAAATATTTTTTCTTCTAAAATTCTTCAGAAAACTATTTGTTTTAACAAAATGGTGGTAAATGAGTTGCTTGTAAATCAATCAGATTCAGAGTTTTCGGAAAAATTGAAAACTCAATCAATGACTTCAGCGCTTTTAAACTTTTCAGAAAATTAAGTCATTGATTGAGGGGGAGAATGTTTTCAAATTTATATCATCTATCAGGCTTATCTAATTATCCTATATGCTTAACTGAAAATGATGTTAACCTACGTTGAAGGAATAGGTTCCTAGGATATGATTGTTAGGGTTAGATGATTAGAGTTTGATGAACACATTATTCCCATGCCTTTACATGATCTGATTGATATGTTGAATTGACTTGTATTAGTCAATTGTTGTTTAGGTGATGTCGACCACCATATATCTGTATGTGTGTTCACTAATGTATGCAGGTATATTGGTATATAAGAATGTTCCCGATCCGGATCCCACAATAGAAGATGATTGGATGCCGAAAGGAAAGGGTAACTATATCTTGGGTTGACAAATGAAGAAACGGAGCTTAATTTGACCTCTATGGAGAGTTGGCATGGAAAAATGCAATGTAAGAGGTCTCACTGCATCAACAAATGGTTTTCTTCAAACAAGAAATGAAGAAACGAAGCTTAATTGGATCTCTATGAAGAGTTGGCATGACAAATGCAACGTCAGAGGTCTCACTGCATCAGCAGACGGTTTTCTTCCAGCCCTACAGCAACAACATAAGCTTCCACACCACCTAACGTATCTTTGTGCAGGATAAATAGTGATGATACCATTTTTAAACAATCTTGAAAATATTGTTTTGAAAATGGAAAAATATTGTTTTGAAAATAAATTGGACTAAATTTTGAAAATCATCGGACTTCATTTTATCAAAACTTAAGTCACTCAATTGAGGGGGAGAGTGATTTAAAATAAAATATTTTCAAACGATATTTCTTCATAAAAGTTCCGGTTCGTAATAAAGTGGTGATCTAAAGATTTAATGTTATGTCATGGTATGGTTTTCTTTAAAACCCAAAGATCTTTCAAAATGAAATTTTTTTTGTTCTTGTTTGATTGTGAAATTGTTTTATTTTACTAAAAGATCTCTTAAAAACTATCATACCTGATACTAACAATCTTTAATGTCTATATTTGGTCCTCATCAGTCAATTTCAAAATTAAATCATGCCACGTCTTTCCTCAAAAATTTTCTTAAATGATTTAAATCAACGGGGATCCAAAATCTCAATTGGTTTGAAATTTTTGATCAGGGGAGAGATCGTGATTGAAATCTCAAATCGGTTTTAAAGAGTGATTGTTTCAAAAGCACTCTGTTAATACAAATAAGCCGTAAAAACGTTTGTTTATATTTTACGATCTTCTAATGTTTTGTCGATAACAAACGTAAAATCATTTTAACGAAACAAATAAAATACGTAAATGGTTTGAACTAATAGTTTCTAACATATTCACATTTTCACATAAAACACTAAAACAAGTATAAGTGATTTTATGATTTAATATTACATATGTACAACAACTAGTGTTTACATATTTGGGTAAACTATACACATAACTAGTATGTAGTATATTGGGTAATATAAATGGGTAGAAACTTAAGTATCATAACCCATTGGGCAAATACATTGTGTAGAAAACTAGAAGGGGGGTTGAATAGTTTACCGATTAAAAACTTTGTTTTGAAACTTATTGAAAGATCAATTGATATTGATCTTAAGTGTGTTAATGAAATATGCAAGCAATAAGTAATAAGTAAATAAGGAAAGAAATGATCAAACCACAACAAGTTGTTTATAGTGGTTCGGCCTACAATGACTCTTTTTCCTTGCCCTACTCCACTCCCCGAGTCTCACACTCGAGAGTTTAACTTCACTAGTCAACAAGCTCCTTTCACCGGCGGAGAAAACCTTTACACTTCGCTTACACTATTTCCGACACTAAGCTAGATGTCGAGTTCTTTCCAAGGGTACAACTACTCCCACACACAATGTATTTTGAGGACTAAAATACTAACCACTCACACTCACAAGATTATGATGGTTTGATACAACAATGAAGTATGAATCAACACTAGATCATACAACACTAAACAAACAAGACTTCCAACTTCTCGTTGAAGCTTGAATATGACTTGATCTTCTTTGCTACAAAAGAGATCACTAATATGATATAAAACTGAGTTAAAAAGGTTGAGAGAAGATATGTATGAGAGTATGTTAGAAAGGGATGAGAAACTACTTGGCTTGGCATTGCTATTTATAGCCAAAGTGGACAGGAGCGTCCACGGACCGCGGAACCCTTAAGAGGGTTCCGCCCGTGTACCATTTTGGTACCGCCGGTGACGACCAAGATATCAAATCTTGCCAAAGTCAACTCTATCTAAGTGAGATTGTGCAGGATATGAAGAGTACAAATCTACACAAAATATCTAATGGAATCTTCCAATGATTTCCATGATGTAATACATGATGTCATATGTTGTATTTCTATTTTTAGAAATATGCAAGTACTTAAGTAGTGTTTGGTTTTAAGAACCTAACGCATTCTAAAAATTACTATCATACATAATGATTAGAGTCATATCAAGATGTTACTAATCATAAATGTAAATGCTTGAATGATGAATATATTGTTTGAAAAAGCTTGTTTTAATATCTATTAAACTTGACAAGCTTTAAGCTTTTATAAATTAAATTTACTTTTGTCGTTAACAAAACTTAGGTAAAGATCAAAAATATAAATAACGTTTAATGACGATATTTGTATTAACAATCTCCCCCTTTTGTTGAGGACAAAATATAAATTTTATTTTTATAAAAGAAACAAAGTTTGTACAAGAGTTATAAAAATATTAGTTTTAGAACTTGAAAAGGAAATGATAATGTAAGTGTATGAAATTTGACTTTTTAAGAAAGTCAAGTATTATCAATGAGGTTCTGATGTTGACTTTTAGAAAGTAAAGTATGCAGTTTGACTTTTTAGAAAAGTCAAAAGAATATTCAAGTATTATCAATGAGGTTCTGTTTGACTTTTAGAAAGTCAAATGTATGCAGTTTGACTTTTTAGAAAAGTCAAATATAAATAATTTCAAAGTTCTATATTTTCTCCCCCTTTTTGTCTCAACAAAAGAAGAGGCTATGCGGAATGTAATGAGCCCGAGCTATTATCTCCCTCTTGTTCAAAGCTCCCCCTAAATTGGGTGCTTTAATGGGAAGATACATGGATTGTGAAAATAAAGCTACAAAAAAAATGTTAGTAATAATGATCATTCACAAGCATTTCCAAACACTATGTAATGATACCAACAATATAATAAACAACATTCATTAGTTAAAATTTTTCATGAGTAAAGATCATGAAAAGAGAACACAATGATGTGTTTTTAGTACAAGAAGTAAAAATTATCCTAAGAAAGAAAAACTAAGAAGACTTGTCTAAAACCATCCTATTGTGATGGTGGATGGGAAAGAGCGTTAAGACGCTCAAGGATGTGGTTGAGGATGAACCTCATTTCTTCTTGGAAGTCATGGACCATAATCCGGGTCCGTTCCACGGTTTGGCCCGTTTGCTCACAAGTTGAGCAACCATGCCTTGGAGGGTAGAAAGTTTGGGGAGGTTGTGGTGGTGGAATGGTGGATGTGTTGGTGGTGTTGGGAATGTTTGGAGTGGTCATGATGGATGCAAGCAAAGCATTTTGCATTTGCATTGTCTCACTTAAGTGAGAATCCACCATGCCTTTGAATTGGTGGAGGTTGTGGAGTTCAGCTTGAATCTCCTCTCTAGTGGGATTGTCATCCCACATACACTCCTCAATGTCCTCAAGATGAGGTGACATTGATGTAGGGAGTGAATGATCCCCATACAAAGGACCATGAATGTCTTTGTGGATGGGGTGGAAGAGAAGAGGTGTAGGCCCTAATGGGGCGTTTGGGTCAAGGAATGACCGAGGTGACTCATGAGCCATCCGCTCAATGGAGCCAAAGTGATGGCAATGGTGGTGGATGACTTGGCCTAGGAGGCAAGTCTTCCAAGTCCTCTAGGAAAGGATTTGGTGATGTTGGTGGAGTTGAAAATAACTCCATAGGAATGAGAGTTGGAGACCTTGGTGAAGGTGGTGAGGGTGTTTTGGATGTTTGGATGGGTGCCGGTGGAGGTGAAGTAGGTGTTTTTGTTGGTGGTGGAGTGGTGATCACAATGTGTGATGTATTGGGTGTAGCTAAGGTAAGGTTTGTATCATCTCTAATGGGAGATGAGATTGTGAGTGGTGAAGATTCGGATGATGAGCTAAGATGAACAAAGCAACAAGGTCTTATGCTAATTCTAGCGGTCTTCTTGCAAGTTTTTGGAGATGACTTAGTCATTTTTAACTTGGGTTTTGCTTTGCTAGATAGTAGTAAGAGTGAAGAAGGTGTGAGGATGATCATGGTAAAACCTCTCAATTTATAGAAGTGAAAAATTATGGAGAAATGTGTTTGATTTGATGTTAAACCATTGAAGAGATGAGGTTCCTAATGATTTGGAAGTGGGTTGAATGCTAGTCATATCACCCAAGTCAATCCATACAAAGAAGATGGAGTGAAGAAGAAAAGATATGCAATAAATGTGTTCTAGTGAGTGGAATTTCCTAATATTCAGATTACCCACGGATTTGAAGGTACCAAAATTTGGTTCCTTCCTTTATGCCAAAGGGCTCCTTGGGTGGATTTTTCAAATTTTTGAATTTTGGTGGAAAAATGGATTTCTTATATTACCTTAGTAAATAATACTAGTTCTAATAACAATATAAACTAGTTAAGATTGATTTATAAGTGATGGAAGATAATTTGGAATCACAAAAGAGTCGAAATTCAGAAAATTACCTGGAGGATCCACGGCACCAAAATCATACACGGACGGAACCCAAAAAAGGGTGCCGTCGGTCCTTGCAGTATGCGGCGGTACCAAAATACATAAAGGACGGTACCAAAATTATGGTGCCATCTGATCCGTGGAGTGCTGAGAAATTTGAACAGAGTTCATTTTTAGGTGTCGGGAAATTTCCGAAACTGAAATTTTTCTCAAAACTGTTATACTAAACATTTCTAGTTAGGAAAAGTAAATAACACATATGTAAACATAGTGGAGCATAGATTTTGAGCAAGGCTTATTGATTTTCACAATATAGTGAAAATGGGTAAAATTTGATAGCATACTTGTGCTATCCCCTGCATGAGATTGTTAGCATACACCATTGTTTTAAGTTATATTATCATCCTACATAATAAAAACATCTAAATAGTATCAAACATTAACGATAATGCATTGTTCCAAACACTCCTTAAAGTACCCTTATTTGTCCAATTTCTTGTAAATCTTGTTCATCATCCTACCAAGGCACTTGAACATTCCCTTAGTTTGCTTGAACTCCGCTGATTCATTCTCTATTTCGGGAAGAGACACATAATACTCATGAGGCGGAAGACGAGAGCTTGGAAGACCATCCTCGGAGCTATTTGATGATGATGATGATGGAGTTGGAGGTTTTGCTCTCTTGCCTTTTGTCTTAGCAACTCGTGCATCACTCAAAGGTACAAAGATGTGAGGGATGAGCTCATAGTGAAGGTGCATCCCTTTTGGTGTTGGTGGAATTGGTGCAAAGTTTCTATAGAGATGGGTGAGGAGCGATCCGTATGGAAGAGCAACCGATCCTTGAGTTGGAATATCAATCATTCTCCTAGCTATGTAGTAGGCTAAATTGAATGGTTGACGGGTGGACAAGTTGTAGAGCATATGACAAAGGCAAGCGTTAATGTGATCCCTATTTCCTATGGTGCTAATGACGTTGGCTCTAAGTAGCTCCTCCCATTTCTTAAATTCGGGCTTAAGTTCATTTAGCTCCATTCCATATGGATCTCGGTTTACTTCTTTTCCCTTTCGGGTAACTCGGGTTGTATCACTTTTTGGGTTAAAAGGTGTTCACGGATGACATCCTTATCGGCCAAACGGGTTTGGTAGGGTAGAGAGCGGTCATTGATTGCATCAAGAGCGGTGAGTGACCATTTATCCGAGTAGAGACAAGTCCCTCGGTTGGGAATTCCTAGCACTTGAGCAAAGTTGGCTAAGGTGATGGTGTAGTCGTTTTGATTAATTCTAAACCTAAGACAAAATTCATCATTGTCTTCATCACTAAAGCGGTCACACTAGCATAGAATTCTAACACAAACCTAGGACAAATTGGTTCATCGATGTCAAGAAGACAATCGAATTGAATGGCGGCTAGTTCTTCACGAAGATTGGTGTTTTCAAGGAAGGATGAGTGAATGGTTCTACCCTCATGGAAATACCTTGATTCTAGACCCCTAAATATTTCTACTTGTTCTTTGGTAAGTCCTTTGGTTTTGTGGTGTTTGGGAATGTAGTTAAGGGTGTCTTTGTGATCATAGAATCTTGCGGCTACCATGGTTATTCCTAAGGACAAGAGTTAATATGTTAAAAATGAGAATAAGTTTTAACGTTTTTGGTTCTAGTGTGTGCCTATATGAAAACAATTTGGAGTTGCGGTTATCTCGACTCATTTTATGCACAAAGATGGTTTTAGTGGGGTGTTTGGCAAATACCATGAGATAACCCAAATGCTCCTAATTCAATATGGCTTAATTTGAATATAACCGGAATGCATATTAGTTATGCAATACCTTTAGTATTCAAGAGCATGCAAGTGATGAAAATTTAACGTTTCTATTTGTATTAGCAATGAAAAATTGTTTTCCTACAAGTGAGAAGCTTTTCAAAACTTTTGACATGGGGTGTTTGGTTGTTTGAATAAGGCCTTATATTCATTATCTATCAATTAGTGGGAAGCATGATTTGTTTATGCAATATGATAATGTAGTACCTAATTTTAATGACTAGTTATGCAATTTGCCAATTGAATTCATATTTGGTATAAAAGCATACATAAAACCCCATGTAATGATTTGTGATAGTTTTGTGCATAAATAAGAATCCTAGACTCGGAATTAAGAGATGAAATGTAGTTAGGATACTTACAATGATGTTATCTTCAGTGATTAATGAGTGGGAAGATGACAATAATGAGCTTGGTTTAAGTTTTACACGTTTTGGTAAAGTGGGTTTTGAGGAAGAGTATGATTTGTATATAGCGTTTTTATACGTAGACACCACGGACGGCACGCAAAAATTTGGTTCCGTCTTTGTTGTCGTTTGGTGCCGTGGCTACTGATAGCAGGTACAAGACAAAATTGTTTTGTTTTGACTATTCTAATGTTTTGGGCTATGTTTATCCTACATGTTTGGTTCCATTAACCCTAAACCAAGTCTAAGAAGATTAAAAGGTTCTCGTTTAAGAGGCTTAGTTAAGATGTCGGCAATGTTGTCTTCGGAGGATACTTTCTCGATTGAAATGTTTCCTTTTGAACATTGTCGCGAAGAAAGTGATGGCGGATTTCAATATGTTTTGTCGAGCATGTTGAACGGGATTCTTGCTGAGATCGATGGCTCCTTTGTTGTCGTAAAGTATCACAATGTCGTTGAGATGAATTCCGTAATCTACGAGAGCTTGCTTCATCCAAAGAGCTTGTTGACATGCTTTTTTGGGCTGAGACGTACTCGGCCAAAGAGTTGAGATGGCTAAGGCCGTTTGCTTCTTTGCAAACCATGAGGTGAGACAATGTCCAACAAAAGTGCAAATACCACTTGTACTTTTACTATCGACATAGTCACCGCATGATCGAGTCGGCATACACTATGGTTTCTACACCCGTTCCTTTGGGATACCATAATCCTAAACACGTTGTTCCCTTAATGTATCTAAAAATCCTTTTTTAGGCTTCTAAGTGTGATGCCTTTGGGTTTTCTTGAAAGCGAGCACATAGACAAACACTAAACATAATGTCGGGTCTACTAGCCGTAAGATAGAGTAGGCTACCAATCATTCCTCTATATTTAGTGTTATCTACGGATTCACCTTCCTCATCCTTGGTTAGTTTAGTGTCCGAGGACATGGGTGTTTTAGTTGGTTTGGAATCTTCAAGACCAAATTTCTTAAGCATGTCTTTTATATATTTAGATTGGTTAAAAAAATGCCATCTTCTAGTTGTTTTATTTGAAGTCCTAGAAAGAAATTTAACTCACCCATCATACTCATTTCAAACTCGTCGTGCATGATTTTAGAGAAACCATCACATAGTTCTTGACAAGTTGATCCGAATATAATGTCATCAACGTATATTTGAACAATGATAATTTGTGATTCCTTTTTCTTGGTAAAAAGAGTATTATCTACTAATCCCATAGTATATTTGTTATCAATAAGAAAAGTCTTAAGTCGGTCGTACCAAGCTTTTGGTGCTTGCTTAAGACCATACAATGCTTTCTTGAGTTTGAAGACATGATGTGGTTTCTCAAAGTCGGTGAAACCCGGAGGTTGAGCAACATACACTTCTTCGTTAATAAACCCATTAAGGAAAGCACTTTTAACATCCATTTGAAATAATTTAAAATCATAGGCACATGCATAAGCAAGCAATATTCTAATAGACTCAAGCCTAGCTACCGGTGCATAAGTTTCATCATAATCAATCTCCTCTTGTTGATTATAACCTTGCGCTACAAGCCTAGCTTTGTTTCTAGATACTATCCCATTTTCATCCATTTTATTTCGAAAAACCCATTTTGTTCCAATTATAGTTTGATCTTTAGGTTTTGGAACTAATTTCCAAACATCATTTCTAACGAATTGGTTTAATTCTTCTTGCATGGCAATAACCCATGATTCACCCTTTATTGCTTCATTTAATGGTTTTGGTTCAATGGTGGATACAAAGCAAAAGTAATTACTTTGATTTTGGGCTTGTGACTGTCACACCCCCAAATTACCTGTTTTGCAGCGGAATGGAATTCCTGGGGATTGACTGTCATAGCATCACAATCACAGTTATATTGAACGACCTAAAGTGTCGTTTGGAAAATACATCGTTTGATTTAATAAAATAATCCGAGTTTACAAAGTAGGTCCCAAATGAAAATCAACTTGTGCGGAAATAAGTTTGTTACAATTCAAACGATGTTTTAAAGTACGTAAAACCCAAGTGAGACGCGTCGTCACCACGACTCCATGAGGTGTCCAAATGCATGCCATGAAGTGTATACCTTAGATACCTGAGATAAAACATGCTAAAAGTGTCAACACAAAGGTTGAGTGAGTTCATAGAGTTTGTTTTGAAATGTAAAGCCTTTCAAAATCGTTTATGCAGCAAAGGCATTGTAAATCGTTGAAATGTAAAGACTATCAAAATCGATTATGTAGCAAAGGCATTGTAAATCCACTCAGTTCCAAGTCCCGCCCATACAAAACTTGAAACTTGTGTGTTCACAACCCCTTTGCCAGAATATGCCTAGTTTATATTCAAACGAAATCGTCAAATGAATTCACAAAATAGTGCATGGCTCAATGTATCGAAATCGTTTATGCAGCAAAGGCATAGTAAATCCACTCAGTTCAAGTCGCCCATACAAAACTTGCAACCTGTGTGTTCACAACCCTGCCGTAATATGTAGAGTGTATGTTCAAATCGTTCCAAGACCGTTAGTCCATAATCGTATACCAAGACCGTTAGACCAATGAATATACCAAGACCGTTAGACCAATGAATATACCAAGACCGTTAGTTCAATGAATATACCAAGACCGTTAGACCAATGAATATATGATATAGAAATTCTAAGTATGGCAATAATGTTACTTCGTATGACTAGCATTCAGTTTAGATAAACATGTAGTTTGCAAATAATCATGAATGTAATAAAAATAGTCGAGCATGTATCTCCCCCAAAATAGTTATGAAAGCATTAAAACAAGAAAAGTGGGGCTATGGAACTCACTTGGTAAACTGACGAAATGACAAGAGTGAGTACACTGAGGTATAATGTGATGCGTTATCCGGTACCTAGTACCAATGATATGATCTGATATGAGTTGCAATGTAATGTTATGCATGCATTTCGTATGTTATTTATACCATTTACGAGTTTTGAAAATATTACTCGTCGTCGAAAAATACTCTTTTGACGTCTTGACCCTTCAAAAATGACTTTACATGTTTTACATTAAAATGTCATCCTATAATGGTTTTATAATGATTTTTAGAGAAATTTTCACTTTTCGTCGCAAAAACAATGTCGGTGAATTTTTATGAAATTTACAAAAATGGCTTTGGAAAACTAGGCGTAAAACGATTAATGCGTCGATCGTTAGAGAACGAACTCGACGGTTTTGGAAAGTTTGTATCGATATCTAAAAGTTTCAGTTCAAGAGTTTTCGTCCAAAAGGTCTCGAACATAAAGATAATAAGGGTTAAAGATGGTGGTTTTGGCTAATTGTGTGCAGAAAATTAGTTACGGCAAGTTTATGAAAAGTGCATATCTTTGTCGTTTCAAATCCGTTTTCTTCGTTTAATATGTCCTTAGCTTCGTATTGAAGTAAACTAATATATTTTTGAGAAGTCGAAATAATTTGTGAAGCTTAAGGCTCGTTTTTGACTCGATTAAAGTAAAAACATGTTGCTGAAATTTTCAGAAAACATATATATTTCGTCGTCAACTTTACAAATTCACCACGACTTCGTTATAAGTCCGTTTTATCCGTTCAAGCGGCCACGGATTCGTTTTAAAGTATATTTTCTAAATATCAAGGCCCAAAAGTCGTACCAACAGTAGGTTTTTCCAGAAATTCGAATTAAGGACAGAACGTAAAATATAGTTATCGAAAATAGTTTTCTCGGACAAAACCTATTCTAATCCCTTCAAATCAACTCCAAAGCTAATCTAATCCTACCATACACCTTCTTAGGGTGTCATGGGTTCCTAATCACCATCAAGACCAAAGTATACCAAGGGGATAATTATAGGATGACCTTAATATATATATAACTTTAAAAATCAAGTAAAAATGGTATAAACAACACAAGTCTTGCTTGTTTGCTCCAAAAATGAAGAGATGCATATAAAATAAAGATGAAATATATAAAATGATAGAAATATGCTTACAAGTATAATGATGAGGTGCAAAGAACCAAGGTTAAACCTAAACACTCTAGGTTTTTATTTCAAAACCTTATGAAGAGTGTTATCTAGATTGTGTTTATGCTTGAACTTGAAAAGAAAAAAAATGATGATGATCCCTTGTAAAAACCCCTCTATGGCCGGTTGAAGGAGAAGCAAAACCAAGAGAGAAAAAGTTTTTCTAATCTTTGAAATAACTTGTGGAGAATGAATGAAATGGTTTGGAGTGTAAGTATATATTATCAAAGAAATAATTCAACACACATTAATTGTTCCCCATAGGCGGTTTTTGTGGATCTTGGTTCCCAAAATATTATTATTATTATTTTTTTTTTTTAAAATGTATTGTGTATAATTTGTAGCAATTTGTAATAAAAGTGTAAGTAAAAGTGTAGGAAAATGTACAAGTAAAGGTAAATGGAAATTTTGGTACAAGTGAGTTTTTAATAAGTCAAAATAGAATGTATTGAGATAATAAAAATTGTAAAAATACATTCCTTGTGAAATTTGGGTGATAAAATAATTATCGTATAATTTTTAAGAAACACAACGTAATAATTAAATTTTAACGATTAATATACCAAATAAATTTGAAACACTAGGAAAACTAAAAGTATAGTTTTTATGAACTAAATGTAAGTTTAAAAATACCTCGGGATCATTTTTGAAAGTAATGGATTAAATATTAAAAATAATAACTCACGCGATAAAGATTATTAAATATAAAAATTTACGCGTTGAAGATGAAATGAAATGTCGTGAATGTACTAATGAGATGCACATGATGTCAACGGAATGTAGACTAATCTTAGTCCATATGAAATGTACGTGATGTCATGATCATGAATTCGCCGCTAAACCTCCAAGGTTATGCGAATTTGAAACAAGTAAACCAAGTTTACTAAAAATGTGGATATAATGAGACATGAAGTGTAGAAATGACCTGAAATTGCGAGTTGTCACATTCGCCCATCCAAAAAGGAATTCAGTTCGTGTTAGTCTATCGGGTTTAGGGTTTGATGAGGCAAGCCTTCCCATTCTCGAGCAAAACTCTCAAAAGACTTTTTGGTAACCGATTTTTACTTAATCCCACAACTCATCAAACAAGAACCGTCATACGATTAGGCTAAATCGGTTTAGGTAACAACTTGTTTCTAGCTCGATCTTTGCTACTCATCAAACAAGAAGCATCACGCGGATCAAACTGGAAACAAGTGGTTTGAAGAAAATCTTTTGAAAATTTGGCTCGATTACGGAATTGCTTACACATATAAGCCTACTACTCCCTTCATTGCATGATTCTTCCTGAATTAGACATAGGTGATCAGGCTATGTATAATTTAGGAGTAACTATGAAATGCTTGGACTAATCGACTCATATGTTGTTTGGTGTTGAGTCAACTGATGTTAAAATTGTGATGAACAACGAGGAGAGAAGACATGGAGAAGTGTCGTTAAAATGATAGTTAAAGTAAAAGAATTAAAATCCTCGTAAATGATAACAAATCTGAAAGAAAATAAAGTACGATAGATGAGAATATGTTACAACGAGTGGTTTAGCAAAAGTAGTACATTTTTAAGTTATAAAGTTTGGGGATACGATGATTAGACATAAACTTAGTACAACATAGTACATAAGGAGAAATAAGACTGTTAGTTTCGAACTTCTTAGGTCTTCCGCGTCGTTGATACCTTGACAAGCTCCTCCTCCTCCTTCTAACATATATACATTCCCATGAGCACCTTCGACTTGTTGACCTTGGTTTTGAGGACATTGACTTCGATAGTGTCCTTGTTCCCCACATCCGAAGCACGTAACTATGGTCTTGCCTCTACAATTTCTGGCATTGTGTCCTAGTTTTTGACACTTGTAGCACTTAACAGGACAAAGTCCCGTGTGATGATACTTACATCGATTACATAGTGGGTAGGTTCCAGCATAACCTCTGCTTTCTATTGGTGCAGCAACATATACCATTGCAGTTTCTTGCCCTCTATTCTGTTGTTGATGATGGTTAGTGTTACGGTTTTGGTTGTTGTTGTTATAACCTCCTTGGTCGTCTTCCCACTTTCTTTTGTTGTTGTTGATTTGGTTATCGTTGTAGTTGGTGCGGTTGTTGGGGTTGTTGTTGTTTTGGTTGGTGTTGGTGTACTTGCCTCTCTTCACTACCTTGGCCATGAGCTTTTGAGTCAATCGAATAGCTTCCTCAATCGTTTGCGGGTCAGAAGAAGTCACATCTCCTTGAATAACCTCGGGAAGTCCCCCGATAAAAGCCTCTAGTAACTTCTCGTTATCCGAAACCATAGATGGGCATAACACGGCCAATTCTTGAAATCTTCGAATGTAAGTATCAATGTCATACCCAATAGTTTCCAACTCATAGAATTACATCTCCAACTTTTCACTTCGTACGAGGACAAAACTTCTTAGTTACCAAACCCTTGAATTGCTCCCACGTAAGCTTGAAAGCATTCTCTACTCCCATCGGTTGAGCATATGAGTTCCACCACGACAACGCTCCATCAAGTAGTGTACTCGTAGCAAACTTGACCTTGCTATCATCCGGGCAATTACATAACAAAAACACGGACTCCAATTTCTCGCACCATCTAACCATGGCGGTGGCTCCTTGATCCCTTTAAACTTGGTGGGATCTCCACTCTTGAAATCCTTATCTGAACAGACTTTTAACCCCGGACCCTCTTACATTTCCACTGCAGCAGCAAGCAAGTTTTGCGGCCAGTCGCTGGCCTCGGCAACAGCAGCAGCCATCGTTTCCCTTTCAATCCTTAAAGCATCAGCAATGCTATCATTCACCAACTTTTGAATTGCTGCTTGGGTCATTTCCGGTGTGGCTTTCTTCGGCGCCATATCTTCTTCAAAACAAGAGGAAGTGTGAGACGTAGTAAAATCCGATGTTAATAATAAGCGCTTCAAAGAAATGTGATAAGAAACGATAAGTTTGAGGTTATTTTTTCGAAATGATCGGACGGGTTCGAAAAAAGATGGGTTATGAGGTGTTGTAAGTGCTTCAATGTATGATGGTTTAGAGACTTAATGTGTGAATAAAGTGTAACTCGACATGTTAGTGGTGAAACAAAGGAGTGAGAGCGACTTCGCCCTATTTAAAAGTTTATCTCGGCATTCGTCGTTATCGATGATGAATCAGGTGATATAAAAATTGTGATAGGGAATGACAAGGAATTCTCCACGTTAGAGTATGAAGAAAGAATAATGGAATGGGTATTTAAGGGCATCCATGTGACAATCGATGTGAAATGAAAGTAATTAACTCGAAAAACGTACGTAAAAACCGCATGTAAAGTGAACATTCATTTATGATGAAATGATGAGATGCTATGATAATGTAGTTATAGTCTAGGGTCAATGATGCAACCTAGTTCTCTATAATCGAAGCTCTGATGCCAATCTGTCACACCCCCAATTTACCTGTTTTTGCAGCGGAATGGAATTCCACGGGGATTGACTGTCATAGCATCACAATCAAAGTTATATTGAACGACCTAAAGTGTCGTTTGGAAAATACATCGTTTGATTTAATAAAATAATCAGAGTTTACAAAGTAGGTCCCAAATGAAAATCAACTTGTGCGGAAATAAGTTTGTTACAATTCAAACGATGTTTTAAAGTACGTAAAACCCAAGTGAGACGCGTCGTCACCACGACTCCATGAGGTGTCCAAATGCATGCCATGAAGTGTATACCTTAGATACCTGAGATAAAACATGCTAAAAAGTGTCAACACAAAGGTTGAGTGAGTTCATAGAGTTTGTTTTGAAATGTAAAGCCTTTCAAAATCGTTTATGCAGCAAAGGCATTGTAAATCGTTGAAATGTAAAGACTATCAAAATCGATTATGTAGCAAAGGCATTGTAAATCCACTCAGTTCCAAGTCCTGCCCATACAAAACTTGCAACCTGTGTGTTCACAACCCACTTGAGAATATGCCTAGTTTATATTCAAAGCGAAATCGTCAAATGAATTCACAAAATAGTGCATGGCTCAATGTATCGGAATCGTTTATGCAGCAAAGGCATTGTAAATCCACTCAGTTCCAAGTCCCGACCATACAAAACTTGCAACTGTGTGTTCACAATTACTTGCCAGAATATGTAGAGTGTATGTTCAAATCGTTCCAAGACCGTTAGTCCATAATCATATACAAGACCGTTAGACCAATGAATATACCAAGACCGTTAGACCAATGAATATACCAAGACCGTTAGACCAATGAATATACCAAGTACGTTAGACCAATGAATATATGATATAGAAATTCTAAGTATGGCAATAATGTTACTTCGTATGACTAGCATTCAGTTTAGATAAACATGTAGTTTGCAAATAATCATGAATGTAATAAAAATAGTCGAGCATGTATCTCCCCCAAAATAGTTATGAAAGCATTAAAACAAGAAAAGTGGGGCTATGGAACTCACTTGGTAAACTGACGAAATGACAAGAGTGAGTACACTGAGGTATAATGTGATGCGTTATCAGGTACCTAGTACCAATGATATGATCTGATATGAGTTGCAATGTAATGTTATGCATGCATTTCGTATGTTATTTATACCATTTACGAGTTTTGAAAATATTACTCGTCGTCGAAAAATACTCTTTTGACGTCTTGACCCTTCAAAATGACTTTACATGTTTTTACATTAAAATGTCATCCTATAATGGTTTTATAATGATTTTTAGAGAAATTTCCACTTTTCGTCGCAAAACAATGTCGTCGGAATTTTTATGAAATTTACAAAAATGGCTTTGGAAAACTAGACGTAAAACGATGTAATGCGTCGATCGTTAGAGAACGAACTCGACGGTTTTGGAAAGTTTGTATCGATATCTAAAAGTTTCAGTTCAGGAGTTTTAGTCCAAAAGGTCGAACATAAAGATAATAAGGGTTAAAGATGGTGGTTTTGGCTAATTGTGTGCAGAAAATTAGTTACGGCAAGTTTATGAAAAGTGCATATCTTTGTCGTTTCAAATCCGTTTTCTACGTTTAATATGTCCTTAGCTTCGTATTGAAGTAAACTAATATATTTTTGAGAAGTCGAAATAATTTGTGAAGCTTAAGGCTCGTTTTTGACTCGATTAAAGTAGAAACATGTTGCTGAAATTTTCAGAAAACATATATATTTCGTTGTCAACTTTAAAATTCACCACGACTTACGTTATAAGTCCGTTTTTATCCGTTCAAGCTGCCACGGATTCGTTTTAAAGTATATTTTCTAAATATCAAGGCCAAAAAGTCGTACCAACAGTAGGGTTTTCCAGAAATTCGAATTAAGGACAGAACATAAAATATAGTTATCGAAAATAGTTTTTCTCGGACAAAACCTATTCTAATCCCTTCAAATCAACTCCAAAGCTAATCTAATCCTACCATACACCTTCTTAGGGTGTCATGGGTTCCTAATCACCATCAAGACCAAAGTATACCAAGGGGATAATTATAGGATGACCTTAATATATATATAACTTTAAAAATCAAGTAAAAATGGTATAAACAACACAAGTCTTGCTTGTTTGCTCCAAAAATGAAGAGATGCATATAAAATAAAGATGAAATATATAAAATGATAGAAATATGCTTACAAGTATAATGATGAGGTGCAAAGAACCAAGGTTAAACCTAAACACTCTAGGTTTTTATTTCAAAACCTTATGAAGAGTGTTATCTAGATTGTGTTTATGCTTGAACTTGAAAAAAAAAATGATGATGATCCCTTGTAAAAACCCCTCTATGGCCGGTTGAAGGAGAAGCAAAACCAAGAGAGAAAAAGTTTTTCTAATCTTTGAAATAACTTGTGGAGAATGAATGAAATGGTTTGGAGTGTAAGTATATATTATCAAAGAAATAATTCAACACACATTAATTGTTCCCCCATAGGCGGTTTTGTGGATCTTGGTTCCCAAAATATTATTTTTTTTTTTTTTTTTTAAAATGTATTGTGTATAATTTGTAGCAATTTGTAATAAAAGTGTAAGTAAAAGTGTAGGAAAATGTACAAGTAAAGGTAAATGGAAATTTTTGGTACAAGTGAGTTTTTAATAAGTCAAAATAGAATGTATTGAGATAATAAAAATTGTAAAAATACATTCCTTGTGAAATTTGAGTGATAAAATAATTATCGTATAATTTTTAAGAAACACAACGTAATAATTAAATTTTAACGATTAATATACCAAATAAATTTGAAACACTAGGAAAACTAAAAGTATAGTTTTTATGAACTAAATGTAAGTTTAAAAATACCTCGGGATCATTTTTGAAAGTAATGGATTAAATATTAAAAATAATAACTCACGCGATAAAGATTATTAAATATAAAAATTTACGCGTTGAAGATGAAATGAAATGTCGTGAATGTACTAATGAGATGCACATGATGTCAACGGAATGTAGACTAATATTAGTCCATATGAAATATGCATTGATGTCATGATCATGAATTCGCCGCTAAACCTCCAAGGTTATGCGAATTTGAAACAAGTAAACCAAGTTTACTAAAAATGTTGAAATAATGAGATATGAACTGTGTCGAGAAATGACCTGAAATTGCGAGTTGTCACAGTGACCTTAAGGTTCTTTGATTGAGTAGTCCTATGACTTTTTCTAAAGGATGACTTTTAGATTCTTTGATGTTGACAATTTCTTTATTTAATGGTTCATCTTCCTTGTTATTATTAATTATTTCTTGACCTTCTATCATTTGACTTTCAACTAAGTCATCATCTACCAAAGGTGATGTCTTAGAGGGAGGTGGACTTTCGTCGAATGTTATGTTCAACGATTCCTCGACTATCATTGTTTCTTTGTTTAGGACAATGTACGCTTTACTAGTTTGAGAGTAACCAAGAAATACACCTTCATAAGACTTTGGGTCAAACTTGGTGAGATAATCCTTAGTATTAAGAATAAAGCATTTACAACCAAAGACTCTAAAATATCCTAACGTTGGCTTTTTACCTTTATAGAGTTCATATGGTGTTTTGTTTAAGAAAGGACGTATTAAGACTCTATTCAAAATATATGTAGAAGTGTCAACGGCGTTACACCAAAACTTTTGAGGAATGTTTTGTTCATTAAGCATTGTTCTACTCATTTCTTGAATTGTTCTATTTTTACGTTCTACTACTCTATTAGATTGAGGTGTTAGGTGGGGCCGGAAAAGTTATGTGTTATACCATTTGTATCACAAAAGTTTCCAAATTGAGT
The DNA here is from genome assembly GCA_910596185.1 of Chrysanthemum makinoi. Taxonomy (NCBI): domain Eukaryota; kingdom Viridiplantae; phylum Streptophyta; class Magnoliopsida; order Asterales; family Asteraceae; genus Chrysanthemum; species Chrysanthemum makinoi. The sequence goes on along the minus strand of OU343221.1, from coordinate 92,180,725 downwards.
TTCGTTGTCAAATTCCCGACCATGATCCGTTCGGATCGACACAATTTTGATACCTAGAAGATTTTGAATTTTCTTGCTAAGTATTTCAAATTTATCAAAAGCTTCATTTTTGGTTTTCAAAACAACGTCCAAGTAAACCTTGAATAATCATCTACTATGACCAAAGTGTATAAGTTGCCTCCATAGCTTCTTATAGCGGATGGTCCAAACAAGTCCATATGTAATAATTCTAGACACTTAGATGTGGACACCATATTTTTAGTTTTGTGACTACTATGTGTTTGTTTACCAATTTTGCAAGCGTCGCAAAAGTGTTGGTCATATTTAAGTTTTGGTAAATTTCTAACCAATTCTTTTGAAGATAGGTTTTGTATAAGTCTCATATTAGCGTGACCTAAGCGTCTATGCCAAAGAGATGAGCTATCATCTAAAGTTGTTAGGCAAAGTTTGTCATTATATGTTTTATCTATCTTCATGACATATATGTTATTTTTCCTAACTCCTTTAGCTATGGTGATACCATCTTTTAGTATTTTACTACCATTTTCATCAAAAAGTACTTTATACTTTTTATCACATAGTTGGCTAATACTAAGTAGATTAAATCCTAACCTATCCACATGAGCAACATTTTCAATAGTTAGGGAGTTATGAGCGATCGTACCTTTGCCAATAATTTTGCTTTTGAGATTGCTACCAAAGGTGACATTACCTCCGTCATACTCTTGGTATGATGAGAAGAGACTTTTGTTGCCCGTCATGTGTCATGAGCAACCACTATCTTTTATCCATTCATTAGGTTCCAATCCAACTTTCAAGCATACCTAAGAAGCAAATAACTCAAGCATTTGGTCCCCAATATCTCATGGGTCCATTTGGGTTACACATACCATTCATTTGATTCATGTATGGAAACGATGGGTAAGAGTTCCATGGCATGTAATCTGGAGTTTGATATGGTCTAAGAAAGTTTTGATTCAACCATTGTGTTGGTAGTTGGGTTAAATACGTTGTGGTTGCTCTTAGGAAAAGGGCGTTTGGCAAAAGGAGTTTTATATTGTTGTTGAGTAGTTTTTGATCTAAATTCATTTTTGACAAGTCCTACTCTCAAGTAATGGCAGTTTTAGTTTAATACTATTATTGGTTTTCTTTGTTATTTTAACAAATTCATACGGTCCGTATGCGAACATTCAAGTTCAATAAGTACCCACGGTACCATTTTACAACGGACGGAACCCTTATTTTGGTTCCGTCTCGTCCGCGGCTGTTCAGCAGCAATTTTGATGAATGTTCGTCCTTTTCGGCCGTTTTGTTTGACTCTTTGGAATTAATACTTCATTAAAACCTAGCCCATTCATGTCTCCCGGTGTTTTATGAATTTTAACTATTTCATCGGCAAGAGCGATGTTCTTGTTAAACCTTTTAAATTTAGAATTGTTTTCTATTAAAACCTCTTGTGTGAGTTTAGTTTTTCTATTTCAAGTTTAAGCTCTTGACATGATTTACAATCATCGTCATTTGCTTTTCCTTTTCTAGTCGTTTTGCTTTTTCCTTTAACTCATAAACTTCATTTTCCAAAAATTCCTTTTTGGTTTTTAAAATTTATTTTTAGTTATGATTTTTAGACTTAGCTCACACAATTGATTATATTGTTTTTGCAAAGTGTCATCATCAATAGAAGAATAAGAAGAGTCGGAAAGTACCTCATTTGACTCATGTGCCATTAGAGCGATTTCTTCCTTGCTTGATTCTTCATCGTCTTCACTATCACTCCAAGCACCACTTACAAAAGCTCGTTGAGTTTTGCTTTTAGGTGGCTTGGGACATTCTCCTATGAGATGACTTGCATCACCACATCTAAAACACTTTCTTTCACCTTTAATCTTCTTATCATCTCGATCTTTTCGGAATGGCTTCTTTTCTTCTCGAGGTTGTCTTACAAACTTTCCTCTTCTTCTAAAGAACTTCTTGAAATCTCTAACGGCCATGGCATACTCCTCATCTTCACTATCGGAACAAGATTCACCATCATCACTTGATTCCGCCTTTGCTTTAAGAGCAAAGATTTGATCTTCTCCTTTCTTCCTTTGATGATCTCGAATCTTTTCCATTACCATTTCGTGAACTTTGAGGTTGCCAATTAGCTCGTCTAGTGGCATTATTGAGAGATCTTTTGATTCTTCAATAGCGGTCACTTTAGCTCTCCATTTGGGATGGAGTGCTCTAAGAAATTTCTTGACAAAGTTCTTACTACGAAAAGATTCATCAAGTGCTTTAAGTGATGAAATGATAGTGTTAAAAGCGAGCAAACCACAATCAATGGTTTCATCTTCCGGGATAACAAATTGTTCATATTGTTGAACAAGAAGATCAATTTTGTTATCCTTGACTTGTGAGTTACCTTGATGTGTAACAATTAAAGATTCCCAAATATCTTTGGCGGTCACACATAAAAATTCTTTCATATTCTTTTCTAGGTAAAGCATTATAAAGCATCATTTTAGCTTCATTATTTTTAGCAACCAACTAGTTTCTTTTGTTCATCAACGGAAATATCCTTTGTTGTAGAACTAAAATCTCCTTTAACAATAATAAACCAAAGATCTATATCTTTTGATTTTACATATGTTTCAAAACGGTTTTTCCAATAGATAAATCCATTGGTTTCAAAGAGTGGTGGTCTTTGCATAGATTGCCCTTCTTTAAAGTTTTCAGAATCCATGGATCGTTTCAAGTTTATAAAATACAAGTTATTTTAGAAATTCTTGAGCAACGAGGCTCTGATACCAATTGTAGAAAACTAGAAGGGGGGTTGAATAGTTTACCGATTAAAACTTTGTTTTGAAACTTATTGAAAGATCAATTGATATTGATCTTAAGTATGTTAATGAAATATGCAAGCAATATATAATAAGTAAATAAGGAAAGAAATGATCAAACCACAACAAGTTGTTTATAGTGGTTCGGCCTACAAGGACTCTTTTTCCTTGCCCTACTCCACTCCCGAGTCTCACACTCGAGAGTTTAACTTCACTAGTCAACAAGCTCCTTTTACCGTCGGAGAAACCTTTACACTACTTAAACACTATTTCCGACACTAAGCTAGATGTCGAGTTCTTTCCAAGGGTACAACTACTCCCACACACAATGTATTTTGAGGACTAAAATACTAACCACTCACACTCACAAGATTATGATGGTTTGATACAACAATGAAGTATGAATCAACACTAGATCATACAACACTAAACAAACAAGACTTCCAACTTCTCGTTGAAGCTTGAATATGACTTGATCTTCTTTGCTACAAAAGAGATCACTAATATGATATGAAACTGAGTTAGAAAGGTTATAGAGAAGATATGTATGAGAGTATGTTAGAAAGGGATGAGAAACTACTTGGCTTGGCATTGTTATTTATAGCCAAAGTGGGATGGAGCGTCCACGGACAGCGGAACCCTTAAAAGGGTTCACTGAGTGTACCATTTTGGTACCGCCGGTCACAGACCAAGATATCAAATCTTGCCAAAGTCAACTCTATCTAAGTGAGATTGTGCAAGATATGAAGAGTACAAATCTACACAAAATATCTAATGAAATCTTCCAATGATTTCCATGATGCAATACATGATGTCATATGTTGTATTTCTATTTTTAGAAATATGCAAATGCTTAAGTAGTGTTTGGTTTTAAGAACCTAACACATTCTAAAAACTACTATCATACATAATGATTAGAGTCATATCAAGATGTTACTAATCATAAATGTAAATGCTTGAATGATGAATATATTGTTTGAAAAAGCTTGTTTAAATATCTATTAAACTTGACAAGCTTTTAAGCTTTTATAAATTAAATTTACTTTTGTCGTTAACAAAACTTAGGCAAGGATCAAAAATATAAATAACGTTTAATGACGATATTTGTATTAACACATTGAATGTAGTTGGGTACAACCCAAAGCCCATGACCCATGGAGCTAGACCCATAACCCATTGCATGACATCATGCTTATATCATATATGGATAATATCCATAACCCATGGTATTGATCCATACCCAATGTCTAATTTGAACCCTTGGTGAGCACTCAAGAGAATGTCTAGATACATTGAACCCTTGGTGAGCACTCATGAGATACATTGTATCTAGAAGAAAACCATGGATCAACCCATAACCCATGACCCATGACCCATAACCAAAAATACCCATGGGAAAAGAGGAGCGTTCCACGGATCCCTAGCTTTGTGCTAGCCGGATCCCAAGTGGAAGGGATCCGTGGGATCCGGGGAACAGTAGAGAATTTTCTCAATAAATAGAGAGCCATTTCTTCCTTTCTATTTACCACTTTTACACACATACTTCCCAAGTATTATAACCCTCTAACCTCATATCCAAGTGATCTATGTAGTTTGGCTTTTGTTTTTGTGTGATCTTCTAGGTTCCTCTTAAAGGCAAGATCACCACCTTTGAAGTTAAGCAAGCTCAAGTCCAAGAGTTGCCATGCTTCTTCATCATCAAGGCTACTGAAGTCTTCTTGTTGATGATTCTTTTCTTACTTCTAAGAAGTGTAGTGTTTAATACATTAGTGAAAGATGTCTCAAGGGTAAAGACGAAGACATTAGTGAAAGGTGTCGATCGTCCATATTGTAGGCATTAGTGAAAGGTGCCTAGAAGCCAAGTTACAAGACATTAGTGAAAGGTGTCTTGAAGATCTAGACACAAGACATTAGTGAAAGGTGTCTTGAAGATCTAGCTAAAGGCATTAGTGAAAGGTGCCTTATATGTACAATCGATATGGTGTGTTTAGATGTACAAGATAGACTAGTACTAGATCCAAGGATGGTGATATCCTTGATGGTGTTGTAACAAGGAGTAGATCTCCTTGAGATTAGGTGTTGTGTTTTGATGGGTAGTAGTTCCTCCATGGTAATGGAACTAGGTGCTTAGCCTAGTACCTAATAAAGGGTAGGCGACGTTGTGTAGGTGTGGTTCACCTTGGAGTGAAAGAACCCGGTGGTTAGCCTAGCACCGTATAAATGGTAGGCGACGTTGTGTTAGGTCTGGTTCGCCTTGGTGTAAAGAGAACTCGATATTTAGCTTTGTACCTAGAAAAAGGTTAAGCGGCGTTGTGAAGGCTTCTCCTTATAGGAGTTGGTGTAGTGCTACGAACTCTCGAGTAGGTACTCGGGAGTGGAGTAGGGCAAAGAAGGTGTCCTTGTAGCTGAACCACTATAAATACTTGTGTCGTGGTGATGTGCTTTTTACTCTTTATCTTTCATTACACGTTTATATATCTATCTATCAACGTCCAACATAAACAACCAAATAGATTGACATAAGTCGATCTAAATATTTAAAAGGAAGTTTTAAATTGGTAAAACTATTCAACCCTCCCCCCCCCTTCTAGTTTTCCACAATTGGCATCAGAGCTTCGTTACCAAGTTTCTTAGACTATGTTGTACTTTAAAAACTTGATATCCGTCTATATTTGAAAACTACAAAGAAGGATTTTTCAAGTCATGTTTTAAAAATCATTATAATGTTTATTGTTGGACAATGATAGAATGTTCTAACATTTTCCTTGTTAAGTATTCTCCATACTTGGATTTGGGCATCCTAAGAAGATCATGAAGAATTTCTCTAAATATTTCTTTCCCTAAAAAGAATATTTAGCAAAGGATTGGGGTATTTTAAAAGCTCATGAAGTTTTTCGCGTCCATGGTTTCTAAAACCATACAAAGGGAATATTGCAAAGGTATGTTCTCTTAGTTACAATTAGTTGGTCAAAAACGTGCTAATTGCTTGTAGATAAAATGGTGATATATGCTTCTCTCTTATAATAAGCATAATATGAAAAGTGTTTTGTTGATTTTTTCTTAAAAGTTTGTTGTTAGATATCTTGTTAATCAAGCTTGAATAAAGGTAAAAATGGGTAATATAACTTCACTTAAAAGTCTACAAAGGTTAAACCTTTTCGTCGGGTCAAAACATACATTTTTGTATTTCTGTGTCAGATCCGCGGATCCCTCAGTCTACACTGGACGGATCCCTCAAGCAAGGATCCGTGGGATCCGTGGTACAGAAGACGATTTTGTGTCAATTTCAAAATTCATAACTTTTAACCGTAAGTCGTTAGAAGTCGTGCCACCTATCGTTTTAAAGGTATTTGAGTCTACTTTCATTTAAAAATGATTTCATAAACTGATTCAAAACAAAAATTTATAGAATCATTGATTTATAATAGAAAGTCATTTTTCGGTCATAACTTTTGCACAACTTTTGATCTAATTGGAGACGGATGTTTTTATCTTTGAATAACAGTGTGTCCTATTTTGAAATTAAGGTTTTGATCATATTTATAAACACAAAATAAACTAATCAAGCTTGGTATACATGTTTATATTTAACATAAAGCGATGAAAAGAACTTTCGTTTGCTATGCTAAATGATTAATTGTCTTACCTTGCATCACTTGATTATTTTCTTATCTCAAATAGTTTTTGTGCTTGTTTGTTTGAATAACATATGTGGTTTTCTCACCTTGCTATTCATCCTCTTGTTTGTCGATTTAGTAATATTTTATTAATTAATGTGCTATTTGAAGGAGTGTTTGGGATAACATCTAGGTGTGTCAAAAATGTTAGTTTAAATACTTAGATAAGTCATATAAGTTCAAAAATGTTTAAAATATGTAATATACTAAAAGGCTTCTTGTTAAGTTTGTCATATTTGCATCATAAATGTTTTATGTGCTTATATGATTTCTTGATTTCATATTTCTTGTGTCATTTCTAAAACAAGAATGTACATCGGATCATAACCTACACTTGTGTTGATGATGTACTCTCCGGTTTCCGTTTCATGATCGCTTTCCAAGCTTCATAGTAGGATTGACAACTTGATTATTTCATCCGATATATTCAAGTAAATTATTTTTAACGCGCAAATATAATTGGTCATATCCGAAAATCAAACTCGAGCTTTCAACAACATATGTTGAAGTAGCTCACACATTCATTTTTGTTGTTTACATATGGACAACTTTAGATTTTTATTTTTAAACATGACACCTTCGTCACCTTAGTAGTTTCAAGGATAATATTAATAAAAAATAAAGCAAAGTATCATCATTGTTACTCTTCGATAGGCCATTGTAGGAATATAAATTTTCTAACGAGAATGAATCTTGGAGAACTTATTGCACTAGAAACTCAATTTGACCTAACGGTTGAATTGCTTCCTTGATGGAAGTTGGGTATGTGGAATCACCCGTAAAAATGGTCGTGTTTAGCCGTAATTGAGCACCGCTAATAATAGTCTCATATTCATTCTCTCACTTGAGAAATTTATACTCCTATGTTTTCCTAAAGTAAGTTTACAATGGAAATACTTTGCGTTGTCTTAGGATTACTAATCAACCAAGTTGTAAAATTGATTTATCTTTTAATTAATCACAACCACTTGCCTCATCAAGCGATTATCTTGATTTGATCGAGAAGAGCTACATGAATTCATGGACGAAGTTCATTGTATGCTAATCACCATCCATAATGACTATACATAGTTCATTGCTTCCGTTGGCCAAAACAACCCTATCGTCTTGAACACCATCATCTAATACGCCATTGTTAATACAAACGATTTACTAATCTAGATCGTAAATCTATTTTGAGCTTCTTGAATAGAGCTTGTTAGGTTTGATAAACCTCGTGTTACTTGAGCTAGATCTCATTTAATTGCTTATGTGCTATTTCTACATGATACTTTGTATGTTTTACTTGTATACATGTATGCTTACTGTAGAGATCATTAGTTTCTAATCTTGATACTTAGAACAAGCTCACTGTTAAGTAAAACTGTCCCAGATGCGGATCCTAGTTGTAACTAGGGATCCCTCAAGTAAAGGATCCGTGGGATCGGAAGAATAGAAGTGGAGTTTCAATCCTTTACACCTCAAACCATGTTCCTAGACTACTTCACACTAGTTGAACTTAATACCTTAGGATCTCTTAAGTCCTTCTCAAGCTTAGTAAGCTTCACACTCACTCATAGCTCATTAAGGATCACACTCAAAGTGCTTTTCGATCTATCGTTTCACCTAAATCCATTACTCTTCCGCTCTCTAAGATCACTCATTATTTCTCACATGATCCCTCACATCTAGACTTAGAAATCTTTCGATTATGGCAAAATTGATCATAATCATCCTTACCTCCAAATTGGTCAAAATGGATCAAATTCTAGTTCTTCCACCTTAAAACCTTTAGGATCTTCTCCAAGACATTATCCTAAGTCACTATCTGATCACTAGGATCATTTAGCTCCATTTGACACTCTCAAGATTTTAGTGTCATCTTTGTTCATTCATTGGTACTCACGAAAGTTTCAATTTCTTCCATATAAGGCAATCATTAGCTACATCACTCATTGCCCTCGAACATTTAAGTACCCTTCCATTTAAAGACACTTAGGAGAACTGAAACATTCAAAACGGTATAGGCTTTAGACCTTTCAAACATCACTTTTATCCTTTTCAAGCTGCTGAGAGCCGGATCCCTAGGATTAGCCTAGACGGATCCCCCATTGGTGGAAACCGTAGGATCCGGGTGACAGATTTATGTCAACTCTTGCTCGAACAATCATTTCAAGTTCATCTTGCTAACTTAAACACTCCACCTCATCTAAATCCCTAGATCAGTAAAACTCCGAAGTTAACTCTTGTGCATGCTAATCATCACATTCCAAAGTATATTAGAGACTTAAGTCTTGAATGCACTTGCTAAATCCTTCCCTTTATAAGTCATCTTGCTAGAATCCCTTAGTCATCAAACACAACATAATTCTCAGCATTTATAAACTTTTTCCTTAGTCATTTCATCATGAGGAAAGCTCCTAGTGCTAACTCATCCAACCCAGAACCACCAAGAAACTTGCCGTGTTGTACAAATTTCCTCAACCGATCATCTCGGTTAAACCCACAAATGGTAGGATTTCCCATCAGAATCATCATCCGTAAGAGATAATAGTGCTAGAATCTCACCTCAATAAACCCAATCAACAATTGCCAAGAGAATAATATTAGCATTAAACCTCTTAGATTAGAAAAAGGATCATCGAGCTCTAAACCAAACATACCTAGTTCTAGCAAAACGTCTAAACCTTCATTCCTAGAGTATGGACTACACTCCTTTACCAAGCCTCTCTATTCATTAGAGCATTCACCACCGAGAACTTCCCATTCACCAACCTTCTCGTTAAAATAGGAACCACCTACATCACCAACTAGTCCATCGTTGGAAACAAGGAACCACCAAGGACTTGATCATATGGAGGAATTTCCATTACCACCACTCTCAGTCCTAGTAGAACCTCATCCTAAATTACTCAATGTACCTCCACCATCATTTGTAGAACCTCTTTAAAACATCCTGTTCCAATCAAGACAATAATTGCTCTAATTGTCTAATCACCCAAGGACTTGTTCAAGAAGTACGAAATGAGTTGCATTTCATGTTTAATCATCTTCTTGAAAGATTGGACCAAATCAACAAGTCTACTCATCCCTAGACTCAAGCACATTGTTGCTTCTTAAGCTTTGGTCATTCTCTTAGTTTTTAGAGATTTGTTGATCATCTCTTATGGTTTATTGAATGATAGTTTACTTGCCATATTGCATTGAGTATATGTTTGTTGCTTGAATACATATCACATTTTGATGTTAACATTACTTGTTACATCACCATTTCTGAATTTAATCATCAGCTATACGGATTCCTCAAAATTGCCTAGACGGATCCCTACTAGGAGGGAACCGTGGGATCCGTGAGACAGAAAACTATTTTCTACTAACTTGGATCACATATGCAGGAAATTGTGCATTATACTTGTTTTCTAACCTTTGTTTTGTAGTTATTCAATCTACACTTGAAGCCTTTGACACCCTAAAGCTAGGGGAGCTTTGTGTCAAAACAATACATTGCAAATTACTTGCAATATTAGGAGTTACATTTCTCCGACATCCCTTTGCAAAATGCAATCATCAAGGGGACAAATTCGTCACTTAGAATAAATCTTTTGCAAACTTAGTTGCAAACAAACTAGCTTAGTATTACTTTCTTGACGCCCTTACATAGGGATGGACTCGTCAAGGGGGAGTAAAAGACGAGATCCGTTCCCGTTACTTGCTCTCTATTTTTTTCTTTCACATGTTTTTCCTAAACACAATGTGTTAGTTTCCTTTCGAAGTTTTTCTGTTTTTTCGACAAAAGGGGAGAAGAAAGTAAAAACTACAAATTCAAACTTTTACGAATTTTAGCTTTTCCTTAAAATAATTTTAAGTTTTGTCATCAACAAAAAGGGGAGATTGTTAATACAAATAAGCGGTAAAACGTTTATTTATATTTTACGATCTTCTAATGTTTTGTCGATAACAAACGTAAAATCATTTTAACGAAACAAATAAAATTCGTAAATGGTTTGAACTAATAGTTTCTAACATATTCACATTTTCACATAAAACACTAAAACAAGTATAAGTGATTTTACGATTTAATATTACATATGTACAACAACTAGTGTTTACATATTTGGGTAAAATATACACATAACTAGTATGTAGTATATTGGGTAATATAAATGGGTAGAAACTTAAGTATCATAACCCATTGGGCAAATACATTGAATGTAGTTGGGTACAACCCAAAGCCCATGACCCATGGAGCTTGACCCATAACCCATTGCATGACATCATATCATATATGGATAATATCCATAACCCATGGTATTGACCCATACCTAATGTCTAGATACATTGAACCCTTGGTGAGCACTCAAGAGAATGTCTAGATACATTGAACCCTTGGTGAGCACTCAAGAGATACATTGTATCTAGAAAGAAAACCATGGATCAACCCATAACCCATGACCCATGACCCATAACCAAAAATACCCATGGGCAAAGAGGAGAGTTCCACGGATCCCTAGCTTTGTGCTAGCCGGATCCCAAGTGGAAGGGATCCGTCGGATCCGGGGAACAGTAGAGAATTTTCTCTATAAATAGAGAGCCATTTCTTCCTTTCTATTTACCACTTTTACACACATACTTCCCAAGTATTATAACCCTCTAACCTCAGATCCAAGTGATCTATGTAGTTTATCTTTTGTTTTTGTGTGATCTTCTAGGTTCCTCTTAAAGGCAAGATCACCACCTTTGAAGTCGAGCATGCTCAAGTCCAAGAGTTGCCATGCTTCCTCATCATCAAGGCTACTGAAGTATTCTTTTTGATGGTTCTTTTCTTACTTCTAAGAAGTGTAGTGTTGAAGACATTAGTGAAAGATGTCTCAAGGGTCAAGACGAAGACATTAGTGAAAGGTGTCAATCGTCCATATTGTAGGCATTAGTGAAAGGTGCCTAGAAGCCAAGTTACAAGACATTAGTGAAGGTGTCTTGAAGATCTAGCCACAAGACATTAGTGAAAGGTGTCTTGAAGATCTAGCTAAAGGCATTAGTGAAAGGTGCCTTAGATGTACAATCGATATGGTGTGTTTCGGTGTACAAGATAGACTAATTACTATATCAAGGATGGTGATATCCTTGATGTGGTGTTATGTAAGGTAGATCTCCTTGAGATTAGGTGTTGTGTTGTGATGGGTAGTAGTTCCTCCATGGTAATGGAACTAGGTGCTTAGCCTAGTACCTAATAAAGGTTAGGCGACGTTGTGTGATTAATGGTTCACCTTGGAGTGAAGAACCCGGTGGTTAGCCTAGCACCGTACATAAAA
>OU343221.1:91892056-92168841 GCA_910596185.1 Chrysanthemum makinoi | reverse complement strand
CCTAATGCATGAGTATTCTAGAAAACAAAAATATAAAAATCTAAATCTTTAAATACAACTATTTAGGAGATTGTATGCAATTAAAGTGACTTTTTTTGCTTCAATATTTTGTTGACTTGCTTGCGATTTACTATGACCCACATCAACCCATTTTTACCAAAGTGGGTATGAATTGCCACCTGTATTGACAAGCATTATATATTCGTTTGATTTTTTTTTATTTTTTATTTTTTATTTTTTTTCCATTTATGATTCTTGATAGGGGATATAGATTGTGAGTTGGGGAGTGAATGAAAGGGTATCGGTTGTGTCTAGCATAGGATTTGGTTGGTTTTGTGTTGGTCTTTGATTTCAGGTCTATGATGATATGCTAAATTCAAGTTTGTTGGTAAATTTTGTTGTATAGTTTGTGGTGGTGGTGGAAGGTGGTGGTGATGGGAAGTAAAAAAGAAGATGAATAGTAAACTGTAAAAAACGTCCCTAGTGGGCGAGGGTAAAATAGTCATTTCACACAGCCAAAAAAAGTCACTTTAGTAGGCGAGGGTAAAATAGTCATTGTACACGGCCAAAAAATGACCGTTAGTCAAAAAAATAAATTTGCAACTAAAGTAACGCTGCAAGGACATAACTCGCAGAAAATTAAAAGTTTAGGGACATTATTTGCATATTTTTTGCGAGGACATCTTTCGCAATTTTGGCAAAGTTCATGGACATTTTTTGCAGTTTACTCATATTTTTATTATAAAAAAATGAACACGTGTCAAGATTCGGATAAAGTTGCAAAGTTGATGAGTTGAGCATTACCATTTTGAAGATAGCTTTTAAAAATGACCAATGGTAAGAACATAAGAAAATATAGGGGGAATTGCATATATATTCTTACAAAACTTCATAATTACATATATATCCTATCTAAACTTATAATTGCGTATATATCCTTCTTAATTTTTGAATATGACATATATATCCAAATAATTATTATATATGTATTTAAAACCTTAAAATACATTATGAATATAATTATAATTGTAAAAGTCCATCATACCCTTGTCTTTTAGTTACCTATCTCTAACATCTTATCAGTTAACATTAACATATAAACAATTTCGTGAGATGATTACAGACATATAAACAAAATAAAAGACCAAAGAGCAGATGCAAAGTCCGTTATGTTTAAACAAACGAGAATGGTGGTCGAAATAAGAGCAAAGGTTCCATGTTTTAATTAGATTAAAACAATATATCAAAGAACATGAAAAAGGCAATGGAAGAGCAAGTTAAGTATTCCCACAAAGACATTCAGGCCACAAAAAATGTACGAGACCAATTAGAAAAACAATCATAGATCATTAAATCTTACAATCAAACATAAGATATAAAAAAAGTTTACAAATTAAACAAAAGTTATCAAAGTTTAATAACTGAAACATGTATTTGGGAAGCCGCAAGAGTTAATATATGTTACAGATGTGATTATATGTTGAGGGGGAAGAGTCACTATGTGCAGATTTAGGATAATGATTGGTAATTTTAGATTTAGAGATAAGGTGTATAACGAACAATTTAGATTTAAACTAAAAGTATCATGATTTTTTTGCTTTTAATTATATATAAAATAATTATTTGGATAAATATATCATTTTTAAGGTTTACAAAAGATATATATGTAATTATAAGTTTAGGTTGGATATATATGCAATTTTGAACCTTTAGAAGGATATATACGCAATTCACCCGAAAATATATTGTACCTTTTTTGTACCTCTTAAATATAACCTAATATCATAAACTCGTCTACACATCACTATATACTTTTAAAAGTAAATTGCATTTTTGGTCTCTAAGGTATTGTCAAATTGCAGGTTTCATCCCTAACAGTTTGAAAGTGTAACATAATCCTCATTTTGAAGGTTTTGCTGCATGTTTGGTCCCTGATCTGCAATTTAATGACCAAACATGCAATGGAAACTTTAAAGTTATATGGACTAAATCTGCAATTTAAGGACCAAACATGCAACAAAACATTCAAAATTAGGACTACCTCTGCACTTTTAAAACGTTAAGGACAAAAAATGCAATTTACTCTACTTTTAATAAACAATTAATTTGACACCATGAAAAAAATATAAATAAAAAATTTAGAACTGAAAAAATATAACTATAATTTTCTAAGTGGGTGTTTGGCATTGCTTTTCTTTTTTACTTCTCCACTTATTTGCTCTTTTTTAAGCAGAAAAACAGTTTTGATGTTAAAACACTTTTTGTTTTTTTGGCTTATTTTCAAGAATAGTTTTTGATAAGCAGGTAAGAAGTTTCTTATATTACTTTTTTTATATTTAACTAATTTTAGTTATTACTGCTATATTTAACTTAAAATTTTTAATAAATGCATATGATTGAATATTTGTATCAAATTATTGTATTTTTCGAGTATTATTAGATTTTTTACAAAATAAGCAAATCCACGCACTATTTCTAATAGTTCTTATTTTTAAACTGCTTAAAAGCAATTTTTCTTAAGCAAAAATAAATTAAGCAATCCTAAACACCATCTTAGTTGCTTTTTCTCTTTTACCAATCAAAGAATGTTACTCCGTACCTCTAAAGAAAGCAACAAAAAACATTACTAAAACTGTATAAACAAATAAAAAAACGGAAAAATTACAAAAATAACCATTTTCACAAACATACTTCACAAAATACCCAATTTTTTTCTAAAAAGCCAAAATACCCATAAAATTCACAAAGTTTGCGATTTTTTAAAGAAAATTCAAGAAAATTTGCGGTTTTTCAAAAAAAAATCGCAAAGTTTACAATTTTTTTGGGCAAATCACCCAAAAATGTAGTTAACTTGCCACTTTTTCCCATTGTATATAGCATTCTTTTATTTTTTTTCTCATTCTGTCAATAAACGTCTATCGTTAGTCCTTTCTGTGTACTCGTTACCAAAAATCAAAGATCGTAGTTCTTTATGCTAACGCACTTAATAAATAACTTAAAATTTGGTTATCTTACGCTAAACTTGCATCGTTGGTCTTTTATATTAAAGATCATTAAAAAATAACTTAAAATTTGGTTTCTTACGCTCGGCCCTGCTCTTTCACGCTTTCCGCCCGCTTACACGCTTTCGCTCGCTTTTAACACGTTAACGTGCTTTTACACGCCATCCGCTTGTTCCACCGCTTTTTCACGCTATCTTACACGCTTTCATCCTTACACATTTTCGCCCGCTTTCACGCTTTCATTCGCTACATATGTATTCGTCCGCTTTCAATATTTCCATACCATCCGTTACGTTTTCATCCGGTTTAATTATTTTCGCCTCGCTTTTTAATTTTTCATTCAAACACGCTTTTCGCTTTAACATTTTCGCTCCGCCACGCCATCCGCTTTTACATGTTTTCGCCCGCTTTCACAGGCTGCCCGTTTTAAGTCTCGCGAACACGCTGCTGTGCCACGCTTTTTTGACGACGCTATTATCCATTTTGCACGATTTCATCCGCTTACATGTTTTCGCCCGCTATTTCATTATTGTCAGTTTCATGTTTTCGCTGCTTTCACGCTACCGGTTCATGTAAACACGCACTCAAAACGTATAAAATGGATGAAAGGTGAAAATGGATAAAAACATGTAGAAACTACCAAAAACATTCAAAAACGATAATATGTAAAAAAATAGACAAAATGTGCAAACAAGAATGAAAACGTAACAACGGATGAAACGTGGTGAAAGCGATGAAAACGGAAACAACGGACAAAACGCAAAACGGACGAAAACGTAAAAACGGATGAAAACGCGGTAGAAACGGATGAAAACGCTGAAAATGGATGAAACGGAATAACGGACAAAAACGCGTGTTTAAATGGTCGAAACGCGTTAAAACATAAATGAAAACGTGATAAAAACGCACGAAAACCTCGCAAGAAACGATTTAAAAACATGCAAAACGGGATGAAAACGCAAAAACAGATGAAAACGTGAAAAACAGACGGAAACCATGTTAAACGGACGTAAACCGTTAAAACGGATGAAACGCGGTAAAACAAAAAAACTAAAAACGCAAAATGGACACTAAAATGTGTAAAAATGGATGAAAACTTGTAAAACGATGAAAACGGAAAACGGATCTAAAACAGTGGAAAAACAAACGTAAAAACGTAAAATGTGAAAAAACGGACGAAAAGCTGTTAAAACGAACGAAAACGTAAAAACGAAAAACGACGGAAACGAAGAAACCAAATTTTAAGTTATTTTTTAACGATCGCTAGTATAAAGGACCAACGACGCAAGTTTAGCGTAAGATAACCAAATTTTATGTTATTTATTAACGGGCCGTTAGTATAATGGACTAACGATGTGTTTATTTGTAACGGGATATACGTAAAGAACTAACGATAGAGGTTTATTGACAGAATGAGAAAAAAAAAGAATGCTACATACAATGGGAAAAAGTAGCAAGTTAACTACATTTTAGGTGATTTGCCAAAAAAAAAATTTAAAATATTGCAAACTTTGCGAATTTTTATAAATTTCTCCATTTTTCTTCGGTTTTCATGCTTAGCTCAAAACATGAAAGTTGTAGATATCCCTTTTCTTGTTTAGTGGCTTTTTGAATCACTCAAAAGAGCTCAGATGAGAAAGTTATGGCCAAAATAACATTGTAACAACAACTTTTTCTCGCTTAGTTGTCAGTTATTTTGGCCATAACTTCCTCATACGAACATGTTTTTGCGTGATTCAAAAAGTGACTAAACAAGAAATGGGATATCTACAACTTTTATGCTTTGAACTAAGCGTGAAAACCGAAAGAAAAGAGAGAAATTTGTAAAATTTGCAAAGTTTGCGATATTTAAAAAAAAAATCGCAAACTTTGCAATTTTTATGGGTATTATGTCATTTTGCAAAAAAAATTTGGGTATTTTTTGAAATATGTTTGTAAAAATAGTTAATTTCTGTCATTTTCCCTAAAAAGAATTAGATGAGAGTTATTTTACATACCAAACTTTTTTCACGTACTAAGGACTCATATTCACCATCTATCTAAAAAGAAATCAAATTCAATGGATTAAAAATCATTTTATTATTTCACATATTTTTATAATTTAAATATTTTTAAATCGTTAATCGTTAAACTGAAAATATTTACACTATCATGACAGCATTTAATTATCTTTCTATAATAGCACTTTGATATACTTTGAAAAAGAAAAAAAATCGCTTTTTTCACGTTTTTTCGTTTTTTTTACGTTATAGAAACTTGCATGAAAAAAAGCATATATGATTAAACACTAAATTGAATATCACATGCGATATTGGTGTTAAATCATATATGATATGTAATATTTCATATTATATGATATGTATATCACATGTGATATTCAAATTAGTGTTTAATCATATATGATTTTTTAATACAAATTTCATTAACGTAAAAAAACGAGAAAACTTTAAAAAAAAACGTGAAAAATACGATTTTTTTTCAAAAGTATATCAAAGTACCTATATATAGAAAGATAATTAAATGCTCATCGCAATAATATATTTTTTTCGCTTAACTATTAACGGTTTGAAAAATATTAATATTTGAAAAAATTGATGAAAATGAATTTTTTAAATTGTTATGATTAATCTCATCTATTAAATCAAATAAAAATGTATCGTCCACTTATGTTAAATCAAAGAATTATAGTAATATTCAGTTTTTTATTACCAAATATGAGTAATAATCTTTTTCCAACTACATTAACAGATCGGACCTAAAGGCTTGTATTCTCACAAACAATCGCTCCCGTCGTCGCCCCGCCAGGATTTTATATCGTAAGTAACTACTAACATAACCATTTATATATTGTTGTAGTATTATTTTGATTTGTTTCTTTATTTAGAAAGTTTTATTTTATTGTAATTTTGAATTACAAGACTCTGATTACTTCGTATTTAGGACATGAGAACGTTGTGATAAGATGATCACTTGGAAAATTAACAAGCGTATGTTCTTATTAGCTTGAGCTTATAGGATATAAGCTCAAGTTTATAAGCTAAAAAAGTGACTTTTCAAAATCTCAATACGCCCATGAAAAAAGATAATCCAGACACCCCTTATATTGAAAAGCTTATTTTTAGGGTGTTGTAGTTTTATGGGTGAGGAGGAATTGAATCGTTAAAAGTCGATTGAAAACGATGTTGTTGCTACCTGTTTTGTCAAGGACTGAAATTTAACTACCCAGTTGTTAGGAGCAGGTCTAGAAGAGGTTAAGGGGGTGTTTCGGAATTAGGATTAATTAATTTTTCTGCTTTCCTGATCATGCATTACCTCAAAATAAGCAGAAGCAGTTCTGATAAGCATGTAGGGAACTATTGCATTTTTTACAAAATAAGCTAATAAAAGTAAAGTAACTCCCAATGCCGTCTTCCACGGGTTAGCATTCACACCGCTTTAAGTTTGGGAGGTTAAGATGTAGACAGCCTCTACCCTACCTGCCAGAGGCGCTTGCCTCTACCAAAGGTAGAAAGGACCTCCGGCCTTTTGTAGGGAGTGAGGATCGAACCCCTGACCTCTCGGTTGAGAGGCAAGGGGTTTTCCAACTGATCCAACCCTACTTGTTTCACAAAATAAGCTAATCCAAAGACTAATTATTAAACTACTTGTTTTTAAGCAGCTTACAAGTATGCATTCATATACAAAAGCATAAGCGGAAGATATAAGCAATCCCAAACACACCCTTACGTAGAGACCATGATATTGCTCTTGTAAATTTTTCTTGTGTAGAATTAAAGAATAAAAAGAATTTGTGTTGTGTTGCTTATTTGAATCGTGTCTTTTATAATAGTAGTACGTCCCTTATCAAGATCCATAGTGTTAGGTATTCTATAGTTTATGATTATGTAAAACAAGTCATGAAGGTTAGTACGTAGTTATTTTTAACCTTATCGTTTGAGATTAATTTGTGTTTTTTTTTTCAGCTTATTTTTTTGGGGGCTTATCGGCTCATTGATATTTTGAAAAGCTGATAACCTCTTTTTTATGCTTTACAAAATTTCAATTAGCCGATAAGCCCACAAAATAAACGAATGCAAACACCCCCTAAATTGAATAACTCGTCGTTAGGGTTGTTGCAACTTTTTGGGTGAGTACGGATTGGATAATTAGAATATCAATTGAAAATGTGGTATGTGAATATTTGATCACTTCTTGCTGGTTGAAATAGCGGCTTCAAATAATTTGCTTGATGTTTCTGTCCTTACCAGAAATAATGCGAAAGGAAAACTAAACCGACTAAAAGAAAAGATTTGGATGAGCCAACTCCACCCGAAAATGTACCCCTCACATCTTTCACACTAAAGAGGGTAGAGAGGAATGAAGAGCCAAAGTCAAAGTCAACAAATGTCAATGCCTCTTCTCAAGCATTCGATAGTAAAAAGATTAAGAAGTCTTTTAAGCGGAGGCCATGGATGCTTCATGATCAAATCATCCACTTGGAGAAGTTGGATAATGAACATCTTAAAAAGGTAATACTCTTGTAAACACTTACTTCGAAAAATAATGGATTGTTATAACTTATAATCAAATAAAGAAAATGTATAGAAGTATGCAACAATTCGACTTATTTTATTGAGGCCACACAACTATTAAACACAACTTTACAGGCAACACAACATTCTCTAAATTTTTTCAGTGTTTGATAGTTTACTTAACAGAAATACCATAGACATATCTGGGTGGCTTATAAATAGTTTTTGTTAGTTGGGTGTTTTTTAATACATTCTATCAAAAATATAATCGGATCCCATTCAAAATAAGTGTATATTTCAAATACCAATCAGGGTAATTGACTTATGTGGTACGCTTTGTCGCTCTAATGTATGTATGGCTCATTAACAGCTCACCAAACCTAGATAGCAGATAGTGATTAGCTTTTCTTTTCTATCATTTATGGAATCGCCACTCTATTAATAATTCTTTTCCAAAGGGAGTTATCCGTGGATGTTCAAGTTGCAACGGTTACCAAAAGGTTTTAGATTTTTCCTCCACTCAATTAGTTCTATGACTACTTGTAGATTGGTCAATTGGGGTAACGGTGATAATATTAGCTCAGAATGAAACATGCCAAATAGGTTAAAAGCCTACCAAAGTATACCCTCAAAGTTTCAAATAACACCTTCTAGTCATTTTATTCAATGAATGAGGTTATTATTGAAATAAATAATTTATCATTTTTGGCAAACTAAATACTTATAACAAAAAGAAATTTGTATAAAATGTTTTGGATCAACCCTACCTGCTCATCTTGCCACCTCTACCCCTTACTTTGTTGTCTATAATCATTCATTGATAGCAAGTATTACAGGTTACTGCACATTGGCGTCCAGAAGAGCCCTGCAGGCTTGAATTAGATTCGGCGCCTGTATTTCACCCAACGAAAGAGGTTTATATTACGATTCTAAGAGTTTAGCCTCATATAGATGTATCTTTACGAATGAGCTCAACCTCTAATGGCAGGAATTTGAAAACCCCCTCCAATATATCTCCAAAATACGCATGGAGGCAGAAGAATACGGTATCTGCAGTATTGTCCCTCCTGATTCATGGAAACCACATTGCCCTATGGAGGAAAAGGAAATTTGGGAAAATTCTAGATTTCATACTCGTGTTCAACGGATCAATGAACTTCAAAATGTGTATTTGAAGAGAGAACTTAAGAAGGTCACTGAGAAAATGAAAGGAAATAGAGATTCACTAGTGGAATTAGATTACGGGTCTCATGGTTCTGTATTCGAAAAGGGTCCAGAGTTCACACTGCAAACATTCAAGAAATATGCCGAGGATTTTGAAGAACTTTATTTTAAAAAACAAAACATATCAACCTGGGAGAACATTGAGGGTGAATATTGGCGTGTTGTTCAAAATCCGACCGAGGAAATTCAGGTAGAATCACAGCTGATAAGCATGTCTTACAAGTTATACCATAAGACGATGGCTTAATAATGTTTATTTGTTGAAGTCTCGCTTTCACCCATTTGGCAGTTTTTTAGAACATTTTGGCAATTTTTATCCTATTTTCATCGCATGGTTTTCATCCCTTAACTTTTTTCTTTGTTTTTTCCAAACATATATATTTCTATATATAAAGTTATTGATAATAAAAGTATGTGAAAATGAAGAAAAGAGGAAGGGACGAAAATGCCAAACTCATTGAAAAATGACCGTTTGAACCAGTTTCAAGTAGAAAATATGTTTGAATACGTAAAATGTTGAGAGAAGAAAACAATGGAAAAAAGGTTGGAAATAAAGGTGTTGCCAAAAAGTTTGGAAGGACTAAACCGCCATATGGAGGAAAGGTGGAGGCTGAAACTATTATTAACCCGTAGATCAGAAGTCTGGCCTTCTTACATCAACTTGTATTCAGGTACTTTCGGGTCATAATCTTGATGTGAAAGTTCTTGGCAGTGGATTTCCGTTACTTTCTGATTCACCTGGAGCAGATCAAACTGAATATGTAAAATCAGGTTGGAACTTGAATAGTACTCCTAAGCTGCCCAGTTCTCTTTTTGCTTTTGAAAGCTGTGGTGATTCTTCTATCTCAGCCCCTCTCGTGGATGTAGGAATGTGTTTTTCTTCTGATTCTTGGGTCAGATTCTCACTTCTGTCTCGTAATACTTCTCATCATATTACACATTCTATGTATGCAGTGTTAGGTAGCCAGGCTGGATGGGTTTTGGGTCAAAATGTGTTCGGATTAAGCCGGGTCAGTTTTGGTTGGTTGACCCGCAAAACACTTGCTCTATATTTTTACTTTTCTCAAATGACTAATGCTTTAATTAAGATTTCTAAAACAGCATTATTACAATAGTATTTGTGGATATTAGGCTCTTTAAAATAAATTTTCTGCGACTTTCAATCTGTTTGATCCATTTAAAATACAACCCAACCCCAAAAACCGAAACACAGAACACAACCCGTTTGAGATAAAACACAACCCACATTTCTTGATTTAACCTGTTTGGTCCCTTTTAAAATACAACCCATTTTAACCCTGCTTGGAATTCTTTGTGAAACAGAAAGTCGAGGAGCACAGCCTATACTTGCTTAGTTACTTGCCTTTAGGCGTTTCAAGAATCTGGTATGGAATTCCTGGTAGACACTACAGTAAATGTTTAGCAGCATTGAAGAAAACCTTCCCAGAATTATCGAGACATCCTAATTTATTCCATAAGTTGGTGAGTACATAAATCCCTTTTTCTTTATTCAAGTGTCTCTTTATACATTTTGAACACCTGAATAACGGATTATCTGATTTCTATAATTGTAGTCACGATAATCAGTTATTTTGTTTGGATAAACATATTTTTTCTTTTGATTACTGTATTTTTATTATATTCATATATGCACTTTTGAGTTATTAGTTTCATACTATTTATAAATAAAAACTAATTATTAAAAGACAAAATAGAATTATCAAATTACGTTTTATATATCCTAGTATAATTTCTTTTACTCCCGTCTCACACATCTATTTTGAATAGAATATAAATTTAGGTCATTCTATACATCAATTTCTTTTCGAGAATTATAGTTCGTCAAACACTTGAACACCTATTTACGATAATGACTTTAAGCAAGAAAGCACATTCAAACAATATAATGACATTGTCACTTTCGAAATGGACATCCAAATACTGATAGTCTTAAGGAAATGATACAGGTTGCTCAACTTCCACCCTCCATCTTGAAATCCGAGGGTATTCCCGTTTTTCGTTGCCTGCAGCATCCAAAGCAGTTTGTTCTAATCTTTCCAGGAGCATGCTATTCGGGATTCAATAGTGGCTTTAATGTCTCTGTGAGAGTAAATCTTGCGCCACTTGATTGGTTACCATATGGGCAGCAAAGTGTAGAAATTTACAGTGAGATGCATAGAAAAACATCAATCTCTTATGATAAACTCTTGATTGAGGGTTGCAAGGATACTGCCAGATCATTATGGCTCTTGATATTTAAAAGGGGCTCCAAAGAAGGGAAAATCGCTTGCGGAATCGATGGTTGGTTAACAAGAGCACTTAAGGTAAATCCATAAAATCTGAAAGTATTTGACTTCCACATGAAGCTTTGATAACAATTACAGCCACTCCTGTTTTTACCAGGCCATAAGCCCGTGTGCACAAATATCTTTGCCCATACAAATCATGGTACCACTGTGGTAGTGGTGGCAAGATGGGTGGGTTTCCTAATAGTTCAAAACGGTTACATTTTTAGTACATGTAGAAACTAGTCGCGCCTGGTTGTCCCACAAATATCTTTGCCCATATAACAAAGTTTCTAATAAGTGAAGTGTTAATGATTAACTCCAGTTTGAGATGTTTGACATGTTGACCTGCTCCCCCGCCATTTGACCCGTTTAAAGATTTAAAATGTACCTAAGTCGACCCATTTTAAACAAAAGGGACAATTTTGTCACCTCTACAGCAGGACTTCGAGTTTTCACTATATCAGATACAAATAATGATGGGATGTTTTATGGTTTTTATAGTCACGCGTTCAGCGGGAACATTTGAGAAGGAAATATTTGTGCAATACTTCAAAGTCGTTGAGAATGATGGATAAGGACTTTAACTCTAACGTGAAGAAGGAATGCATTATATGTTATTATGATTTATATCTATCTGCTGTTGCCTGTTCATGTTCCCCCGAAAGGTACGCATGTCTCGAACATTCAAAACAAGTATGTTCGTGTCCATGGAGTTCCCGGATTTTCTTATTCCGGCACACCATTGACGAGTTGAATCTCCTCATCGATGCTTTGGAAGGTAAACATAATGCACTACATAAATGGGCTAACGAGAATCGGGATCTTGTTTCTAATGTCGCGACAACAAGTAATGGTGTCATATAAAAATTACATAGTTTTTTTTGGGTATTTTTTATACTCTTTTATACCTTACAATGGCTTACATTATGGCCCTTTTAAGTCTTCAAAGGCGCAAATAAGTTTTACTTGTGCGTATTTGTTGTCAAACATTGTGTTCCAAAGTTACATCTGTCAAAGTTGTATTGTACGTATTTGTATTTTTACAGATGAATAATGTATTTATTCTATAATTAAAGTTAGTTTACACACAAAACATGTGTTGTGTTTGACGTAATTTATGAAATTCATATATGAACTTTGTAAAATAGAAAATCAAAGGAAATGCAAACAATATTTAATAACTAATTTTTCAAAGATTGTGCTAAAGGCAAGACATATAGGCATATAGCAATCAACTTTTTATTTTATGCTAAATGATCAGCATAAAAATTGCAAGGTATTTGTGTTAAGAAAAATAAAGAAAGTGGTAGGTGATTATTAGGTTAATTACTTGAAAATATATCATACTTGTCATTTTTTGGCAGTAAAATTGAATTATTATTTATTATTTTTTTTATCGAACTTTTAAATTTCAATTATTGTGTGTATCTGTAACTATTCATTCATTTAAAGTTGACCATTTTACCTTTCGAAATTTGAAAAAAATAAGGGTAAAATAGTCCCAAAATAAATACAATAATCGAAATTTGAAAGTTCAGTAAAAGAAAAAAAAGAAAAAAAAAAAGTCAATATCAAAAGGTGGTATGATACATTTTCAAGTAATTAACACGTGATTCTTCGGTTGTTGTTTTGAACATTGTACATCGCCTAAACCTAACTTTCAAATATTAATCATTAACACGACACCTTGGGTATGTTTGGTAGCAAGCATAAAAGAGCATTTTTGGACAATTAGCATTTAGCATTTAGCGTTATTGGTTGTATGCTTGTTTGGAATGATCAGCAGTTAACATTTATGAAGAAAAAACGTTAAATGCTCATTAAAACAACATTTTAAAAAATATGCATGTCTTTTTACGTTATTTTACACATTATTATTACAATTATAGCTACTCTATCAAATATTTTTATAAAATAAACTGCTACTTTTAACTGATTATTGCTAACTACTTTTGCTAACTGTTACCGTTAATTTTGACAAACACAACGAAACGTGATCCATTGTGTTACACGTTAATTAAAAGAAGAGCTCCGTATATTCTCTCTTACAATTTGTTTCTCCTTATCCTTTTTTTGAACAAAGTTTCTCCTTATCCTACTAGCCAATAAAAATTACATATGGAATGCACTTATTTTCTTTCCTCGTCTTATCCTACTATCATCTCATACGTTTCATTTTATAGGCAAAAAGACAAGTATAAAGTGTCTAGAAGTGCCTGAAGAAGAGGTCATGTGCGTATGGATAAAACAGGTGATGTTGATTGGTCAAACTATTCTGACTCTTGTTTTATAACTGCTCCCTTTTGCACTTTCACTTCACACAATCACACCCGTTCTACCATTCATGAGTTGATTTTTAATAAAGGAGATAGATTTGCACAATTATTTAATTACTTGATACATTTTAAATTAGAATGTGTTGATAATTACATTTTTACATTAATTTACACATTTTTACTTTATGAGAGTATAAATATAACATTTTAATTCAAAATGCGTCAATTAATTTAAAGTGTGTGCAAATTAGGGGTGTCATTCGAAATTTACTGTATCTCGACGAATCCGACACCCGAAATAATTCGGGTCGGCCAACCGGTTCAAAATATATTTTGGTCAATCGGGTCAACCCGAATTGACCCAAGTTCCAAACAAGATCGGTTCGGTATATTTTAGCCTTGACCCAATCTCGAACCCTCACTAACCCAAGCAAACAACACATTTACAATATAAAATACTTCTGGTTGACTCGATTGACCCGACCCGACATCTCAAATCCGAAGTTGACTAACTAATTGACTCGACCCAAGTTGACCCGAGTTCTAAACAAGGTCGGGTTCGAGTATATTTTTTTAAGGCTTGACCCGAATTGACCCGACCCGAGTTAACCCGAACCCGACCGGGTCAACCCGAATAACACCCCTAGTGCAAATCACCTCCTTATAATAAGATTAAGTATATTTATTTATTTGAATCTAATTTGAATAGTCAGAAACTTATTTTCAAGAAAATCTTAACTATATTTCAATGCATTTAGGCTATTTAATAATAAAAAAAATCTTAAAAAAATAAACTTACACACTTATTATAAGAGAGAGACTTAAAATTCAATACATCATATTATTTAAAATTAAATGCAAACGTTTCCACCAAATTAAATACAACTTTTAAATCATTTACAGCCCATTTTTATCATTAATAAAACGAAAACCGCTAAAAATCATTATTATTAGAAATGGTTATTAAAAACATATAACCGCATCCACTATATAAATACACACAAACCATTTCATATATCTCTCATTCACATCTAAAACATCATTAGTAAGGCCGAGTGTACCCGCCGCTATAAAACTTAGTCACAAAAATATTCGTCGTCGGATTACGCGGGTACCCTACTAGGTATATACCAATACCTTTTGTCCTTTTAGAACTATTTCTTGCAGATGAATGGTACTCCGTATTTCTCATGTCTACTTGTCCTTGTATTTACGTAAATTTGACATTGAAATAACAGTTTAAATGAAAACAAAACATAGAAATATGACGAAAGAACATTAGATAGCCTGACAGTATTAAGTCTTTCCTTTGGCCACGATAGCAAATGTAAAGGATAAGTATTTAGTTTTAACAAGACTATATGCATAACTTTTTAGGACCGGGTGCATTTATAAAAAAATAATAGGCTTTTTAACAAAATTAACACTACGAGACAAAAATTCATAAGTGTCCCGGGACACCCTCTAGTTCCGTCCCTGGTTGTGCATCATATGTTCGTTTCGGTTTTTCATGTTTATTTTCTTTACAGTTATCGGGAAAAAGTATCCAAATACAATGAGAGAGTGGAGGAGCTAACATTGGTAACGAAAGAACGTGATGAGACAAAAAAACATTACGATGGATGGAGAAAGAAAAGGTAAGTTTTGTGTTTTTTGGATGTGTGTTTTCTAAGCGGTGATATGATAATTGACTTCAAGTGACACTCACAGTTATCATGTATGATAATTTGATTATTTAGGGGTTAAATAATATTACAACAAAACTGATTACAAAATGTTAAAATGAAATTAGCATGCACCACATTGTTTTGCAGCTGATTATCTAACGGGTTCCATCTTTCAGGCTTGAAGAGTTCATGGCAGGGTTTAATATTATATCGTTAAAGTTGAAAGAAGTGTATCAGGTATGTTGCTTGCTAAAATAATGGTGTTCTGTCTATTTTGCTATATTAAATTTGCGCATTGTTTTTACAGATGATAACTCTTGGAGGCGATGCAGAACTTGAGTTAGTGGATTCTTTAGATCCTTTCTCTGAAGGTGTTGTCTTTAGCGTTAGGCCTCCTAAGGCTGGAAGGCAAGGGGAGTACCCACTCACCTTACACCTCAGCGCCACATCAGTTTTCTCCCTCCTCTCTCTTCCATTCACTACCACTCACCTTTATGCGGACAAGAGACTCACTTACACTCACCTTAAAAAACACATAAAAACCCATACAAACCAACCGGTGCACATTTATCAATAGGTGAGTAACTCACCTTAACCTCTCTTGAATTGTGAGCCTCACCCGTGAATGTATACCCACTGCACAAGACTCACGAGTGAATTGACCATTCACCTTGCACTCACCTTATCCTTGCCGCCTAGTCTAAGAAGAGTTGGAAAAATATAGGAAATCTTTCGGGAGGCGAAAAGGTATCTCTCCTAAATTATGCTGTTTTCCTCCAAAAAAAGGTTGATATTTATATTTTGAAATCTAATCAATATCCTCAATCTGTATGTTTTAAGACTCTGAGCTCGCTAGCTCTTGTTTTTGCGTTACACCATTATAAACCATCGTCGCTTTATGTTATGGATGAAATCGACGCTGCTTTAGGTAAGTTTTTTGGATCATTGTCATTGTTATTATTTATGTGCGCTATATCTTTACTCACTCACTCATGTGCTGGCTCCTAGATTTTAGAAACGTTTCAATTGTCGGGCATTATGTTAAAGATTGTACAAAGGATGCACAGTTTATCATCATCAGGTATATTTGATGCCATTTTAGTCCTTTCTTTGTAGATATTATCTCTTTTGTACTTATTGCGATTTTTTTTTTGAAGTTTACGAAACAACATGTTTGAGCTGGCTGATAGGCTTGTGGGGATTTACAAAACTGATAACTGCACCAAGAGTCTCACAATTGATCCAAGAGGTTTTGTAGTTCATCAGAAGGGTGCTTAACTTTATAATCAATCATTTGTTGTATGGATTTGGAGTTAAATTCGCTTAAAGTTGAGGATATTATAGATTCTTATCACATAATAAGTCATTTTAGAAACCAAGATCATTCAAAAAAGAATAGGATTTAAACTTCAAATAGATGATATAGACTAAGAAACAGAACGTAGCCCAATTCACCTCTGAAATGCACCAGCCGGGAATCGAACCCGGGTCTGTACCGTGGCAGGGTACTATTCTACCACTAGACCACTGGTGCTTACATGCCCAATTGCACTATCTAAATTACATATCTCTATTTTTAGGTACATTTTGTTCAGCTAACAAAGTATTTGAATGAACAATTCAAATGAAAAAACATTTACTGATTTCCAAACTTTAAGCTATTACATTATATTTTTGTTATTAGAAAGACAATTTTAACTATCTCATAATATTTCCAACATTAATCTATCTCACATATCCTAGGACTTGAACTCCCAATCATTTGGTTAGAAGCTTATTACAGAACATAGGGTACCATTCGAACACAATTTCATCGCTAACAAATGTATATTGATTTTAGCTATTTTGATATAAGAGCATGAAATTATAAATGATGCACTTCAGGTTAAAAGAAGAATTCACAAAAGCTATGTATAAAGGTATTGATATTCACACAATTTTTTTGACACATACATCACACTGTACAACACTATAATGCACAAATGTGATGTATGTATAAAAAAAATGGTGTGAGTATCAACACCATATCTATAATTAAGAGGAGCAAGACCACAATTGGCACATATAAATGAGGATCTTAAGTATTCAGTGCAAAAGTATGGTATTCTACTATTCTTCATAGATTATAATTCTTTCTCTTATTTAATTTAGCTTTTATTTTTGTAAACAATACACTCAATGTTATTTAACTTCATCCAGGATAATTTTTTACAAAGATCATTTTATGTTAACTTTTTTTTCTGTCAGCATTATGCATTTACGGATTTTATATTTTTTTTACAGAATTCATGTAATACATTTTTATATTTAATAATAAGACTTCACGCTAGCCGCCAATTGGGCGGGCCTAAGGCTAGTAGAATATATATCCAAACCTAAGATACATCAATATTAAGCTCATTATAACTCAGCTTCGGCTATGTTCAAAAAAAAAAAAAAAAGCTCATTATAACTCATTAGTTTTTAGTCTTAAACGAGTGTAGAAACCCGCGCGATGCAACGGGATTGCTTTTGTAGCCGTGAATTTGGATAGGGACTATTTTTGCCAAATTGCTATAAAGGACTTACTTTGCAGCGACACTTAAACCTTAGGGACTATTTTTGCCAACTTGGACTTACTTTGCAACGACACTTAAACCTCAGGGACTATTTTTGCCAACTTGTGAAAGTTGGCAATTAATGTTTGCATTGCAAACACTGTTGCTCGCTCTATAGTTATATACGAGTGATGAAACCCGCGCGATGCAGCGGGATTGCTTTTGTAGACGTGAATTTGGATAGGGATTATTTTTGCCAAATTGCTATAAAGGACTTACTTTGCAGCGACACTTAAACCTTAGGGACTATTTTTGCTAACTTGGACTTACTTTGCAACGACACTTAAACCTCAGGGACTATTTTTGCCAACTTGCGAAAGTTGGCAATTAATGCTGAGACACGTGTCAAGTGAAGACCTTGTGTCTTGCCTTTTAGTTAATATATATAATAACTTTTAAAACGCTAGTTGGATATGCGCGCATAACAGCGTCGATAAATATAGTTATATTAAAAAATTAGTAAATGAATTATTAGCCCAATACTCTTTGAAGTTTTCTATTGGTTTAGTGAATTCGTTTCACAACACTCCGAATGTATATGTGTTAGTTGTATGTGTTTGTCTGGGTTTTTCGTAGCTTTGATATTTTCGCACATAGAAAGACCCTCGCAATCTATTAACCGTCAAACACTCCCTCCAAAAGTGTATGATTTTTTGACGAATCAAGATTTTATTAGTTGAAATAAATGTTAAAGTTGTAAAAATTTGAATTAAAATAAAAATAAACCCACTAAAAATCTAAAAACTAAAAACTCATAGAAATATATCAAAATAGATGTTCAATTAAAAAACACAAAATTTTAAAAAATATGATAAAATTAGATCATAAAAAATATAAAAAAATAAAAAAAATATGTCAATTTAAAAATAAATGTGATTTTTTTGTTGAGAAGTGACACATATCACCTTATAATTAGAACTCTTTATCTTAATTTTTGGTTACAAGTTAGGTTTGGAGTTAGGTTTGGTTTATCCATGCATTATATTCATGGTTCTAAAAGGTTCGCAAAGGCGTGAGGCTTGGTCATGCCGCCACGCAATGCGGCCACACCGTCCTTTGCCATATCTTTTCGTAAACTCGATATATTTTGTGTCGTCTTCCGTCACGTCTTATAAACGCAAAAGCTTCGCTTTGACCGCAAAAACGTGAAGCTTAATCATGTCACCACGCCACGCCTCACGTTATTTATAACCTTGATTATAATATAGTATAGAAGTATATATATAAATAAATAAAAAATCGCAATGAAGCGCGAAAGATAGTAACTTGCTTTGCACATTCTTATAAATGATTAAGAAACTTAAATTTTGAGTGTTTAGACATTTATACCCTCAAATTATTTTTATTAATGTTTATCCTGTAAGGATATAAATGTTCAAAC
Organism: Chrysanthemum makinoi; assembly: GCA_910596185.1. Classification (NCBI taxonomy): domain Eukaryota; kingdom Viridiplantae; phylum Streptophyta; class Magnoliopsida; order Asterales; family Asteraceae; genus Chrysanthemum; species Chrysanthemum makinoi. The sequence continues at coordinate 92,149,895 of OU343221.1, read as the reverse complement.
ACTCAAATTTACGTGTGACAATCATTTATGCGAGTGTACAAATCACCTCCCTTCCTGAATCACTTTAGCGATTTGACCAACTTGACTCTCTAATGCCTTAATTGAGGCCCCTTGGTTTCTAAGTGAGGTTTATGTTGATGCACGGATCTCCTTGACTAGCGTTGCATTCTCATCATGCCTCTTTGCTGAACCAGTCATAAATTTGTTCAAAGCTTCTTCCAAAATCTGCCTCCTTTCCTGAAATGTCGGATTGCTATTGTCTCTTTGGTAAAAACCTGGTTCATTTGCTTTATACCCACCATGAAAATGTACACACCGAACTGAGTTTAATATGCTTCTTTCGATGTCTTTCCTTCTTCTTTCAAAAAGCAATCCTTAGACAAAGGAATTCCATTGCATATCTTACATTCGACTTGCATAGTTTGTTCACCTTCTTTATCTCCCTGCCAAGATTATTCAACTGAACGGTAATCGCAGCCAAACCATCAGTATTATCACTACCTTTACGTCTGTTTGATGCTCCATCGTGCCACATCTGAGCCATGTCTTGGATGGATTTCTTGGCATTAGCAGTGCTCATCTTAGGGATTGATCCTTGAGAATCGAGCATCTTTCGAGTAGCTACATCCAGATCCTTAAAGAATACGATCACTTCCTGCATGCTAGTCAAATAATGTTGAGGACACTTCAATAATAAATCTTTAAATCGCTCCCAGGCCCTCAAATAGTTTCATTAGGTTCTTACTTATAGTTATTAATCTCATCCATCTTATTTTCAGTTCGTTAGGGTGGACAATACTTTCTCAGAAATTTGGACTTAAGAGAAACCCAAATGATGATGGTGCCAACATGTTCATTCTTCAACCATCTGCTTGCCAATCCGGTAAGTGTCTTAAGGAAGATCCGTAGCATGAGTTGATCCTTTGTCATGTTTGGTACATGAAACAAATCAATGATGTCAAGCACTTTGTCAATGTGCTCATTGGCATCTTCATCTTCCGCACCACTGAAAGTATTGTCTCGGAGCTCTTTGAGAAACTGCCCCTTCAGTTCAAAGACAGCGGTGTCCTAGAATTTTGGCCTAACAATACCCAAACCATAGCCATCACGGGTTTGATCCATATACTCCTCCATGGTCTGATTAACCATTTCTTCTTCCGCTTCTTGTTCGAAAACTTGATCTTCAATTACTCGATTCTCGTGATCAGTAGACAATTCGAATTTTGGTGAACATGAATGATTAAATGCTTTCTTGTGGAAAAGCTTCTTCCTAGAATGAAAATTCCACTCGGCTTCGTCAAAAGGCTTGCAAAGATCCGGATTAGACTTCCGAGTCATGCACTACCTGAAAACAAACCGTAATAGGTCTTTAGAATAAGATCAAAAAAAGGAAAATAAGAAAAACTAGACGCGAAAACAAGAACGAAAAACCTGCTATTACAAAGTATCGATACGCCGTAGACAATGGATCTGTATACGCCATATGCAGTTCAATACGCCGTATTCACTGAAGTGGAATACACCGTATTCACAAAAGTGGAATACGCCGTATCGATGGTATTGGACAAAAAGACAGAAAGCAACAGATTAACTAAAACAGGAAAATAAGCAAACAAAACACAAAAAGTTAACTAAAAACATAAATATACCACTAAATAAGCTAACGCTAAAATTACTCTCCGGCAACGGCGACATAAACTTGATGTGTGCAGTGTAACCGATCAGTTCTTAATTAGTCTTAAAATTATAATGCCGAACTAACCGACAGACTAACACCTACGTGCAGTGTACCCAATCAGTTCTAGCTAGTGATGGTAAACACGAATTATTCTCAAGGAGTGAGTGAACCTAAAATAAACCTAGTGGTATACTAATTATCTAATCTAAATACGCAGGGGGGTTCAATTTAAGAGATTGACATGATTTTAGTAACTAAAATGGTAATGAAACTAAAAGTTACGAAAATAAATGTATGGTTGTGATCGATGGTAGAAGAACGTGTTAGTAAAGTTCATCATATCAAGTCTTGATGATTCGTCTACAAGTGCAATGATCTAATGCTACTCCCGTTGGTGAGTCAGGAAATGAAGACTAAACTGGAGGATCATGGAATCTAGTCTTATGAATGTATTTCCTATCTAACGTAAACTAAGCCAGATTGTCACGGTTACTTAGCTCTATGCATATTCACCTTTAACCGATGGTCACAATAGCGTTAGTAAGTCTTACGCACGCGTAAATTTCTTTAACTATCATATATAATCTATCTTAGTAGTCTAATGGAAGTAAGAATACTTAATCTCCCGCGAACGGTCATCTATAAGAGATTTCGCGCTAACTTACTTGCCTTAATCATATAACGACTAACCTCGTGAAGGCATTGTTATCACTTACCTACCATTATGATACAGATTGTTAATACAAATAAGCCGTAAAAACGTTTATTTATATTTTACGATCTTCTAATGTTTTGTCGATAACAAACGTAAAATCATTTTAACGAAACAAATAAAATACGTAAATGGTTTGAACTAATAGTTTCTAACATATTCACATTTCACATAAAACACTAAAACAAGTATAAGTGATTTTATGATTTAGTAATACATATGTACAACAACTAGTGTTTACATATTTGGGTAAAATATACACATAACTAGTATGTAGTATATTGGGTAATATAAATGGGTAGAAACTTAAGTATCACAACCCATTGGGCAAATACATTGAATGTAGTTGGGTACAACCCAAAGCCCATGACCCATGGATCTTGACCCATAACCCATTGCATGACATCATGCTTATATCATAAATGGATAATATCCATAAACCCATGGATCAACCCATACCCAAGTGACCAAGTGCATTGCACTCAAAGATACATTGTATCTAGCTAAAGATCCATGGTTCAACCCATGACCCATGACCCATAACCAAAATACCCATGGGTAAAAGGGAGCGTCCCACGGATCCCTAGCTTAACTCTAGACGGATCCCTTGTGGAAGGGATCCGTGGGATCCGGGGAACAGTAGATTTTTTCTTCTATAAATAGTGAGATATTTCTTCATTATCTTTCACCCCTTTCTAACACACTTTCTCCCTAAGTGTAAAACTCACTAACCTCAGATCCAAGAGATCTATGTTTGTAGTTTTGTTTTTGTGTGATCTTTTAGGTTCCTCTTAAAGGCAAGATCATCACCTTTGAAGTCGAGCAAGCTCAAGTCCATGAGTTGCCATGCTTCCTCATCATCAAGGCTACTGAAGTCTTCTTGTTGATGATTCCTTTCTTTCTTCAAAGAAGTGTAGTATTGAAGACATTAGTGAAAGATGTCTCAAGAGTCAAGACGAAGATATTAGTGAAGGGTATCTATCGTCTATATCATAAGCACTTGTGGTAGGTGCTTAGAGGTCAAGATTAGAAGCATTAGTGAAAGGTGCTTAGAAGTCAAGACTAGAAGCATTAGTGAAAGGTGCTTAGAAGTCAAGACACAAGACATTAGTGAAAGGTGTCTTGTAGATCTAGTCAAAGGCATTAGTGAAAGGTGCCTTAGATGTACATTCGATATGGTGTGTTTCGATGTACAAGATAGACTAGTATTAGATCCAAGGATATTGATATCCTTGATGATGTTGTAAAGGAGTAGATCTCCTTTGGGATTAGTCGTTGGTGTAGTGTGGTAGTAGTTCCTCCATTGCAATGGAACTAGGTGCTTAGCCTAGTATCTAATAAAGGGTAGGCGACGTTGTGAAGGTGTAGTTCACCTTGGAGTGAAAGAACTAGGTACTTAGCCTAGTACCTTATAAAGGGCAGGCGACGTTGTGTAGGTGTGGTTCGCCTTGGTGTGAAAGAACTCGGTATTTAGCTTTGTACCGGAAAAAGGATAAGCGACGTTGTAGGCTTCTCCGCCATAAGGAGATTGGTGTAGTGCTTACGAACTCTCGAGTAGGTGACTCGGGGAGTGGAGTAGGGCAAGGAAGGTGTCCTTGTAGCCAAACCACTATAAATACTCGTGTTGTGGTTTTGTGCTTCTTACTCTTATCTTTTTATTACTTACCTTTATATGTTTTGTTTATCAACATCCAACACACACATCCAAATAGATTGACATAAATCGATCTAAATAAATTAAAAGGAAGTTTTAATTGGCAAAACTATTCAACCCCCCTTCTAGTTTTCCACAATTGGCATCATAGCTTCGTTACCAAGTTTCTTGAAGTATATTGTACTTTAAAAACTTGATATGATCCATGGGTAATTGAAAACTACAAAGAAGGTTTTTCATAAAAACAAACACCATGTCTTTTAAAACTATATGTTTGGATGTTGATTTGATAACAACATTTTTTTTACTTGTTTCATTTAATTGCACTAATCTTCTTTGTAATGTTGATTAGTCAAAGCTCATACCCACCAAGCTATAGGAATCGCTTGGTAAAAAGAATACCTTCCTCAAGAAGGTATCTTAATCAAGAAAGGAGCGGGAATCGTCTAAATGACATTTGTTGGGTCATTTGTAAAGACATTCCTATGTGCGCTAGAGGTATGATTTTCTTTTTTTTTTGCTTGATAATTAAGTATGCCTATTTAGGTATTTATATGATTATATTTTGTGCTTATACATGTTTTACATGAAGCTTTATTAGGAAGCCTTTTTCTCAAATACGTGTTTTATTTCTCGTCTAAAGTCGTGGTATATAAAACTTATGTTTTGTTTCTTTTAATCCAATAATAAAACAAAACACGAATTTCAAAAATTCCTCCTTCACCATAAATACTCCCACCGTCAATCACTCTATCCTCACTTTTTCAAATCTTCCAATTTCAAAAATTTCTCTCATTCAAAATTTCATCTTCCTCTCCATTTTCGTCTCAACCGAAACCAAGAAGGATCATCTTCAACATGGTTTACATCGCCCTCGTTCTCATCGCCTTAACACTCATCGCACTTGTGTTCCCTATGATGAAGTTCACATACGGAGACATTTACTTTGTGTTGTTAATCTACATTGGGGTTATATACCCAATCCTTTGTATCATTCTTAGTATTGAAATGAAATATTACTAGGTTATTATGTGTTTATCATTTTGGTGTTATGTCTTTCTTTCGTGATACACTAAAAGTCATGTATGCATGTTAAAAGAAAATGTAGGTTAAAACACATATCTTGGTTTAAAAACTATGAGATCTAAAAACCTGTGTTTTTCATAAAATATGTTTCTGTGATTACAGATCTACGGATCCCGGAAGTTATACTAGCCGGATCCCTTTGGTAAAGGAACCGTGGGATCCGTCCCACTGAAAACAGCTTTTCATGCAAATTAAAAATCACTTTTCTTCTAAAAAGGTAATACTCCACTAGAAATATCAAAACCATAAGTGAGTTAAATGTCATTGTTGTTAAAAACCATTGTTAATAAAAATCTAGTAAAAACATTAGATAATCATAGGTTGATCAAAAACATATCTTTCTATTAACTCATGTTTTGTATAGGTTCAACTATGACGCATGAATATGAGTTTGAGCTTTCATTCACTAGCGTATACACTCCAAACATCTCCCTTGAACCCAACACACCTGGCAACCATGTCCGTGGGTTCAATAATCTCGAAAACCGTCACTTCCACGAAGGACGTATTGTAGACACCTCTCTACAATTCGAAGAAGGTATCAATACCTCCTTCCGAGCCATCGGACTAGAATGTCTTCTTGAAATCAACGAGAAGATATGTCCAAGGTTCATAATGGAATTCTTCCGTCAAGTTGAACTCGTTCGTAACGAGGATCGCTCTCTATCTCTTTGGTTTTATATCACAAACCAAAAGTTTACTTTAACCCTTGGGCATTTTGCTCACATCCTCCGGATTCCAAATCATGGACAATGTGCCTTCACGAAGATTGGTCTCTTGATTCTCTCTTCAACTTTCGTGAAGAAAATAGTCCATATTGTTCACACATACCCTCCCCGGAAGATTTAAATCGCATGAAATGCAAACCTCGACCATATTACTCCGATCCAAACATTATCTTCACACGGGACATCCGAGAAGAGTACAAGCCTCTTGCACTCATCCTACGTGAGAATGTTTGGAGTCTTAGGGGAAATCGAGAAATCCTTCCCGCTTGTTGTGCTCACATGTTGTACATTTGCTAACACAACAACCATACAATCTCGCATACTTCTTTGCAAGGCGAATTGCAAATCTTCAAGGCTCCAAGAATAAACTCATCCCTTATGGAATGTTCTTGACGCGCCTCTATCACAACGTTATGCACTTTCATCCTCAATTTCAAAGTCCGTTGTACGTACTTGTGAACAAGATGATGGAACCGCTAAACATATCTCCCATGAAGAATTTCTTCATTCTTGATTCCACCAACTCTCATCAAACACGTAATGATCCTCCTAGCGAAAACACTCAAGGAATGTAGTAGTATTTCAAATAGGATCAATCCTCTTGTACTCTTGCTTTATCAATGTAATCCTATTTCCTTCATGAAATAAAACATCTTACATTTGATATCTTAGTGTTAGAACCCCTTTAAACTAACCTTGGAATATAATGCATTGTCAAGATCATTGCGTACCTTTAGTAAAGGATCTCACTGAGCGAGATGGACGGATCCCAATGTTTGTGCTAGACGGATCCCTACACTTAGGGAACCGTGGGATCCGGGAAACAGAAAATGCAATTGCAAGCATTGTATTTCAAACATGTCCTTAGAACACCTCACACTAAACTAAACATAGTGTCTTAAAGGCAAATTAAATCCTTATCAAAGATGGGTAGATCCTTCCTACTCACACACAACTCACCAAAATCACACTCTAAGACGTTTGTAGATTTATCATTTCATTTTTAATCCATTACTCTTCCGCTCTTAAACTCACACTTCATTTTTCACTTGATCCCTCACATCTAGTCTTAGAAATCTTTTCGATTATGGCAAAATTGACCATAAATCATCCTCACCTCAAAATTGATCAAAGTTGATCAAATTCTAGTTTTCCCATCTCAAAGCTCCTAGGATTTTTTCCAAAACACTATCCTAAGTCAGAAACCTGATCTCTAGGATCATTTAGCTTCAATTGACACTCTCATCTTTAGTGTCATCCTTGATCATCCATTGGTCCTCATGAAAATTCCAAATCCTTCCATAAAAGACAATCATTAGCTACATCACTCATTACCTTCAAGTATTTAAGCACCCCTTCATTTAAGACACTTAGGAAGACTGAAACACTCAAGATGATATAGATCTTAGATCTTAGAAACATCATTTCCACTCTTTCATAGCTGCTGAGAGCCGGATCCCTAGGATTAGCCTAGATGGATCCCTCTGAGGTGGGAACCGTGGGATCCGGATGACAGTTTATGTCAAATGTTGCTAAAACAATCATTTCAACTCATCTTTCTAACTCAAACACTCCATCTCATCTTAAATGAGATCCTAGATCAGTACAAACTCTGAAGTTGACTCTTGTGCATGTTAATCATCAAACTCCAATGAATCCTAGTGGCTTAAGGCTTAAAAGCACTTGCCAATTATCTTGGTTTATAAACCACTTTGTTAGGACCTCCATAGTCATCACCTTCATCCTAACTTTCAGCATTTTAGAAATCTTTACAAACCTCTTGAAATCATCTAATCATGAGAAAAACCCCAAGTAGTAACCTATCCACCAAAGAACCACCCAAGAAAAAGGCTCGTGTTATACACGAAATTTCCTCAACCGAATCATCTCCGGTCAAGCCAACAAATGATAGGATATTTACTCAACCAATCAAACCAATTCCTAGAAGGATAGTACCTACAAAACTACCTATGCCAAACACCACCATACCTCCTAGGCCAAACAATATCATCTCCACTAAACCATCTCCATTAGTTCCTAGAGCTATCTCTTTTACATCCCCACTATCATCACCACACCTCTACAATTTAGAGGATTTACTTCCTAGGCCGTCTCATCCGCCTCCGCCGACAACATTCTCCTCATTAGGAGGAATAATGGTACAAAATCAACGTGTTGAATCAACACTTGCTCCGGCTTCTTTTTCGCCGTTTCCATCATAAAATCCTATTTGGATTATGATAAATCATCAAAGTCAACCACCCGACAATATGGAAGTTGACACTTCTCTACCACCACCATCATTCTTGGTCGAGTCATTCTCAAATGCGCCTCCACCAATCCCTCCATCGTTTGAAGCTCCACAAGTCGCTTCACTTGATCCTTCGCATCAAGCCATTTCATTTCTTCCACCACCACTACCTAGCCATGACAAAGATTGCTATCATTGTCAACATGTTGAAAGTTTGATACATGAAGTACGAGAAGACCAACGTTTCATGTTCAATCATCTCCTCGAGCGCTGACGAGATTAAACCTAAACAAAACTTGAGCTAGAAGATTTTAGTGGTGTCCTAACATCAAGCGATAGTTGGTTTAGGAATTCCTAGTCATGTATTTTCTTATTTTCTTAGTTTTTAGAGTCATGTATATCATAACTCTAGTTTTATTAAATGGGATTACATGCTACTTATTATTTTTCTGAGCCTATGATTACTTTGTATTCATATCTCAATTTTGTGATAACATTACTTGTTATATCACCTTTGCTGAAATTAATCAGCTAATACGGATCCCTCAGAATTGCCTAGACGGATCCCTACTAGGAGGGAATCGTGGGATCTGTGAGACAGAAAGCTATTTTCTACTAACTTGGACCACATTTGCAGGAAATTGTGAATTATACTTGCTTCCTAACCTTTGTTTTGTAGTTATTCAATTTACACATGAAGACTTTGACATCCTAAATCTAGGGGGAGCTTTATGTCAAAGCAATACATTGCAAATTACTTGCAATACTAGGTTTACTTTTCATGACATCCCCTTGCAAAATTGCAATCATCAAGGGGGAGCACATTCGTCACTTAGACGAAATCTTTTTGCAAACTTACTTGCAAACAAACTAGATTAGTATTACTTTCTTGACGCTCTTACATAGGGATGGACTCGTCAAGGGGGAGTAAAGACGAGATCCTTTCCCGTTACTTGCTCTCTATTTCTTCTTATTTTTAATTCTTTCACATGTTTTTCTTAAAAACGATGTGTTACTTTCTTGACGCCTAAACAAAGTTATACGAAGACATTTACTTTGTGTTGTTAATCTACATTGGGGTTATATACTCAATCCTTTGTATCATTCTTAGTATTGAAATGAAATATTACTAGGTTATTATGTGTTTATCATTTTTGTGTTATGTCTTTCTTTCGTGATACATTAAAAGTCATGTATGCATGTTAAAAGAAAATGTAGGTTAAAACACATATCTTGATATAAAAACTATGAGATCTAAAAACCTATGTTTTTCATAAAATATGTTTCTGTGATTACAGATCTACGGATCCCGGAAGTTATACTAGTCGGATCCCTTTAGTAAAGGAACCGTGGGATCCGTCCTACTGGAAAACAGTTTTTCATGCAAATTAAAAATCACTTTTCTTCTAAAAAGGTAATACTCCACTAGAAATATCAAAACCATAAGTGAGTTAAATGTCATTGTTGTTAAAAACCATTGTTAATAAAAATCTAGTAAAACATTAGATAATCATAGGTTGATCACAAACATATCTTTCTATTAACTCATGTTTTCTATAGGTTCAACTATGACGCATGAATATGAGTTTGATTTTTCACTCACTAGCGTCTACACTCCAAACATCTCCCTTGAACCCAACACACCTGGCAACCATGTCCGTGGGTTCAATAATCTCGAAAACCGTCACTTCCACGAAGGACGTATTGTAGACACCTCTCTACAATTCGAAGAAGGTATTAATACCTCCTTCCGAGCCATCGGACTAGAATGATTTCTTGAAATCAACGAGAAGATATATCCAAGGTTCATAATGGAATTCTTCCGTCAAGTTGAACTCGTTCGTAACGAGGATCGCTCTATATCTCTTTGGTTTTATATCAAAAACCAAAAGTTTACTTTAACCCTTGGGTATTTTGCTCACATCCTCCGGATTCCAAATCATGGACAATGTGCCTTCACCGAAGATTGGTCTCTTGATTCTCTCTTCAACTTTCGTGAAGAAAATAGTCCATATTGTTCACACATACCCTCCACGGAAGATTTAAATCGCATGATATGCAAACCTCGACCATATTACTCCGATCCAAACATTATCTTCACACTGGACATCCGAGAAGAGTACAAGCCTCTTGCACTCATCCTACGTGAGAATGTTTGGAGTCTTAGGGGAAATCTAGAAATCCTTCCCGCTTGTTGTGCTCACATGTTGTACTATTTGCTAACACAACAACCATACAATCTCAAGCATACTTCTTTGCAAGGCAATTGAAATCTTCAAGGCTCCAAGAATAAACTCATCCCTTATGGAATGTTCTTGACACGCCTCTATCACAACGTTATGCACTTTCATCCTCAATTTCAAAGTCCGTTGTACGTACTTGTGAACAAGATGATGGAACCGCAAAACATATCTCTCATGAAGACTTTTTTCATTCTTGATTCCACCAACTCTCATCAAACACGTAATGATCCTCCTAGCAAAAACACTCAAGGAACGTAGTAGTATTTCAAATAGGATCAATCCTCTTGTACTCTTGCTTTATCAATGTAATCCTATTTCCTTCATGAAATAAAACATCTTACATTTGATATCTTAGTGTTAGAACCCCTTTAAACTAACCTTGGAATATAATGCATTGTCAAGACCATTGCATACCTTTAGTAAAGGATCTGCTGAGCAGATGGACGGATCCCAATGTTTGTGCTAGACGAATCCCTATACTTAGGGAACCGTGAGATCCGGGAAACAAAAAATGCAATTGCAAGCATTGTATTTCAAACATGTCCTTAGAACACCTCACACTAAACTAAACATAGTGTCTTAAAGGCAAATTAAATCCTTATCAAAGATGGGTAGATCCTTCCTACTCACACACAACTCACCAAAATCACACTCTAAGACGTTTGTAGATCTATCGTTTCATTTTTAATCCATTACTCTTCCGCTCTTAAACTCACACTTCATTTTTCACTTGATCCCTCACATCTAGTCTTAGAAATCTTTTCGATTATGGCAAAATTGACCATAAATCATCCTCACCTCAAAATTGATCAAAGTTGATCAAATTCTAGTTTTCCCATCTCAAAGCTCCAAGGATATTTTCCAAAACACTATCCTAAGTCACAAACCTGATCTCTAGGATCATTTAGCTTCAATTGACACTCTCATCTTTAGTGTCATCCTTGCTCATCCATTGGTACTCATGAAAGTTCCAAATCATTCCATAAAAGACAATCATTAGCTACATCACTCATTACCTTCAAGTATTTAAGCACCTCTTCATTTAAGACACTTAGGAAGATTGAAACACTCAAGATGATATAGCTCTTAGATCTTAGAAACATCATTTCCACTCTTTCATAGCTGCTGAGAGCCGGATCCCTAGGATTAGCCTAGACGGATCCCTCTGAGGTGTGAACCGTGGGATCCGGATGACAGTTTATGTCAAATCTTGCTAAAACAATCATTTCAACTCATCTTTCAAACTCAAACACTCCATCTCATCTTAAATGAGTTCCTAGATCAGTACAAACTTTGAAGTTGACTCTTGTGCATGTTAATCATCACACTCCAATGAATCCTAGTGGCTTAAGGCTTAAAAAAACTTGCCAATTATCTTGGTTTATAAACCACTTTGTTAGGACCTCCATAGTCATCACCTTCATCCTAACTTTCAGCATTTTAGAAATCTTTACAAACCTCTTGAAATCATCTAATCATGAGGAAAACCCCAAGTAGTAACCTATCCACCAAAGAACCACCCAAGAAAAAGGCTCGTGTTATACACGAAATTTCCTCAACCGAATCATCTCCGGTCAAGCCAAAAAATGATAGGATATTTACTCAACCAATCAAACCAATTCCTAAAAGGATAGTACCTACAAAACTACCTATGCCAAACACCACCATACCTCCTAGGCCAAACAATATCATCTCCACTAAACCATCTCCATTAGTTCCTAGAGCTATCTCTTTTACATCCCCACTATCATCACCACACCTCTACAATTTAGAGGATTTACTTCCTAGGCCGTCTCATCCGCCTCCGCCGACAACATTCTCCTCATTAGGAGGAATAATGGTACAAAATCAAGGTGTTGAGTCAATAATTGCTCCGGCTTCTTTTTCGCCGTCTCCATCATAAAATCCCATTTAGATTATGACAAATCATCAAAGTCAACCACCCGACCATATGAAAGTTGACACTTCTCTACCACCACCATCATTCTTGGTCGAGTCATTCTCAAATGCGCCTCCACCAATCCCTCCATCGTTTGAAGCTTCACTTGATCCTTCGCATCAAGCCATTTCATTTCTTCCACCACCACTACCTAGCCATGACAAAGATTGCTATCATTGTCAACATGTTGAAAGTTTGATACATGAAGTACGAGAAGACCAACGTTTCATGTTCTATCATCTCCTTGAACGTTTTGACGAGATTAAACCTAAACAAAATTTGAGCTTGAAGATTTTAGTGGTGTCCTAACATCAAGCGATAGTTGGTTTAGAAATTCCTAGTCATGTATTTTCTTATTTTCTTAGTTTTTAGAGTCATGTATATCATAACTCTAGTTTTATTAAATGGGATTACATGCTACTTGTTATTTTTCTGAGCCTATGATTACTTTGTATTCATATCTCAATTTTGTGATAACATTACTTGTTATATCACCTTTGCTGAAATTAATCAGCTAATACGAATCCCTCAGAATTGCCTAGACGGATCCCTACTAGGAGGGAACCGTGGGATCCGTGAGACAGAAAGCTATTTTCTACTAACTTGGACCACATTTGCAGGAAATTGTGAATAATACTTGCTTCCTAACCTTTGTTTTGTAGTTATTCAATTTACACATGAAGACTTTGACATCCTAAAGCTAGGGGAGCTTTATGTCAAAGCAATATATTGCAAATTACTTGCAATACTAGGTTTACTTTTCATGACATCCCCATGCAAAATTGCAATCATCAAGGGGGAGCACATTCGTCACTTAGACGAAATCTTTTTGCAAACTTACTTGCAAACAAACTAGATTAGTATTACTTTCTTGACGCCCTTACATAGGGATGGACTCGTCAAGGGGGAGTAAAGACGAGATCCTTTCCCGTTACTTGCTCTCTATTTCTTCTTATTTTTATTTCTTTCACATGTTTTTCTTAAAAACGATGTGTTACTTTCTTGACGCCTAAACAAAGTTATACGGAGACATTTACTTTGTGTTGTTAATCTACATTGGGGTTATATACTCAATCCTTTGTATCATTCTTAGTATTGAAATAAAATATTGCTAGGTTATTATGTGTTTATCATTTTTGTGTTATGTCTTTCTTTCGTGATACATTAAAAGTCATGTATGCATGTTAAAAGAAAATGTAGGTTAAAACACATATCTTGGTATAAAAACTATGAGATCTGAAAACCTATGTTTTTCATAAAATATGTTTCTGTGATTACAGATCTACGGATCCGGGAAAGTTATACTAGCCGGATCCCTTTGGTAAAGGAACCGTGGGATCCGTCCTCGGAAAACAGTTTTCATGCAAATTAAAAATCACTTTTCTTCTAAAAAGGTTATACTCCACTAGAAATATCAAAACCATAAGTGAGTTAAATGTCATTGTTGTTAAAAACCATTGTTAATAAAAATCTAGTAAAAACATTAGATAATCATAGGTTGATCACAAACATATCTTTCTATTAAATCATGTTTTCTATAGGTTCAACTATGACGCATGAATATGATTTTGATTTTTCACTCACTAGCGTCTACACTCCAAACATCTCCCTTGAACCCAACACACCTAGCAACCATGTCCGTGGGTTCAATAACCTCGAAACCGTCACTTCCACGAAGGACGTATTGTAGACACCTCTCTACAATTCGAAGAAGGTATCAATACCTCCTTCCGAGCCATCGGACTAGAATGTCTTCTTGAAATCAACGAGAAGATATGTCCAAGGTTCATAATGGAATTTTTTCGTCAAGTTGAACTTCGTTAAGTACGAGGATCGCTCTCTATCTCTTTGGTTTTATATCAAAAACCAAAAGTTTACTTTAACCCTTGGGAATTTTGCTCACATCCTCCGGATTCCAAATCATGGACAATGTGCCTTCACCGAAGATTGGTCTCTTAATTCTCTCTTCAACTTTCGTGAATAAAATAGTCCATATTGTTCACACATACTCTCCCCGGAAGATTTAAATCGCATGATATGCAAACCTCGACCATATTACTCCGATCCAAACATTATCTTTACATGGGACATCCGAGAAGAGTACAAGCCTCTTGCACTCATCCTACGCGAGAATGTTTGGAGTCTTAGGGGAAATCTAGAAATCCTTCCCGCTTGTTGTGCTCACATGTTGTACTGTTTGCTAACACAACAACCATACAATCTCGCATACTTCTTTGCAAGGCGAATTGCAAATCTTCAAGGCTCCAAGAATAAACTCATCCCTTATGGAATGTTCTTGACGCGCCTCTATCACAACGTTATGCACTTTCATCCTCAATTTCAAAGTCCGTTGTACGTACTTGTGAACAAGATGATGGAACCGCTAAACATATCTCTCATGAAGACTTTCTTCATTCTTGATTCCACCAACACTCATCAAACACGTAATGATCCTCCAAGCGAAAACACTCAAGGAACGTAGTAGTATTTCAAATAGGATCAATCCTCTTGTACTCTTGCTTTATCAATGTAATCCTATTTCCTTCATGAAATAAAACATCTTACATTTGATATCTTAGTGTTAGAACCCCTTTAAACTAACCTTGGAATATAATGCATTGTCAAGATCATTGCATACCTTTAGTAAAGGATCTGCTGAGCAGATGGACGGATCCCAATGTTTGTGCTAGACGGATCCCTACACTTAAGGAACCGTGGGATCCGGGAAACAGAAAATGCAATTGCAAGCATTGTATTTCAAACATGTCCTTAGAACACCTCACACTAAACTAAACATAGTATCTTAAAGGGATATTAAATCCTTATCAAAGATAGGTAGATCCTTCCTACTCACACACAACTCACCAAAATCACACTCTAAGACGTTTGTAGATCTATCGTTTCATTTTTAATCCATTACTCTTCCGTTCTTAAACTCACACTTCATTTTTCACTTGATCCCTCACATCTAGTCTTAGAAATCTTTTCGATTATGGCAAAATTGACCATAAATCATCCTCACCTCAAAATTGATCAAAGTTGATCAAATTCTAGTTTTCCCATCTCAAAGCTCCAAGGATATTTTCCAAAACACTATCCTAAGTCACAAACCTGATCTCTAGGATCATTTAGCTTCAATTGACACTCTCATCTTTAGTGTCATCCTTGCTCATCCATTGGTACTCATGAAAGTTCCAAATCCTTCCATAAAAGACAATCATTAGCTACATCACTCATTACCTTCAAGTATTTAAGCACCCCTTCATTTAAGACACTTAGGAAGACTGAAACACTCAAGATGATATATATCTTAGATCTTAGAAACATCATTTCCACTCTTTCATAGCTGCTGCGAGCCGGATCCCTAGGATTAGCCTAGACAGATCCCTCTGAGGTGGGAACCGTGGGATCCGGATGACAGTTTATGTCAAATCTTGCTAAAACAATCATTTCAACTCATCTTTCTAACTCAAACACTCCATCTCATCTAAAATGAGTTCCTAGATCAAGACAAGCTCGAGTTGACTCTTGTGCATGTTAATCATCACACTCCAATGAATCCTAGTGGCTTAAGGCTTAAAAGCACTTGCCAATTATCTTGGTTTATAAACCACTTTGTTAGGACCTCCATAGTCATCACCTTCATCCTAACTTTCAGCATTTTAGAAATCTTTACAAACCTCTTGAAATCATCTAATCATGAGGAAAACCCCAAGTAGTAACCTATCCACCAAAGAACCACCCAAGAAAAAGGCTCGTGTTATACACGAAATTTCCTCAACCGAATCATCTCCGGTCAAGCCAACAAATGATAGGATCTTTACTCAACCAATCAAATCAATTCCTAAAAGGATAGTACCTACAAAACTACCTATGCCAAACACCACCATACCTCCTAGGCTAAACAATATCATCTCCACTAAACCATCTCCATTAGTTCCTAGAGCTATCTCTTTTACATCCCCACTATCATCACCACACCTCTAGAATTTAGAGGATTTACTTCCTAGGCCGTCTCATCCGCCTCCGCCGACAACATTCTCCTCATTAGGAGGAATAATGGTACAAAACCAAGGTGTTGAGTCAACACTTGCTCCGGCTTCCTTTTCGCTGTTTCCATCATAAAATCCCATTTGGATTATGACAAATCATCAAAGTCAACCACCCGACCATATGGAAGTTGACATTTCTCTACCACCACCATCATTCTTGGTCGAGTCATTCTCAAATGCGCCTCCACCAATACCTCCATCGTTTGAAGCTCCACAAGTCGCTTCACTTGATCCTTCGCATCAAGCCATTTCATTTCTTCCTCCACCACTACCTAGCCATGACAAAGATTGCTATCATTGTCAACATGTTGAAAGTTTGATACATGAAGTACGAGAAGACCAACGTTTCATGTTCTATCATCTCCTCGAACGTTTTGACGAGATTAAACCAAAACAAAACTTGAGCTAGAAGATTTTAGTGGTGTCCTAACATCAAGCGATAGTTGGTTTAGAAATTCCTATTCATGTATTTTCTTATTTTCTTAGTTTTTAGAGTCATGTATATCATAACTCTAGTTTTATTAAATGGGATTACATGCTACTTGTTATTTTTCTGAGCCTATGATTACTTTGTATTCATATCTCAATTTTGTGATAACATTACTTGTTATATCACCTTTGCTGAAATTAATCACCTAATACTTAATCCCTAGAATTGCCTAGACGGATCCCTACTAGGAGGGAACCGTGGGATCCGTGAGACAGAAAGCTATTTTCTACTAACTTGGACCACATTTGCAGGAAATTGTGAATAATACTTGCTTCCTAACCTTTGTTTTGTAGTTATTCAATTTACACATGAAGACTTTGACATCCTAAAGCTAGGGGGAGCTTTATGTCAAAGCAATATATTGCAAATTACTTGCAATACTAGGTTTACTTTTCATGACATCCCCATGCAAAATTGCAATCATCAAGGGGGAGCACATTCGTCACTTAGACGAAATCTTTTTGCAAACTTACTTGCAAACAAACTAGATTAGTATTACTTTCTTGACGCCCTTACATAGGGATGGACTCGTCAAGGGGGAGTAAAGACGAGATCCTTTCCCGTTACTTGCTCTCTATTTCTTCTTATTTTTATTTCTTTCACATGTTTTTCTTAAAAACGATGTGTTACTTTCTTGACGCCTAAACAAAGTTATACGGAGACATTTACTTTGTGTTGTTAATCTACATTGGGGTTATATACTCAATCCTTTGTATCATTCTTAGTATTGAAATAAAATATTGCTAGGTTATTATGTGTTTATCATTTTTGTGTTATGTCTTTCTTTCGTGATACATTAAAAGTCATGTATGCATGTTAAAAGAAAATGTAGGTTAAAACACATATCTTGGTATAAAAACTATGAGATCTGAAAACCTATGTTTTTCATAAAATATGTTTCATGTGATTACAGATCTACGGATCCCGGAAGTTATACTAGCCGGATCCCTTTGGTAAAGGAACCGTGGGATCCGTCCTCGAAAACAGTTTTCATGCAAATTAAAAATCACTTTTCTTCTAAAAAGGTTATACTCCACTAGAAATATCAAAACCATAAGTGAGTTAAATGTCATTGTTGTTTAAAACCATTGTTAATAAAAATCTAGTAAAAACATTAGATAATCATAGGTTGATCACAAACATATCTTTCTATTAAATCATGTTTTCTATAGGTTCAACTATGACGCATGAATATGATTTTGATTTTTCACTCACTAGCGTCTACACTCCAAACATCTCCCTTGAACCCAACACACCTGGCAACCATGTCCGTGGGTTCAATAATCTCGAAAACCGTCACTTCCACGAAGGACGTATTGTAGACACCTCTCTACAATTCGAAGAAGGTATCAATACCTCCTTCCGAGCCATCGGACTAGAATGTCTTCTTGAAATCAACGAGAAGATATGTCCAAGGTTCATAATGGAATTCTTCCGTCAAGTCGAACTCGTTCGAACGAGGACGCTTCTATCTCTTTGGTTTTATATCAAAAACCAAAAGTTTACTTTAACCCTTGGGCATTTTGCTCACATCCTCCGGATTCCAAATCATGGACAATGTGCCTTCACCGAAGATTGGTCTCTTAATTCTCTCTTCAACTTTCGTGAATAAAATAGTCCATATTGTTCACACATACTCTCCCCGGAAGATTTAAATCGCATGATATGCAAACCTCGACCATATTACTCCGATCCAAACATTATCTTTACATGGGACATCCGAGAAGAGTACAAGCCTCTTGCACTCATCCTACGCGAGAATGTTTGGAGTCTTAAGGGAAATCTAGAAATCCTTCCCGCTTGTTGTGCTCACATGTTGTACTGTTTGCTAACACAACAACCATACAATCTCGCATACTTCTTTGCAAGGCGAATTGCAAATCTTCAAGGCTCCAAGAATAAACTCATCCCTTATGGAATGTTCTTGACGCGCATCTATCACAACGTCATGCACTTTCATCCTCAATTTCAAAGTCCGTTTATGCGTACTTGTGAACAAGATGATGGAACCGCTAAACATATCTCTCATGAAGACTTTCTTCATTCTTGATTCCACCAACACTCATCAAACACGTAATGATCCTCCAAGCGAAAACACTCAAGGAACGTAGTAGTATTTCAAATAGGATCAATCCTCTTGTACTCTTGCTTTATCAATGTAATCCTATTTCCTTCATGAAATAAAACATCTTACATTTGATATCTTAGTGTTAGAACCCCTTTAAACTAACCTTGGAATATAATGCATTGTCAAGATCATTGCATACCTTTAGTAAAGGATCTGCTGAGCAAATGGACGGATCCCAATGTTTGTGCTAGACGGATCCCTACACTTAAGGAACCGTGGGATCCGGGAAACAGAAAATGCAATTGCAAGCATTGTATTTCAAACATGTCCTTAGAACACCTCACACTAAACTAAACATAGTATCTTAAAGGGATATTAAATCCTTATCAAAGATAGGTAGATCCTTCCTACTCACACACAACTCACCAAAATCACACTCTAAGACGTTTGTAGATCTATCGTTTCATTTTTAATCCATTACTCTTCCGCTCTTAAACTCACACTTCATTTTTCACTTGATCCCTCACATCTAGTCTTAGAAATCTTTTCGATTATGGCAAAATTGACCATAAATCATCCTCACCTCAAAATTGATCAAAGTTGATCAAATTCTAGTTTTCCCATCTCAAAGCTCCAAGGATATTTTCCAAAACACTATCCTAAGTCACAAACCTGATCTCTAGGATCATTTAGCTTCAATTGACACTCTCATCTTTAGTGTCATCCTTGCTCATCCATTGGTACTCATGAAAGTTCCAAATCCTTCCATAAAAGACAATCATTAGCTACATCACTCATTACCTTCAAGTATTTAAGCACCCCTTCATTTAAGACACTTAGGAAGACGGAAACACTCAAGATGATATATATCTTAGATCTTAGAAACATCATTTCCACTCTTTCATAGCTGCTGCGAGCCGGATCCCTAGGATTAGCCTAGACGGATCCCTCTGAGGTGGGAACCGTGGGATCCGGATGACAGTTTATGTCAAATCTTGCTAAAACAATCATTTCAACTCATCTTTCTAACTCAAACACTCCATCTCATCTTAAATGAGTTCCTAGATCAGTACAAGCTCTGAAGTTGACTCTTGTGCATGTTAATCATCACACTCCAATGAATCCTAGTGGCTTAAGGCTTAAAAGCACTTGCCAATTATCTTGGTTTATAAACCACTTTGTTAGGACCTCCATAGTCATCACCTTCATCCTAACTTTCAGCATTTTAGAAATCTTTACAAACCTCTTGAAATCATCTAATCATGAGGAAAACCCCAAGTAGTAACCTATCCACCAAAGAACCACCCAAGAAAAAGGCTCGTGTTATACACGAAATTTCCTCAACCGAATCATCTCCGGTCAAGCCAACAAATGATAGGATCTTTACTCAACCAATCAAATCAATTCCTAAAAGGATAGTACCTACAAAACTACCTATGCCAAACACCACCATACCTCCTAGGCTAAACAATATCATCTCCACTAAACCATCTCCATTAGTTCCTAGAGCTATCTCTTTTACATCCCCACTATCATCACCACACCTCTAGAATTTAGAGGATTTACTTCCTAGGCCGTCTCATCCGCCTCCGCCGACAACATTCTCCTCATTAGGAGGAATAATGGTACAAAACCAAGGTGTTGAGTCAACACTTGCTCCGGCTTCCTTTTCGCTGTTTCCATCATAAAATCCCATTTGGATTATGACAAATCATCAAAGTCAACCACCCGACCATATGGAAGTTGACATTTCTCTACCACCACCATCATTCTTGGTCGAGTCATTCTCAAATGCGCCTCCACCAATCCCTCCATCGTTTGAAGCTCCATAAGTCGCTTCACTTGATCCTTCGCATCAAGCCATTTCATTTCTTCCTCCACCACTACCTAGCCATGACAAAGATTGCTATCATTGTCAACATGTTGAAAGTTTGATACATGAAGTACGAGAAGACCAACGTTTCATGTTCTATCATCTCCTCGAACGTTTTGACGAGATTAAACCAAAACAAAACTTGAGCTAGAAGATTTTAGTGGTGTCCTAACATCAAGCGATAGTTGGTTTAGAAATTCCTATTCATGTATTTTCTTATTTTCTTAGTTTTTAGAGTCATGTATATCATAACTCTAGTTTTATTAAATGGGATTACATGCTACTTGTTATTTTTCTGAGCCTATGATTACTTTGTATTCATATCTCAATTTTGTGATAACATTACTTGTTATATCACCTTTGCTGAAATTAATCAGCTAATACGGATCCCTTAGAATTGCCTAGACGGATCCCTACTAGGAGGGAACCATGGGATCCGTGAGACAGAAAACTATTTTCTACTAACTTGGACCACATTTGCAGGAAATTGTGAATTATACTTGCTTCCTAACCTTTGTTTTGTAGTTATTCAATTTACACATGAAGACTTTGACATCCTAAATCTAGGGGGAGCTTTATGTCAAAGCAATACATTGCAAATTACTTGCAATACTAGGTTTACTTTTCATGACATCCCCTTGCAAAATTGCAAGCATCAAGGGGGAGCACATTCGTCACTTAGACGAAATCTTTTGCAAACTTACTTGCAAATAAACTAGATTAGTATTACTTTCTTGACGCCCTTACATAGGGATGAACTCGTCAAGGGGGAGTAAAGACGAGATCCTTTCCCGTTACTTGCTCTCTATTTGTTCTTATTTTTATTTCTTTCACATGTTTTTCTTAAAACGATGTGTTGCTTTCCTTCAAACACTTTTTGTTTCGACAAAAAGTGGGAGAAGAAAGTAAAAACTACAAATTCAAACTTTTACTTAATTTTAGCTTTTCCTTAAAATAATTTTATGTTTTGTCATCAACAAAAAGGGGAGATTGTTAATACAAATAAGCCGTAAAAACGTTTATTTATATTTTACGATCTTCTAATGTTTTGTCGATAACAAACGTAAAATCATTTTAACGAAACAAATAAAATACGTAAATGGTTTGAACTAATAGTTTCTAACATATTCACACTTTCACATAAAACACTAAAACAAGTATAAGTGATTTTATGATTTAGTAATACATATGTACAACAACTAGTGTTTACATATTTGGGTAAAATATACACATAACTAGTATGTAGTATATTGGGTTATATAAATGGGTAGAAACTTAAGTATCACAACCCATTGGGAAAATACATTGAATGTAGTTGGGTACAACCCAAAGCCCATGACCCATGGATCTTGACCCATAACCCATTGCATGACATCATGCTTATATCATACATGGATAATATCCATAAACCCATGGATCAACCCATACCCAAGTGACCAAGTGCATTGCACTATTGTATCTAGCTAAAGATCCATAGTTCAACCCATGACCCATGACCCATAACCAAAATACCCATGGGTAAAAGGGAGCATCCCACGGATCCCTAGCTTAACGCTAGACGGATCCCTTGTGGAAGGGATCCGTGGGATCCGGGGAACAGTAGATTTTTTCTTCTATAAATAGTGAGCTATTTCTTCATTTTCTTTCACCCCTTTCTAACACACTTTCTCCCTAAGTGTAAAACTCACTAACCTCAGATTCAAGAGATCTATGTTTGTAGTTTTGTTTTTGTGTGATCTTTTAGGTTCCTCTTAAAGGCAAGATCATCACCTTTGAAGTCGAGCAAGCTCAAGTCCATGAGTTGCCATGCTTCCTCATCATCAAGGCTACTGAAGTCTTCTTGTTGATGATTCCTTTCTTTCTTCAAAGAAGTGTAGTGTTGAAGACATTAGTGAAAGATGTCTCAAGAGTCAAGACGAAGATATTAGTGAAGGGTATCTATCATCTATATCATAAGCACTTTTGGTAGGTACTTAGAGGTCAAGATTAAAAGCATTAGTGAAAGGTGCTTAGAAGTCAAGACTAGAAGCATTAGTGGTAGGTGCTTAGAAGTCAAGACACAAGACATTAGTGAAAGGTGTCTTGTAGATCTAGTCAAAGGCATTAGTGAAAGGTGCCTTAGATGTACATTCGATATGGTGTGTTTCGATGTACAAGATATACTTGTATTAGATCCAAGGATATTGATATCCTTGATGATGTTGTAAAGGAGTAGATCTCCTTTGGGATTAGTCGTTGGTGTAGTGTGGTAGTAGTTCCTCCATTGCAATGGAACTAGGTGCTTAGCCTAGTACCTAATAAAGGGGAGGCGACGTTGTGAAGGTGTAGTTCACCTTGGAGTGAAAGAACTAGGTACTTAGCCTAGTACCTTACAAAGGGTAGGCGACATTGTGTAGGTGTGGTTCGCCTTGGTGTGAAAGAACTTGGTATTTAGCTTTGTACCGAAAAAAGGATAAGCGACGTTGTAAAGGCTTCTCCGCCATAAGGAGATTGGTGTAGTGCTTACGAACTCTCGAGTAGGTGACTCGGGGAGTGGAGTAGGGCAAGGAAGGTGTCCTTGTAGCCGAACCACTATAAATACTCGTGTTGTGGTTTTGTGCTTCTTACTCTTATCTTTTCATTACTTACCTTTATATGCTTTGTTTATCAACATCTAACACACACATCCAAATAGATTGACATAAGTCGATCTAAATAGATTAAAAGAAAGTTTTAATTGGCAAAACTATTCAACCCCCCCTTCTAGTTTTCCACACAGATTATAAATTACAAAAATAAATCAATAACTTATAATTTAGATAATAGGCAACATACTTCAAGCAAGAAAAAAAATGAATTGAGCACGATAAACATATAAAATATACAACAAAAATGCAATTAATCAATGCAAACGAATCAAATAAACATGATAGTCAGAAACTTGGCTAACACCAAAGGGTGTTAGCCTATAATCTCAGTAGCAATACTCAAAGTAATAATCAAAGTCGTACGAATAGAATCCATAATGAAAAAGATACGTTAATCGATGATTAAACAATGAAACAATGGTACGAGATGTTCTCCTTGGTAATGGTGGTGTTTCCTGGTCCTTCTTGCTTCTGGAAATCGTCTAGGAACTGACTTGGGTGGTGAGAATGGTGCCCTAAGTCGAAACAAGGGCTTCTATTTGTAGATTCTAAAAACTGGCCTGATACATTGTATTGGAATGGTCGATACAGCGTATTAAAGATTAACACATGGGCTCTAATCATAAAATATTTTGGAAAATAGTCTAACCGCCTTTGGATACGGCGTATCTGTTGGTGATTTTATATATAAATCATGTGACTACACAAATAATGTAGCGGAAAAGGTCACCAAAGATGGATCTATAGTGCCATATGATTAATCATAAATAACATGTAAACGTATACCTTTGTAGCATGAACCGCACGGTTGAACGAAGATCACCTTCTTCTTCAACACTAATACACAAAAACCCTAAGTTAGCGAAGTAGGTTACATCTATGATTCCACACACTACACATCCTTGTATACCATGTGGATGCTAGTGCGATAACCCATACTGCGTTTGGCAAGACTTAACTTCATGAATCCAAGAGCAAAAGATCAAAACAAAACCCTAGTTTATTATGGGGTGTTTGGTTGATGGTTTCAAGAGAGAGAGAGAGATAGAGGGTAGGAGACTATATTGTGATTTGGTTATTGTGTTATGGGATAATTCTAATCCCACACCATAATAACATAACCAATGTTACACTTAGCGCACGGGACTGGTTCCCTTCCTTTTCCTTGTTTCCTTGGCTGACCATATGGACCCAATTATGGGATTCCATATTATTTTGGTCTAGTCCAATGATGGGAGGTTCGGGGTCGAAAGACTTCCTTTTCCGCGAGCAAGCTTTACAACCCACTAAGCAGTGTACCTAATCGTTGTAGTGTAATATGGGCAAGCCCAGAGGATTGATTGTTCTCCTGGGGAATAGAGATGCTAGTCGAGATATATGACGAAAAGGAAAGGGTGAGGGTGATTCTTTTTAGTCTTTTATATTTAATAGAAAGCAATAAAAATCTCGGGTTGAAGGAGTGGGGGTTTTAACTAATTAAACTACCACTGAACTAAATGCAATGAAAGTAAATTAAGATTCTACAAGGTAACTGAATCGTATCTACTTATGATGTATTACTCCTTGCTAGCTATCCAATTCTACCTATTGAATTGTCATGGTGCATTGTATTCCGTGTTAGTCATAGAGGAGTGTTTAATTCCCTAATTCTATGAATCGTAACTCTCCTCTAGAACATCCGGGATCGCCAAGTACCGAAGTATCTCTCTAGAATACCCTATTATCCTTAAGCTACAACTCACGCAATAAACACCACGATGGCCTAAGTGCACTCTCAAGCTTTTTTACTATTTAGGATGTTCAAGCTTGCAAGAATTAAAGAAGAAGCCAGTTTTCCTTAATCTAGTGTCTACCAATTAAACAAGAGACAGTAGGATGCAAGAATTATAAATTAAATCAATTAGACTCATTGAAATTGTCACACCTTAATGATGAAGATAATCATCAATAAGATCTAATTAATTATATATATGTTTGATACAATCATAAGCAAACACTAGGTGAATTAGCCAAGCATAATCAATGAATAATAAACAAGAATAATGATAATTGAAGACATGAATTAGAATCAACAAATCATTACAAGATGTTTATGGAGTGATTAAAATCCTCTAAGTTGCTGGAAAAACACCTACCTAAACCCTAGAATCAGACTTAGGGTTTAGGGCTTACAAAAAGTGAAGTAATGAGGTTATATATATAGGTAGAATTTCTGTCGGCAAAGAGCGACGATGTCAGCTCTATAGAGTGACGGCATCACAAATCCTTTTTCACCAAATCATAGATTTTTTTGTCCCGATCGTTTCCTTTTTTGAATCTCCTAAATCCGAGTTCGTATGCAAAAGATATGGCCAAAATAGTATCAGCTATTTCAAGGCGCATGTTGTGATTGTCTTTATCAGCTTGTGACGGCGTCGGGTTGGAAGTGGTAACGCCGTCGGGGTTGCTTTTGGACGTCGTCTGGGTAGAGTCTTGGTCGTCTGGTGTGAAAAGAAAGAGTGACGCTCTTCTGAATTTAGGCATGACGTTGTCATGTTGTAAAACCAAAATATGAGCTGAGCCGTCGCTTGAGACTTTTTAGAAATCCTTGTGAGCGACGGCGTCACCCTTTGAGTTGGGATGCCGCCAAGTGCAGAAACCAGCCTTGAAATCTTGACTTTGTCGTTTTGCTTCATGTTTTCGCTCCTTTTCGTCCAAAAGTGCTTGATTCTAGCAATTTGCTTCCAAAATACCTAAAATGTGAAAAAGGAACGATTTTAAGCAGTAACGGATATAAAATGTATCGATTTAGGGCTTAAATGACCCCTAAAAAAGTATATTTTAAATCCTTATCATCCAATAACACCAAGAGAAATTGTGTAGTTTATTCATTTATAATAAAACACTTTTCTACACCTTTCTCTTTTTACTTTCTCTCTCTAGAAACTAACCATGTTTATCTACTTTCATCAACCTAAACCTCCCGATTCTTGATGCTTACAAATCTATAGTTCATTATTATATCATTTAAATGATACATTCGACCTCATAACGTAAAGCTTATCAGGGAACAAATCCCCACCAAATAAACCATAACAAACATTTGAACTATATTTAATTCTAGCTTTTCATCTCAATCATCAAATGACAACCATGTGGGGCATAGTCATCAATTAAAGTGCTAGTGGTTCAGCAGAAGTGAAAACCTTAGCAATCTTTTCAATGGACACCAACACTCATCAAAGACTAGCAAAAGCAAAGCCAAATGAATCAAACATCTTCCACTATTTTTAGATCGATCAAAATATTTTATAAATAAAATAGATGCCATTGAGATAGTCGATAGGAGCGAATTAAGATAGAAACATTTACCACTAGTGTCAATTTCAATTTATTGTAGATGACTAGAAGGCCAACCCACTTCTTCATACAACATTGAACAATGCCAACAAGATAGATTCTATTGAGTTGAGGATATTGATAAAAAAAAAAGGCGTTGTGATAGAACAAGTGAATCCAAAACTGACAAGGTTATAGAATGTGTGGTAGTTGATAGATAATTTAAGGTTTGGTTGCAAACTTTGTCCCTTCAAACAATGTAATGACCAAAATTCCCTCAAGTGAAAGGCACGTGAGGGGCCACTAATGAGGTTTTGTAACAATCATTAGTGAAAAAGGACGTTTTTTGTACAAAAGTGTGAACAACAATGGCATTTATTATAATTAAAGTTTGGGAGTGACACATGGTGCAAAATTGAGAAACCACAATGTCATTTTTTGTAATTTACCCTTCTTCTTGTTGTTGGTGGTGATGGTGGTGTTGTTGGTGTCATTGTTGTGTTTTATTTATTAGTTTATTTCTTTATTTATTTTTACATCTTTTTTATTTTTTTTAGTTTTGGGTTTTTAGATTTTTTATTTATTTATTGTTGTTGTTGTTGTTTTTTCTATAAAAATCAACCCAAACACACAATTATCTCTATTTTATTCAGATAATAGAATACCCAAATCCAAAAACCTCCTCACCCTATCTTCATCTTCTTCAACCTCATTATTTTATCAAGTATCATCAATTTCATTTTTTCAATCCTATTACTTCAATCATCTCAAAACACTCATATAAGTGTTAACAAATATCAATTCACCATGTTTTTTTCAACCACAACCGTATAATAATTATCAAAAACCAAATATAGAAACCTAAACAAACAAAGTTATATATTGGAACTATTAATTTCGGCCACTACCACCTCAACCACCAAAGATCTGGGAAACCGAAACCACCAACCGTCCCTGCCGGATCTTGGACAATTGAGGTTTCTAGATTTGGTTTTTCTTTATATTCGTTATGCGGTTGTGTTTTGAAAAAAAAAAACATTATTTATTGATATTTGTTAACACATGTATAAGTGTTTTGAGATGATTTAATTAATATGGTTGAAATAAATGAAGAGGTTAATACATGATAGAAGAAGATGAGGGGGTGGGGGAGGTGTTTGGATTTGGGTACTCTATTGTTTAAAAATATAGAGATAAACAGGTGTCGAGGTTGGATTTTGTAGAGAAAATAATAAATGGGTGTTCTCGGTCAGGGATTCATCTAGTAAAGAAGTTGATATCGGGCTCTGTGGAGAAAGGGACAAGCCCTTACGTCCACCTGATATGTTTCTATACTCGTAGGACGGAGGGCTTGATGTTTAAGTGAATCTGACAGGTTCATCACCCTTGACAAAAACTGGTATGGTTAATTTTATGCCTCGTCTTGCGGTGATTGAGGCCGCATAACGTAAACGCGTCAAGTATGAGGATAAGTGCGCTGATATGGAATATGAGTTTGTCCTATTCTCGTTCTACTATTTTGGGGAACATGAAAATGATGCGGTGACTTTACTGAAGTGAATCTGAAAGTTTTCGGTGACTCAAGACAATGGGGCACGTGATGTTGTTCATATCTTTAATAAGATTAGCTTTGCTATAGCTAGAGGAGTGAGGGCCAAGATAGTATCTCGACTTTCCACTAATTTTTTTATAAATCCTTCAAATTTTTAATAAAGTGCTGTTATAATAATAATACTAATAATAATAATAATAATAATAATAATAATAATAATAATAATAATAATAATAATAATAATAATAATAATAATAATAAAAAGAGGAAGTATCCGTCCAAATGTATGGATAACGGATACAAGTTAATACCATTTACTTTTTCTACACCCGGGGAATTGATACGGAGGCTTTGGACACACTTTCTCTTATTAAGTCTATTGCCATTAGTCACTCAAATAATGCTAAGACTACTGTTTTTTATCTTTCATAAAGTTAGCTTTTGTATTAAGAAAGGAGTGGGAGCACAACTTGTGTCTACACTTCCATCCAACTTTATGTAAATTTATTATGTTTTAATAAAAAAAATATATAATAATAATAATAATAATAATAATAATAATAATAATAATAATAATAATAATAATAATAATAATAATAATAACAATAATAATAATTATAATAATAGTAAAGTGTAAATCCTACGATTTTCTAATAAAGTGTAAATCCTACGATTTTCTAATATGTTGCGTGCCCAACACCTTTTGGATTGTTTAAGTGGTCCTGCAGTGGCTATTTCTGATGAGTTAGTCCCTTCTATCACCCAAGTGGTGAATCTTTTTCTTGATGGTAAATGCCCCAGGTCATTGGGTGAGTATATTGCTAGTGCTCCTCTAACACCGCTGGTCAAGCCGGGAGGTGGTATTCGTCCCATCGTTGTAGGGACTGTTTGGAGACGTTTAGTTTCCAAGGTTAGTGCTACTATGATTGGCAGTTCTTTGGATGGTTATTTAAATGATCTGATTTGGTATCAGGGTATCTGGAGGAGGAGAGACTATTCTTCATGCTGTGAATCGGTTGATTGAAAACCTTGAGGATGATGTGGGTCTTTCGATGTTGTTGGTGGATTTCAAAAATGCCTTTAACTTGGTAGATCGTGAGGTTATGCTACATGAGGTTCGCCTTCATTGTCCTGCTATTTTACGTTGGGTGGAATTTTGTTACTCCAGCCCAGCTAGATTATATTATGGGGAACACACTTTATGGTCGCATCAAGGTGTGCAATAAGGTGATCCACTTGGACCTTTGCTTTTTTCTTTAGTGTTACATCCTTTGGTTTGCAAGATTAGAGACTCCTTTAGTCTTTCCTTTCAAGCTTGGTATCTGGATGATGGCACTATTATTGGAGATACTTTGATTGTGGGGAAGGTTTTAGAGCTTATCATGGTGGATGGACCTCGTTGTGGTTTGCAACTCAATGTTGATAAAACTGAGGTTTTTTGGCCGAAGGAAGATCCCAGAAGCAGGCTTGCGGGTGTTTTCCCGCCTAATATTGCCCGACCTTTGCACGGTGTTAAATTACTGGGTGGGCCTGTTAGTATGGACTTTGAATTTAGTAGTGGGCTTGTTATGAAAAGGGTTGCCAAAACCATTGAGATTATGGGTGCTGTTGCTAAGATTAATGACTGTTAGCCTTAATAGTTTTTATTAGAAGTGATGGTCATTCACATTTAGGAACTTTGTAACGTGTGTTAGATATCGTGATAGAATAGTCAACGGGCTCGTGGATTGGACTAAGCTAAATGGGTACTAGTTATGTTAGGCTTGCCTTTTATCAATCAACCCATGTCCAAGCCCACGAAGCCCATAAGAAAGCCTTTAGGGCATCAAGTCCCTTGGACTATAAATACCCCTCAAATGGTCATTTGAGGGGTGTGCTTGAAAGTGTGTGTATGTGTGTTTTTCCTTTGAAATAAACATCATATTGTTTCATCCTTCTCTCAACATACGGTTTTGTTTAAACATCAAGTCACCATCTTTCTTATCTTTTCTTTCTTTATAAGCTTTACGTTTGTGTTTGGGTTTCACGAGTTCTACGCATAACTGTGGTTAACGTGGGTATTTCGTGATAAGGTTGATATCGTAGTGGTCCTACAATTGGTATCAATCGCCTAACAATGGTTTAGGAGTGGTTGGTTGAAGTTTTTTGTGGTTTGTGGTATACGCGTAAAGCTCTCGGTATTCAAAAGTGATACGCTTAAAACTTTGCTTTTTGCACTTTAATCTTCAAGATTCTTATGGTTTGAGGTTATTATAGTGTTAAAGAGTCTAGTTTTTGGAAAAAGTTTGAAGCTTTACACGTTTTACATCGTTTTAAAACTCGTGTTTTTGAAGGTTATGCGTTCTACTTTCATAACTTTTCTAAACACTTTGGGTGAAAAGGTCAAAAGATTTGTGTTATTGGAGTGCTTTTAAGGCTATCGTGCAAGAGAAATCGTTTGAATCATTTGGAATTTTTAGCGTAGGTCAAAACCTAGTTCTACGCGTAAGAAAGTCAAAACCCTTTTTTTGCAGTAAGTTCCTACGCATAACTTTTGGTGCAGAATCTTGAGCTATACGGTTACTCGCTTCCCTCACTTGGATAAGTGTGTGGAACACTTCGACTTGTGGATATCCCTTACGTTGTGACAGTGTAAAGGATTTTTGGTTCTTAACCATAGTTTACGCATAAGCTAAAAGATTACGAGTAACTCTACGCATAACTTCACAAGTCGCGTAAGGTTCGAGTAACTTTTTGTCTACGCATAAGCTTAGGTTACGCGTTGAATCTGTCTACGCATAAGGATTCCTCGCCCTAAGCGATTACGCATAAGATCCTATGCCTAAGATCCTACGCGCATAAGCACAATCTCTCGCTAAGCCTCGTCTACTCGTAACCTGTTTCTCGCTAAGCTCTTTCTACGCATAAGGTTTTTAAAAAAAAAAAAAATTAATTTTTTGAGGAGACTAAACGTTCAATTTTTACGCGAAATTCAAATTTTGGTTTAACTGTGAAAATGTTGGTCAAAAATTCAAATTTTTGGGCCTAAATTCAAATTTTTGGTCAAATTTGGCGTCAAAATTGTCATAACTCAAATTTTTCATACGTCCTTAGAATTGATTTTTATAGTGAATTTCAAATTTTGGGTGAAATTTTTTTTAAGAACCAAGGTTCTGATGCGACTTTCGAAACCTAAAACGGCAATATCTTCTACAACACAACTCCTTTATCGTTGAATCGATCCTACATCAACTT
This sequence comes from Chrysanthemum makinoi, assembly GCA_910596185.1. Taxonomy (NCBI): domain Eukaryota; kingdom Viridiplantae; phylum Streptophyta; class Magnoliopsida; order Asterales; family Asteraceae; genus Chrysanthemum; species Chrysanthemum makinoi. The sequence continues at coordinate 92,118,390 of OU343221.1, read as the reverse complement.
TATCATATCATACCTTCATTAATGGCAACTCAACAAGACATTCATGCGGTGGTGCGAAAACCGTCCTCCTATGTTGGCAAAAGGTGGTTATCTTCAATGGACAAGTCGTATGCTCCGTTACATCAAGACCAAACCTAATGGGAAACTCATGATTAAATCCATTCAGGATGGACCCTTCAAGCCTCGACAAGTTCATGTACACGGAAATGCAGATGCAACAACTCCCGTCCCACCATCTTCTCGTCTTCAATGAATCAATACACTGCAGAGGATCCGAAACAAGTCGAAGCAGATGACATGGCAATTCATATTATCCAACTGGGTTTGCCAATAGACATCTTTCTTTGCGGTGACGGTTGTGAAGCTGCTTCGATATGTGGGAACGTGTTAGACGGCTTTGTCATGGAACAGAAATTGGTCAACAAGATATGGAGAACAAGTTGCTAACTGAATGGGAAAAGTTTACTTCTACTCGGGAGAATCCATTGAATCCTACTATGGAAGGTTTTGCACTTTGATGAATGAGCTAATCGAAACAAGTGACACCAGAACTATCGTTCAAAACATCAAGTTCTGAACAATCTTCGGAAGAATGGGGACGATATGTAACTATTGTCAACCAAACAAAAGACCTTCATCGGGTGAACTTTGATCAACTGAATGATTTTCTGAAACAAAACCAAGCTGAAGTCTATGAAGTCGGAAAGAAAGATTGGCAAAGAATCATGATCCATTGGCACTTATTGCAAAGACTCAACCCTCAGTGAATACACAACAACAAGCTTCATCATCTTCCAACAACAACTACTTGCAGCAATACATTCAACAACCACAACAACAATTCTATCGGATCAACAATACGGGAACAAGGAATCACGATCCACGAAACCCGGCGACCTTGCAACAGATATACTCTTTATTGGGTAGCGCTCAAAAGTCGCTATTCCACACCAACTAACAACAACCAATTTTCATCAAACACTGCAACAAACAAATTGCACGGTAGTGTGAATATGGGTAATCAAGGTCAAATGGTTGGAGTTATTGGGAATCAGCGAGGATATGCTCTTGGATTTCATATGGGTAATCGGCCCGTTCCATATCGGGGTAATCAAATGAGACGAGAATGTTGGGAATAAAGGCGATGGGTAATCGAGAATGGGAATGTTGCGGCTCCGGTCGTTGGGAATTATGGAAATGTGAATCGGGGTATCGAGGTTAAGTGTTATAAGCTGTCAAGGATTGGGTCACATGGCGAATTGTCAACTAAGCGAAAAAGAAGGATCTTGCGTATCTTGAGAAAGCTATTGTTGGCACAAAGGAACAATCGGACTTCAATTGAGTCTTGAGGAACATGACTTTATGGCTATTATGGATGATTTGAAAGACCTCGAGGAACTCAATGCGAACTGCATATTCATGGCAAATCTTCAAGAGACTAAGTACGACAACGACTCTGGCACCTTCACTGTCTATGGCGCCAACGTAGTATCGAGGTACCAATCATTGAACCATGCTATAACAATGTCATATTTGATGTGTTTTCTCATGACAAACAGCATTCGTGGCGCCGGCACCTACTTATGATACATACATGGACAATCCGAGTTGTAGCAATACTAACTCTGAAACTCCGATGTGGATCCTAGTGGAGGCTGTGTGGCACAAAATCTGAGGCGATGAGGAAACACGTGCTTATTTTGAATCATTAATCAATCAGTGTGGCATTGAAATTGAAAAAGTTAGTAAGGTCAATCGCGAAGTTAAGGCCGCGAATGTTAAATTGACCACCGAGCTTGAGAGTTACAAGGAGCACGCCAAAGCTTTTGAATTTCATACTAACAAAATGTCGAGAATTAGAAATGGTTACGGATTACGTTTTAAAGAAAAACAATTGCAACTCAAATACGATACACTTGATGTGAATCTGAATTTGAAAATAAAATCTTTAAACAAGGAAATTTCAGATCTAAATGACCAACTTTCTAAACAAAAAGCCTTTGTTTTGATCTTGAAAAGAGAAAGCAGTTGATTGTTGATTTTTCAAAACGAGAAGATTCTCTTCTTGATGAAATTCTTGATAAAACGGAAAAAATCAAAACTTTGGACAATTTGCTTTTACAACGGGTCATTCAGCTAAATCAAACAAGATGCTTTCAAACCAAGTAAATCAGCGTTTTCATACTTCACATAAGATGGCACTTGGTAACGACCCTTCTTCGTTTCTCAAGAAAGCTCATAAATCTCAGAATGTGTTGCACAATGGAAAACCTTTGCATGAACCCATAATTGTGCATGATTCTCTTAAAACGTTGGAACTATCGAGAGAGTAGATCAAAAATGAAACAAAAACATCCGGAAATCAAACCAATTGATTATAACACATGGAACAAAATTAATGGTATTTCGTTTGTTTCTCAATCAACGTTTTCCACCAAACCAAGTGTTTCAAACAAAGTGTCAACACCTGTTTCAAAATCAGTTTCAAAACCAGTTGTTGTCTCCAAATCTCTTTCGAACATTGAACAAATGTCTTCAAACAATCCTTTTAACACAAGTGATGCTAGAAGTATTTTGGAAAATGTGAAAATGAGAATTCTGATCTTCAAAGACGTTAAAACTAAAACCAATATTACAACAAACATCACGGTTTAATAGTTTTGATATTGAATAGAAAAAGTTTTTGAAACTCAAATTGCCCCCGGTGACTAACATCAACTCAAGGGTAATTCATTTTGAACAAGCCTTTTTGAAAGAAACGAGTGACTTTGTCAAGGACCATAAATCCCTGGTAAAACAAGCTAATGAAAGTGTTGAACACAAGAAAGTTTTGGAAAATCTAAATGATTCACTCTTGAAGATGTTCGACTCTTGATATTATGTCCATTATTTTGCAAACATATTATGTTGAAGATCATGAAAGACTCCAGGATGAGACCTCTGAAATTGTTTCAAAATATGAAAAAGCTCTTGAAAAACTTGAAAAAAGAAAATGTCTCATATTTTAAACAACTTGATCGAAAAACAGAGGAATGCAAGTATGACAAACTGTCGTATGGGCGTGCCTACAATGACATGAAAGCGAAAAATGATCTTTTGAGGGCTCAGCTGGAATTTCAAAAAGGAAAGGCGTGGAACTGTGATTAAAACCATTGACTGAGGAGAAAGCAAATGTTCCCAAACCGGTTTCTAAACCAAAAATGTTTGTTTCTATGCCTCCTCCAAAAGTCAATGAGAAAAATGTTTCATCAAAACCGGTCACTCCACTGCCTACCTAAACAAAATATTGATAAGGGAAAAGCGGTTATCGAGAAACCAAAAGTTTTAGCACCTGGACTTTTTAAGATGAGTACCACTAATGCGTCTGCCTCCACATCTAAACCATATGGAACAAACGACATAAGTTTAGAAATGCACTCTAAAGAGACTAGGAACATTGAAACCACCTCCCTTCATAAAATGTGAATCCTAATGCGTGTGCCTTACCTTCAGGGACTAGAAAGCACCTCTAGGAGCAGCAGACTAAAGCCTAAGAGCAATGCAAAGAACAATAGAGTCTCGGCCTCTAAGAGTAGTAGCTTGAATAAAGAGAAGAAAGTAGAAGAACACCCTAGGAATTTAGCATTTTTGAATAAGAAAGACATTTCATCTGAATGTCTTGAACCTATGAAACTTGCTAAGTCTAATGAATGTGTTGAATCTCTTTGTTTAACTTGCAAGAAATCTTTAATTAATGATCAAGATGATTGTGTTTCTAAGAATGTGAATGATAAGCCTGTTAAGAAGAACGTTCCTAAAAGATCTTACGCTAAACAAGTAGGAAGACTAGTTGCAAAACTTAGGCTTTACACTATTGACAGGAACTATAGTGTATACTTTAGGGATGATATTTGGAAACCCACAGGTAGAACTTTCACACTCCAGAATGGTACAATGAGTGATAAACCAGAATTCCCTGTAGAAAACTTCTCTGCGTGTGATAAGGATTTTACCTCTAACCCAAAGGAACCAAAATCAAAACGGTTTACACAATATTCTTTTTTATTCTTTGGCGAGGTTATCGAAATTTATCTTTGGATCGTCGACTCGGGTTGCTCCAAGCACATGACCAGGGAATCTGAAGGCTGTGATCAATTTCATCGGAAATTCATGGGAACCGTACGTTTAGGAAATGATCATGTAGCAGCTATCATGGGTTATGGAGATCTACCTTTTGGAAATTATTTGATCACTCGGGTTTACTATGTTGAAGGGTTGGGACATAATTTGTTTTCGGTCGGGCGGTTACGTGATGCGATTTAGAGGTTGCTTTTAGGAAAAATGCTTGCCGTTAGAAACTTGGATGGCACGATCTCTTAAGCTGGGAATCGTGATACAAACTTGTATGCTATCGACATCAATCAAATGGCCTCTTCATCACCAATATGTTTTATGACACGAGCATCACGGAACACAGTCCGGTTGTAGCGCGAGGCGTTATCCCATCTCAATTTTGACACCATCAACAATCTTGCCAAAGACAACATCGTCAACGGACTTCCAAAGTTCAAATACACCAAGGATCACTTATGTCCATCATGCGAACAAGGAAAAGCAAAAGAGCATCATATAAACCCAAATCCGTACCTAGTTCGGAAGCAAAGTTGCATATGTTGCACATTGACTTATGTGGCCCAATGAGAGTTGAAAGCATTAATGGGAAAAAGTATATTCTTGTAATTGTCGATGATTATTCAAGATATACATGGGTTAAGTTCCTGAGATCAAAAGATGAAGCACCAAGCATCATCATCACCTTTACGAAGCGATTCAAGTACTTCTTCAAACTCCAGTAAGGGTTGTAAGAACAGACAACGGCACTGAATTCACTAATCGGGAGTTAAGAATTTATTTTGAAGATGTTGGAATTACACATCGGACATCAGTTGTTAGAACTCCACAGCAGAATGGGGTAGTTGAAAGAAGAAATAGAACTCTTGTGGAAGATGCTCGCACAATGCTAATCTATTCTAGTGCACCGTTATTTCTATGGGCGATCTTGTTGCACTGCTTGTTTCACTCCGAACCGATCCCTTATCCATCCAAGATTCAATAAAACCCCATATGAGCTTGTGAATAACATAAAAACCGGATATCTCTTACTTTCACGTATTTGGCGCTTTGTGCTATCCTACGAATGACAGAGAAGATCTTGGAAAACCGAAAGCAAAAGGTGATATTGGAATCTTCATTGGATATTCAGATAACTCGAGGGCATTCAGGTGTATAAAGGAGAACTAGGAGGATCATGGAGGCGATGAATGTGAAGTTTGACGAACTGTCACATATGGCTTCTGAGAGACTCGCTCTAGAACCCGCACTAAACCGCCAGACTTCGGACATCATCGATTCGGACTTCGTACCTCAAAGAGCTCAATCAACTTCGTTTGACAATCCTAAAGAACAAGAATGGGAGAATTTCTTTGAGTTAATGTTCGATGAATACTATGGTGGAACTTCGACAAATGCATCAAACCATCATTCCGCTGCACCCACTCAAAATCATCCTCCACCACCAACAGAAGATGCATCCACTACGGTCGAAACCAATGCACCAATTCCATCTACATCATCTACATCTACTACAGTTATTGCACCCGTTCTACCAGCAGTTGATGAGCAAAACCAAAACCAAAATGATGCAGCGTTAGATGAAGACTTATTTGAAAACCGTTTGCTACGGATCAATTTGAATCATCCTCAAGCTTACGAGAACCATCTAACTGCATACACGTTTAACCAGCGGTATTCTTCTACTCTGAAGTGGAAAAAAGACCACCCAATTGAACAAGTTATTGGTGAACCTTCAAGGCCAATCAGACGAGGCGTCAACTTGCCACCGATTGCGACTTATGCATTTACCTTTTCTCAATTAGCAATATTGAACCAAAAACATTAGGAGGCAATGGCGGAACCATGGATAGAAGCGATGCGGGAGGAACTTCTCCAATACCGTCTACATGACTCTTGGGATATGGTTCCAAGACCCATTGACGTTCGCTTCATTGATCTCAAATGGTTATGGAAGAACCAAAGGGATGAAGAGATGACTGTAATTCGCAACAAAGCTCGTCTTGTGGCCAAAGGATATAGACAAGAGGAAGGGATAGACTTTGAAGAGTCATTCGCGCCGGTAGCTAGACTAGAAGCAGTCGGGATTTTCTTAGCCTACGCCGCTCACAAAAACATCACGGTTTATCGGATGGACATTAAGACCGCGTTCTTGAATGGAACTCACAAAGAAGAAGTGTGCGTGAGTCAGCCGGAAGGCTTCATAGACATGAATCATCCCGACTACGTCTACAAACTCAAAAAGGCAATCTATGGATTAAAACAAGCTCGAGGCGTGGTATGACGAACGTCTCTCTTTCCTTATCCAAAACAATTTCACCAAAAGAACAGTTGATCCTACCTTGTTTACACAAAAATGCAAAAATGACATTTTGATTGTTGATTTACATGGGCGACATCATCTTTGGGTCCACTAATCCGAATCTTTCAAAACATTTTGAAAATCTCATGAAAAGTAAATTTGAAATGTCCATGATGGGGAACTAAAATTCTTTCTTGGTTTACAAATACATCAATCCCCACGTGGAATATTTATAAATCAAGCTCAATATACAAGCTGAGATTTTGAAAAATCATGGTATGGATAATTGTGACTCGGTCGGAACACCAATGGTAACTTCACCCAAAATTGGAGCCGATTTGTTTGGGAAACCTATTGATCCGAAGAAATATCGTAGCATGATTGGTTCTCTCATGTACCTTACTGCTAGTCGACCGGATATTCATTTTGTTGTTTGCTTATTAGCACGGTTTCGGGCTAAGCCTACCGAGCGCACCTCAAAGAGGTTAAAAGGATCTTCGGTACTGAAGACATCCATTCACATGGGACTTTGGTATCCGAAGGAATTTGGATTTGATCTAATTGCCTTTTCAGATGCGGACCACGCAGGTGATCAAGTTACTGACAAAAGTACATCGGAGGAGCACAATTTTGGGTGAAAAGTTAGTAAGCTGGTCTTCAAAGAAACAAGATTGCTTTGCACTTTCAACCTGAAGCGAGTATGTGTCTCTATCTGCGTGTTGTGCTCAAGTTCTATGGATGAAAACACAACTCAACGATTATGGCTTTACTTTCGATAAAATACCTATGTATTGTGACTCGAAAAGTGCCATAGCCATATCATGCAATCTGTTCATCACTCAAAGACTAAGCATATCCGTGTCGCTACCACTTCATCAAAAGTACGTCGAAAATAGTCTTGTTGAATTATTCTTCGTGAAGACATATTACCAACTCGCCGATCTATTTACTAAAGCCCTTCCAAAAGAAAGTTTTGACGATTTAGTTCGACGACTTGGAATCGAAGCCTAACCCCGAGGAGTTAGAACGTCTTCTCGAATCTTCTTGAAAATGATTTTCCAAAAGCTTATTTGTAAATATTTTTGAAAAACAAAATACAAAATTTGAAAAACCAACAAAAAAAATATAAAAATATAAAACTTTCAAAAATACAAAAACAATATAATATCAAAAATCCAAAAATATTCATCTCACGACATGTCTCTCATTATAATCGATATTCATGCGTTTCTAGAAATGTCATTCAACAATGATACTGGTATGTACAGGATGCTTGGCGAGAGTTCTTTAATGTTTTCAAAACATGTCGTTTCTCAAAATTTCTTCATAAAATGGCTTTCGTATACTTGATGCAAACCGGACTAAAATGATGACTTTTGATTATTTTTCAAATCAAAACTTGTGCTTTTATAGAAAAAATCAAGTGTACGCTTGATTGCACTACATTTAAAATGGTGAGAAATCATCATCATCTTGAGCACCTTTTCAAGATTGTTCAAAAGATTTTCAAAATCTTTCAAAATATTTTGTGCTCAAGATAACTCCCTCTAAAACCCTTTAATTGATTATGCTTTATTAAAGGGGAGTATAAAACTAAAATGTTCCAAATTCATGCTTAAATCAAATCCGTTTGTCTCCCAAAAGATTCTAAAATGTTGTTTAATCCGTTGATATCAAAAATATCACGAATATGCTATTTTTTGAGGGGAGGAGACGCGTGATTAAAATGTGATCAAAAAGTTTAATGATCGTTGTTTGAATCTCAAAATGAGCTCGACTCAGTTGAAACCAATGAATTGGCGGAATCAAAGTCAGTAAATGTACCATCTCGAGAAACTTGTGATAGATATGCACCTTCATGAGTCTAACCTCCTTTTCAAGGAGTGTTTACAACTTCAAGTTAGTTATTAGAGCTAGTTGTCACCTAAAACCAGACAATGGAACTCTTTAACTAGGCAACGTAACCGTGTCTCGTGGGGAATTGTCTATCATGAGTCGATCAATTCAAAAAGTGCAAACTCTACCCTCTATGTGCAGATTTCTGTTAAAACTTATAAGCACATGTGAAGGGGGAGTGTTTCTGAAAATATAAAACTCTTAGAGTGTTCCAAACATGTTTTCATCATAAACACGTTGAGAGATTTTCAAGAAAAATGGTTTTATGGCAACAATAGGACAGTCATGGAGTTATAAGGTGACTAAGGATAGGAAATCCATCCTATGATCCGCCAGAGGCGGAGGGATCTACCCAAGGACATCACAAATAGTTAGTATTAGAAGTCCTTAGGAATGATTGAAAAAAGGAGTAATGTGAGAAAGGAGAAAGAAGGGGTTGAAGAATTAAAAGAAATGTAATGAAAAAGGGTGAAAAGAAATAGCCCTCCATATTCAACCTTAGGGCTGAAACCGGGTTCAATACATATGCTCTTGGTTGTCACTAGATGACACGGTATTGAAGACAAAGCGTCATGGACCCAGTGGCCTTACTGCACTAAACCTTCTAGCCACTCAATTCCTCTTAAAAGGGATTTGTTTCATTCTCACTGGGAACCTTACATAATCTATCGACTTTCTCTTAGAGATTGTTGATATTGAAGAATGGGACCCTCTCCCTAGTCTCGCATTCGGGAAAACCAAAATGCACTAATGAGTCTAGAGCCACGAGATTCATCAAAAGATCTCATAGGAACACATGACATTTCATCGCTTGTTGTTCATCAATAAGAACACAAGTGATATATTATAGAGTCCTACGCAGATCTTAGCAATTTGCCAGAACATTTATGAGAAGTTTCACTTCGTGATCTTGATGATTGAATGGAAACTCTGCGGGGTCAACATCAAGCAACCCCGGACAGGAGTCACCGGTAACTCCGTGGATTACGCTTAGTGTGTCTCAAGCGGTCTGATCGTGGGGTGATGCTTGGTGTACCTCGGCTGACTCATCGAGCTGTAGGTGTACTTCCGGTATATCGTGTTATCTCACTTGTGGGACTCAGTTCAGGAACGGCCCTTGTGAGAATTAGAGACGTGTTTTCACACTATCTTTGTTAACACCCTCGAAATTCAAACTTGTAAGTGCCGGAATCCGCTTATTACTAACTTTTTTATGTTTTCTTCTTATGGAAGCTCGGGCGGATGGATCGTCGCAGACTCGCCACATGCTCATACCAACAACACATGAAAGTTCTCATCAAAATCAAAGGCTACACAAAGTTAAAGATGATTCTTCATCAATGAATCTAAAGACTCGAGAACTACATCATTGGTAACCAAAAGACAAATAGAGGTGTGAGCATGGTGGAGAAAGACGAGGAGATACCTAACCAACGAAGTTGACAACGGCAGACAACCACATTAACTGATCACAAAGCATGAAGGAACAAAGAATCAAGACTATTCTATATCTACACGCAAAGTTCAAGCTCAAGGAAAGTAAAGATCTTATCAAGTGGAGCATCTTTTGAATGACCACCCCCAGGGGAGATTGTTAGCCTTAATAGTTTTATTAGAAGTGATGGTCATTCACATTTAGGAACTTTGTAACGTGTGTTAGATATCGTGATAGAATAGTCAACGGGCTCGTGGATTGGACTAAGCTAAATGGGTACTAGTTATGTAAGGCTTGCCTTTTATCCAATCCAACCCATGTCCAAGCCCACGAAGCCCATAAGAAAGCCTTTAGGGCATCAAGTCCCTTGGACTATAAATACCCCTCAAATGGTCATTTGAGGGGTGTGCTTGAAAGTGTGTGTGTGTGTGTTTTTCCTTTGAAATAAACATCATATTGTTTCATCCTTCTCTCACAACATACACGGTTTTGTTTAAACATCAAGTCACCATCTTTCTTATCTTTTCTTTCTTTATAAGCTTTACGTTTGTGTTTGGGTTTCACGAGTTCTACGCATAACTGTGGTTAACGTGGGTATTTCGTGATAAGGTTGATATCGTAGTGGTCCTACAATGACCCTCAGTGTGAGTTGTTGCTCCTTCGTGCTTGTGCCGGTATTTCCAAATTATATTTTGCTATGCGCACTTGGTCTCCCCGGGTCTTTGAGTGTGCTCATATTTCATTTGATGTGGCTCTTCATTCTACTCTATAGCGTATTGTCACTGCTTCTGGACCTGGTTTTAGCGATTGGCAATGGAGGCTTGCTACCTTACCCTTTGCATTCGGGGAGCTTGGTGTTTACTCTGCGGGTGACATCTTGAACTATGCATTTCTTGCGTCTAGACTTCAATCTGCTAGCTTGCAGACTCAATTGCTTCGACATTCTGGTATCGTAACTTCTGGGCCTGCCTTTGATGATGCCTTGTGTGCTTTTAATGCAAAAATGGAGATTGACCTTTTGAGTAATCCATGTGAGATCGCTGCCCCCAAACTCATGAAAAAACTGGCAGATATATATTTCACACATGTTACCCAAACAGCCGAATCTACATTTTCTTTATCTACTCGACAAATGGGGTTATGGAAATCCCAAATGGAGGACTACACTTCGGACTGGCTTAGGGTGGTTCCGTTATTTGGGTTGGGACAGACTATGAATACTAGGACCTACCGGTGCGTGTTATGTTATCGACTAGGTGTACCCCTATTCTTTGTTCGGTTGCCGTGTTCAGCTTGTTCAAGGGTCTTTACTGGGGATGTTTATGGGGACCATGCTATATCCTGCGCTGGTATTATAGGTATTAAACATCGGCATAACATGGTACGTGATGTTCGTGTTGACATATGTTCTCGGTCGGGGATTTCGGCTCGTAAAGAGGTTGATATTGGGCTTTGTGGGGAAAGGGACAAAACCTTACGTCTAGCTGATATGTTGCTCTACTCGTGGGACGGAGGGCTTGATGTATGTGTTGATTTGACTGGGTCATCGCCCTTGACACAAATTGGTATGGTTGATTTTTTGCCAGGTCGTGCGGTGATTGAAGCTGCACAACGTAAACGCGTCAAGTATGAGGCTAAGTGCGGGAGTATTGGATATGGGTTCCTCCCCTTCTCTTTCTCTTCTTTTGGGGAACTTGAGAAGGATGCTGTGACCTTACTGCAGCGTATCCGAAAATTCTCGATGACTCAAGACATTGGAGCATGTGCTGCCTCTCATATCTTTAGTAAGATTAGCTTTTCTATAGCTAGGGGAGTGGGAGCTCAGTTAGTATCTCGGCTTCCCACTAACTTTTTGTAAATTCTATGAGTTTCTAAAAAAATGATGTTTAATAAAATAAAAAATAAAATAAAATAAAATAAAATAATAATAATAATAATAATAATAATAATAATAATAATAATAATAATAATAATAATAATAATAATAATAAACAATAATAATAATCTACTCGACAGATGACGTTATGGAAATCTGAAATGGAGGACTACACTTCAAACAGGCTTAGGGTGGTTCCGATCTCTGGGTTGAGACAGATAATGAATGCTAGGATTTACAGGTGTGTATTATGCTATCATGTAGGTGTCCCTTATTGTCCATTCAGATGCTATGTTCAGCTTGTTCCATGGTATTTACGAGGATATTCTTGGGGACCATGTTATATCGTGCGCTGATATTAATGGTATTAAACATCGACATAGCGTGATGTGTGATACTCTTGTTGACATTTGTTCTCGGTCGACTCGTAAAGAAGTTGATATTGGGATTTGTGGAGAAAGTGACAAACTCTTACGTCCAACTAATATGTTGCTCTACTCGTAGGACGGAGGGCTTGATGTATATGTCGATCTGACAAGGTCATCGCCTTTGACACAAACTAGTAAGGTTGATTATGTGTCTGGTCGTGTGGTGACAGAAGTCGCACAACATAAACGTGTAAAGTATGAGGCTAAGTGCGTGGATATTGAACATGCTTTTCTCCCCTTCTCATTCTCTTCTTTTAAGGAACTTGAGAATGATGTAGTGACTTTACTGAAGGAGATCCGAAAGTTTTCTGTGATTCAAGATATTAGGTAAGAGAGTGTAGTATCATTTAAACTTTTTCTGATAATATTTTTTAAAAACATAAGTAATACACCTTTTGTTTTTTAATTTTTTATTATTCATTTAAACTTTTTCTGATAATATTTTTATTACAAAATTACGAAACTGAAAATATAGTACAAAAAGTATAAAGTTTAACAAGTAAAAAGTATTAAACCGATTAAAAATACAAAATAAAATTAATAAAAATTATTTTGTAATTTTAGCAGAGAGATAAAAAAAGTTGGAGATGATGAAATATAGGCAAAGAGGTAGCTATAATTAAAAGGCCGACAGAAGTGACAGGGATTTGACGTATGGAAAGAATGTGGGGCCTACAGTCTCTTTCTACGTCTAATCTTAACATAGTCAAATTTCCCGATTGACCGAGTTACACATGGGATTCTCATACACCATCCCGTAGTTGTTTAATGATATACAGTACATTTTTTTATATGCAATATATAACTTGTTTTTTAAATAAACAAAAAGCAGTTTGTTTGGCTTATACTTTTAGCAATATGATTATGGTAAGAGAGTGTAGTATCCCCTCATATGATAGTTGCTTTGCAGTTTGTATACCATCAGCATGTTTGACCTTCAGTTGTCTATACGAGTAATTCGTATTTTTGTTTTCGGGCCAACAAAGTAACTAGAAGTTGGTTCTAATGTGTTGTTAAAGTCTCTGGATATAACAAAATCGTTTCGCACGTGGAAGGCCTAGCTTGGAAGTGTACAGCAACACTCTAATGGTTTGCTACAAGTATACAAGAATGCAACGTAACAAAGTAACAAACTACTTCAACAAGTGGCATACGGACTACATTATGGGCCCGTTTGGTTGAGGGGTTTTTCTTAGGTTTTGGGTTAAAAGTTTTAAATCAAATGTTTGGTTGCATTTTTAAAAAATAGGTTTGGATACTAATCCTATATATTAGGGCATGTGTAAAAGTTAGGGTGGTTTAAGGGTTTTATGACACGTGGGGTCACATTATTTCTCATCCTCATCTTTTATTTTTTATCTCCTCATTATTAATATAATTAATCTTTAATTTATATTTTAATAATTAAAATATTTTTAAGAAAAATGATTGTTAGGCCTAATTAGCAAGCCTATTAGTATGCCTAATGATTTGATTGGTAGATTTGAATAAGTGATTGGTGGAAATTTGGAGAGAGAAAATGTACAATACAATTGTACAAGTAATTTATGCATTAGGCATGTATTTAGGCATTCATTGTAGGCCTAAATAACATTACTCTATTTTTAAATATTGTTTTCTCTTTCCTATCTCAAATCAAAATTCAAATACTAAACCAAATTTAAATCCATATCCAAATCCTAATCATAAACCCATCTATAAACCAAACAGAACCTATGCATCATATATGAAAACCACCACTTCTAGTAATTTACACAACAATACTAAAGGTTACTATTCATGAATTATAACCTTTAGCAAAACTCCAACACACTCTGGAATTCACTTAAATACCAAACTAATCTTCAAAACATATCAAACTTCATATTTTAACAAAATTTTAAGCCTAGTGATACAACAAAATAGTGCTTTAACCCATCTCTATATCTTTAATTCTTTCATCATCTTCCATTAACACTTCTTTATTGATAAAACATACTATTGTACGTTAAAACTTTATTTTATAGTTCTGAAAGGAATGATTTTGCACCCGCTGCAACGCGCGGGAAAACATATCTCGTTATATTCAATTGTGATCTTGCGCGAATTATTGTTAGTGGTAAAAAGAAAGCTAGGTTTCTTAGGACGTAATCATGAGGTAACGGTGATCATATTGACCAAATGCAACAAGTTTATATTTCTTAAATTTAGTTTTATTGGCGGTAGCACTAGCAGTTTTAGGAGCCATTCATATATATTTGCTCGAGACAAGCACTTTCAACAATTGAAGTGGAAACCGGTACCTTGATGTTATATCAGTCACTCTACACGTATAAACATATTCTTCGTATTGCTAGTGTGTGACACGATATTGTTGATCTAAGGCATTAACTTTACTCTTGCAAATAGATCTTGATCATAGGATATCTACACACCCAAATTTTATGATGAACTTGTTTGTAATCTAGCAAGCTTTTACATGCAATTACGGAGTACTAGAACTTTTACATGTCATAAAAAAGATTATATACAATAACAAAACTATGACTTTTAAAGTTTTATACAATGCAATTACTCCATTGTTTCCTATTATATGCGAATATTTACTTATATTTGAGGAATGAAAAATTTAGTACGTAGTAATACACTAGTAACCTATTTGAAAATGGGTTATTTTTAGTGGAACAAGTGTGCAAGTGTTGTCCTGTCAAATGTACAAAGGCCAGAAATTTGAAGGAAATGACATCTCACACGTTGTATGTAAAGTCAGTTCTCATTTCTTGCTTCCTCCCCTTTTTTTAGTAAGGACACTATGTACCTATATTTATACATTTTTTATTCCTCTACACCTATCAGACAATCAGTAAAATAAGGGTTGAGTTATTGATACGGTGGCTATGTTTTTATTCATACGGTGGCTACATTTTTTTATTTATTTTTTATTTTATTTTTTTTTTTTTTATTTTTATAATTTTGTTTTATATGTATAAAGCCGAAAATCTGAGCTATGTAAATATATAAAGTTTAATAAGCCAAACGCTTAAACATCAAAAATACGGAACAGAAACTGACAAAAAACTGTGTTGTACTGAAAAAAGCGGAGGACAAAGGGGGGACAAATGGTGCAGGCCTACGGGTTAGACCCCGTAGGAATAGTATATCCCCGTAAAATAATAACTTTTACCTTACTAATTCATGATTAATCACAGGCTACAAAATTTGAAGGAAGCGACATTTCACTCGTTGTAAGCAAAGTCACTTGTCATTCCTTGCTTTCTCGTTCGATATCTGAGATTTTTGATTGATAGAGTATATATTTATTGAGTCTATTGTTGGTATATCCGGATTAGGCAAAAAAAGAAAAAAGTTGCTCATAAATTTGTTAATGTATAATAATTTTGCTAGCATTCAACAAAGAGATAGAAGGTTGAAGTCAACAATATAAACCAGATATATATAAGCAGTTTCGATTTTGGAATTAATAATATAATTGTAAATATGTTTACACACATGTCAAACGATCACTTTGATAATATATGTAGTGAAACAGTTGGTGTTTTAGCTTCTAAGTTTTTTTTGAACGGCAACACTAATCGTATAACTACGAAGAAATACCATGTATATACAAGAACTAGGAAACTAATTAAAGACTAGCTAGGTGAGGTTTACCAGTGGCATGACACATGATATCTAGAAGTAGAAGAAACCAAATATGCAACTTGGTAATACTGACGTCAACAGTTGAAGTTAGGATACAGGGGGTAATAGCATCATCATTTTTTGTCATCATAATTTGTCATTCAGTTGTAGCGGTCAAACTATGTAATGCATAAGTTGTGGTGCATTAATCAAAAAATGTGGTGTAGGTATCAATTCTCTTAGGGCTCGTTTGGTTCGCAGAATGTTTTTAACGGAATTGGAATCTGTTTAAGGAATTGGAATGTGAAGGAATGAAATGTTAGAAATTGAAATTCTTAGGATTTAAAATCTGCCGGAATTGAAATCGCAAATACTAAGCGTATTTGGTTGGAAGAAGGAAATGAAAAAACAATTATATTAAAATATTTAAAACTTAATTTTAGTTTAAGATTAATAAACTAAATATTATTTAATAAATAAATTACTTATCAAATTATAATAATAATTTTTTAAATAATATTATATAAACTAATATATTAAATAAATATTTTTTATATAAAATACAATTATATTTTTAAAATATAAATTAAAAAAGTAAGCTATAAATAAATTATATTTAATTTAAAAAAATTAATATAATAATAATAATTTTTTTTAAATAAATAATAATTTATGTTCAATTTAAATAAATAATAATTTTTAAATCTTAATAACATGGTTGTTTATAAAAAAATAATAATAACAATAATAATTAAATGATCGTTTATAATAATAATAATAATAATAATAATAATAATAATAATAATAATAAAATAAAAAAATAAAATAAATAAAAATAATATAAATAAAATAATAATAATAATTAAAATAAAAAATAAAAATAAAATAAATAAATAAAATAAATAAATAATAATAATAATAATAATAATAAAGATAATATGAATTATTGGAATTGTAAGCAATCCTTTTCATATTCTTGGTAATGTTGAATTCCTATATATGGGATTTTGAGAGAATTTCATTCCATTCCGTTTTGTAAAAAAAACAGTAGGGAATGGAATTGGATTCCAAATTCTTTAAATTTTTCAACCAAACACGTTATGAAATGGAATTGAATTCCAATTCCACCAGAATCCCTAGGATTCCGCCGAACCAAACGGGCCCTTAGGATACAACAAACTGTAATGCATAAGTTGTGATGCACTAATAAAAAAATGTGTAGATATCAATTCTCTTTGGATACACATTCTTGATGAACTGTTCAGTAAAGATATCTAGCAAAACAAATCTTTTGTTTTGATGAACTGTTTTGAAGTGTTTATTAATTTCATTTGTCTAGCTCTTCTTTGCTTTTTGTATATGGATAATTAGATATTGTTTTAACAAATCTTTACACCAAAACCCTAGTTCAATTTGGATGCTTGTTTTACGCATCTCCAACTATCAGGTGTGAATATCACCTCTCATAATTCAAAACTCATATGACAATTTACTTCTAATTATTATAAAATCCACTTATAAAAATAGTCCAACCTACACAAAAAGTGCGTAAAATTTTATTTATTTATTAACACTTATTTATGTGTAAAAATTAGTTACATTAACAATTGTGAATTTTTTTTTGTAAAACAATAGATTTTTCACTCTCATAATTGTATAAAAAGAAGTTCGCATTTATGTGTGGAAAAATCTTAAAAATGTCGACATTTATAAGTATGAAAGTCAGTAACAACTAATTTCTTTACACTTTCTCAAGTGTGGAAAAATTAGGTGTTATAATTATTTTCCTCATTCAGGAGTGTGGAGAAATCTTAGATTCTCCACACTTAAAAAGAGTGCGGAGAAATCTTAGATTCTCCACACTTAGAAGTGTCATTATTATTATTATTATTATTATTATTATTATTATTATTATTATTATTATTATTATTATTTAATACAATTATAAGTGTGAATAATTAATTGTTTTATATGTTATTTTCACACTTTTTTAATATAATTAATTTTTATACATAATTAAGTGTTAATAAATTAATAAAATTTTATAAAATTTTCAAAGAGTGTAAATTGAACTTTTTTTTTTATTTAATCGGTTTTCGGACTTATATAATAATTTAATATTATCATCCAACGAGTTTTTCACCAAGTGTCTTCTTAATCTTAATGTGCAAATAATTGTTGCTAAGGGTTTTATTTTCATAGAGAACATTTATGTTTTATGGTTTTGTTAACAATAACTCATAGATTGTGGTTATGATTAATCAATTGTGTAAAATAGCATTTAGTAAACTGATTATTTCTATTTTTATGCATGTGTAATGATTGTACTTATAAAACATGCTCTTAAACATGAAATGTTTCATGTTAATTAATTCTTTACTTTTAATTATGGTAATTTTAATCACAACCCATAGGGTTGTTATTAACGAACACATATTTTATTTGCTTCACAAATGAAAGAACACGCTAGTTGCATCGTTAGATTCTTTCGTATCTATCTGCTTTAAAATAAAAAGGACACAAATATATGATTAGAAAGTGCGAACTATTTGTGCTAGTAGAATCTTTTTTATATGATCCAAAAATCATATATTCCCTTCTTTTTTACAATATTTACTTCGTATATTACTTCTAAGAAGTTATTTTGGGTACAATCAGAATTGGGCACTTTGAATCACATGCGATATATATTGGAGAAGGATTTTCCCAAGTTGTTTTTATAACTTGAGTCAAGTTGGATGTGTGTGAGCTATCGGATTTGATCCAATGGCTCAAATCTACCAAACCGCTAAGTTTTATGATTTATGCTTTGGATCACTTACTCAACCACATCCCTTTATCACTCGGAATTCAAGTTATATAAAAATATCGCACTTGGTATATACCCTTCACAGCATATATATATATTAGTGTTTTAAAAGAATTCACTTTTTAATCTCTTTTCATAGAAAGCTACTAGTTCCTTAAATATTGAGGTCATCATATCAGTTTATTTTTGTTATTTATCTTTGAAGCTTATGACATCTCTCTGTATAATCCACATAGGAGAGTAGAACTATTTTAGCAAGAAAGAATGAATGTACCATATTAATAAAACAACGTAGCTTTCGCCGTAAAAAAATTGAAATGCCAAAAATTTCGTTGTTAAGAATACAATGATATATAAATTTTACATGTATACTTGTTAACTTCAACTTTAGGTCTACCTCATGGAACAGAGAATTATATTTTGTCTGCCAGTTTCTTTGATCAATCTCTTCTGTGATACATATTGAAACGACAACACTAAATAATGACTCATATTCCACTCCATAATCATATGGA
Source organism: Chrysanthemum makinoi (assembly GCA_910596185.1). Taxonomy (NCBI): domain Eukaryota; kingdom Viridiplantae; phylum Streptophyta; class Magnoliopsida; order Asterales; family Asteraceae; genus Chrysanthemum; species Chrysanthemum makinoi. Next base: position 92,099,401 of record OU343221.1, on the reverse strand, counting down.
ACATAAACCGAACATTGCTTTTTTCATGTATGTCAAACAATCCAAAATCCAAGAGCATTTAATTTAACTCCTTTTTCGTATTCGTTTAGGGCCATTTCTTTCATCCTTGATCAATGATATCTAGCAAACACATGTTGTTTTATTACACTTACAGACTGACTTAACTATTAATAAAAAAAAGTCAGTCGTAACCTTTATGATAGTAACTAAAAGTAGGGTTTTTCTAACCGTGTCATGGTGTGGCCAATGTTTAAAAGTATTAAATGAACTCAGATTTTCACATTTACTTGTACCTGGTATTAATAAGCTTGGCCATTTCTTGCACCGTTGATGGAAGATATCCAGCTAGCAAACAGGTTGTTTTATTACACTTACTAAAACAGTTAATAGAATGCTAATTGTATAATGATTGTGACACATGTCTAGAAGATGAACTCAAATTTCAATATTTAGATTTTAGGTTATATTATTGATTTTCTTACTTTGTGATAATAACAATAAGTAATTTACCTTTGTTCTATATAGCAACAATTTTCTTTAAGAAACATATATGTTCATTTAATTTAACACTTGTAAACTTATTCCACCATGATACAAGTTAAAAAACTTTTAGTAGAGATGCATTTGGAGAGACGAGGAAAGCTAATAGTCCAACTCAAATCTAAACCTAGCACACATATGGTTTTTATAAGGATTACGCGATTCGGAAACATAACAAGTAGTGTCGAATAAGGTAATTACAGTATTTCAGCATACACGATCCATGCTTCACAGCATCACGCAAATCTTTTAAAGATACGTTTGACCAAAGTCATATTTTCAAATTAACCTCGTTAAAGAATGAAAGAACCACAAGCTAGTCTAGCAGTTAGATACGTGATCAAAACCAAGAACAAATATTAGGTACTTTCTGTCTTTGTTGCATAAATGTGCCACTACATCAAAAGGGTACGTCCACTGCTACTAAAACTGCTACAACCACTATAACTTAATAATTACTAGCTGTAATAGTGCTGCTGCAGGTGTTATCGTGTAAGCACTTAAATTGAATACAATCACCTACATTAATAAAAACCACACATTAACATTAAGCTTGGGTTCCTTTCTACAGTTCAACATCACATGGGGCAACGGATACGCGTAGTATATGCGCAGTATCCATGTCCCTAAATGAGTGGCCATAGAAAACTAAAACTAGACTTAAAGTAACAACATGAAACTAATAATCTTGATAACTAACCAACATGGGAGAACATAAAAAGAAGGATATTAAGGTTAACAACAAGATCCAACTTTGATTCTTGTATTACCTTTTTTTCTTTTGAAATTTAGACATGTTGTTGATGATGATGATCACCTGGTGGAAGAGTGAAAGCTTGGAAAGATGAAAAGCTTGGTGTGAAGTGTTGATGTTCTTGTGTTGGACCTCTCTTTCGTTTCTTTTTCTCGTAGCTGATTCCTCTTGCTTTGGATTGCAGATCGCGAACCTCGCGAAGGTAGAGCCTCACAGCACGAGCCCCAAAAGGGTTCGTTTCTGTAGGCCATCCGTTTTCTTCATAGGCTGCTCTGAGTCGGCCTATTAGGGCATCCAGACTGCCCCAAGCTTGCCTTAGAGGACAAGGACAAGGGGCAGGTGGATTAGGATGCCCGTAAAACGGACATATAGGCGTATGAACCTTAGTCTTTCCAAATTGGTCAAGGTAGCGGAGAAACTCAAGAACATGAGCTCCGCTGCACCGAGAAAGTGAGAGCGGTGGACGGTGGTTCTTCAAGTACTGACCGAAGGTGTTCCAGTCTCGACGCTTTTGGTTCTCGTAGCGGCTAGGGGTGGAAGTAGTTGAAGGTGAACTAGATGAAGAAACAGGTCCACTAGTGACTAAACTCCCGATGTTATGATCACTGCTTTCAGAATTGTTACACTCCATTTCAGGGTAGAGATCCATTTTTTGTAACAAAATATATATGGGGTTTCTTTGATTTTATAAGAAGGAATAAGGCTTTTCCTAATTTGGGTCTCTTACAAGAAGATCTGTAATAAGATATGGTTGTCGTTTTTAAGGTTCCTTTGTGTTCCTCTTCTATGAAACTTCTAGGGTTTCTGTGATGAAAATCAGAACACATGTAACACTTAAATAGAAAGAAAGAGATGACAACTAAAAAGTATACATATAGACATACAAAGTGTGAAAGTGTTTTGATGGATGTTTAAATGAATATTTCCATATAAGTGATGAGAGAGATTGATAAGAAAGAGAGTTAGGATAAGGTGAAAATGTGATGTTTGAGGTAAAATAGATCTGTTAAAAAAAAAAAAAAAAAAACAAAAACAAAACGGTATGGTAACATTGAAGCAAGGTCAAAGGTTAACATTTTCAAGTTAATGCAAAGTTAACCATATCGCCTATGGTGTTAACGGGGTGTTAACACTCCCATGTTAACACCATAAAGCGGTGTTAAATTTTTATTTTTATTTTTTTATTTTTTTTTTTTTTTTTATGCCCCTTAAAAATTTCTATTAGCTAATAAGGGTAAAAATGTCAAAAAAAAAATCGTAAAATACCCAAAAAATGATGAATTTAAAAGAAAAGTACTTACAAAAACAAAATTTTTTGTTTACTACCCACAAAAGCAAATTGTGACAAGTTTGACAACTTTTAAAACATTTGCCCTAAAATGTTCTATCTTGAGTTTCCAAAAGAGCTATGCTTATTCCACACAAGTTTCTTTTACAAAAAAAATCCAACAAAAATGACAAGATTTTACCACCTCAATGCTTTCACTTCTACTAACTAATGCTCCAACATGAGGGCCAAGAAGTGATGCCACATCATTTTATGATTTTAGAAACTTTAGGTTGAAGAAAATTCTTTCCCAAAATAGGGCAAGCAAATCACTGCAACCCTATGGTTCAACTAAAAAATGAGCACTTTTAGTAGTGAATTATGATTAAATGAGAAATAAAATGAAAATAAGAAGAAAGAACAATAAATCGCAATTATCTATTTAAGATGTATCTACAAAAATAGATGCATTTAAAAAAAAATATTTCTTTTATTTAAAAAGTGTGATTAAAAACACTTCTCTTTTTTTAATTTTATTTATTTCTTCACATTGGATCTCTTATAGTAGTATTTATTTGTATTAAAATTTTGTACAAGATATCTGCGATATTAAAATAAAAAAATTATGACAGTGAAAACAAAATATTGGATGTCGTTGTATGAAAATTACATTGAACCTGAGTTGTCTAGTACACAAAATAGTAAACGACTTGAGTGTGTCTAACATTTGCCAAATTAAAAGTATGAAAATTATTCTTTAGTAAGTTATTTATAAATAGTGTGTGTTTAAACCAAGACGAAATAGGACCATCTTTGATTTTGTAGTTGTTTTAAAACATGTTTAGACGTATATACTACTCCCGCACTACAACATTTGCTCTTATTAGAGAGGACTTTTTTTACCTTTTGGCGAGGACAAGTCTTCACTAAAGGTTACAAAGATGCTTACTCTCTCTTCTTTCTCGCTCAATAACCGTTTTTCCGGCCTTATTTTCCACCATTAAAATCCTAAAAAACCTTCATTTATGCTTCAGTTACTGATCTGATAATACTTTCATTTACATCATTAGATTCAGAATTTCATCGCAATCACATTGATAGTCTTTAATTTCATTTTGCGCAAATTTTATAGAAACCCTAATTTTGAGCAATTTTCTTGAGTTGATCTTAGTTGAATACGCATTGTTAATTTGACCGATATTAGTTGATTCATAGTTTTGATTGTATTGTATTGACTGAAAAACGTCATCTAGTCGACCTAAAAGAAAAACAAAATTTCCGGAAAAGTTTGGGGTCCTTGTTTGTAATAGTAATATTGTTAGAAATATTAGGAACAATAAAGCAGCTAGTGGAACTGACAAAGGTGGGGAAAATGTGTGTGTTAATGATGAAGCTAGGGAAGTAAATGAGAGTGTTAATCAAAGTATGGTAAACTGTGATAATGATATTAGTGGTATGAACGCTGATAATTCACAAGTTGAGAATGCTAGTAGTAACAATGATATGAAGGCTCAAGTAAGGAATGGTAATGTGTAGGAGGTTAATGCTAGTGTAGTGGTGAGTGAGAATGTTGATCTGTAGGGAAATGACAACAATGAAACAGTCAGGGTGAATTTGTACAGAAGAGTAGTGATAAGAGTACTATTGAGAATAGGGTGGATAGTGGTGAACCTATGTTGAATAAGATAAGAATAAGTTGTAATAAGACATATGCTGATGTTACAGTAAAAAATAAGATGGAATATGATGCAAAATTAACTACTATTCCTACTGAGATTGATAGTAATGGCATTGAAGTGGTTGTGTTTGATGAAGTGCTGGTAGCAAAAGGTAGTAAAAGATGGGAAAAGACACTGTGTGGGTACTTTGTGGGACATGGAATGTCAGTTAAACAATGGGGTAAACATGGTTTCAGTGACATTGTAGACTCAAACAATGGGATCTTTTTTATGAAATTTCATACTAATGAAGGTTTGGACTATATAGTCAATAATGGGCCATGGATGGTGAATAGTAAACCATTGTTTTTGCAGAAATGGGATATTAATATATGCATGGATAAGACTGAATCAGAGAAACTTCCTTTATGGGTGAGAATTTGTAATGTCCCACTTGAAGCATGGTCAGTTAAGGGGATAAGTGCTCTGGCTAGTAGGATTGATATACAAATGATTATAGATTTTGTTACAACTGCTATGTATAAAATAGGTAATGGGAGAGTTGGATTTGCAAGAGTGTTGGTTGGGTGTCTGCAAACAAGTGTCTTCCTGATAATATTGAGGTGGTGTATAAGAATGGAGTTAATGAGGTAGTCTGTAGGAACTCTATTTAAGTTAAATATGACTGGATTCCACCTAGGTGTTCTGAATGTTCAGGCATAATACCCAAAGGTGTTGGAAGAAGCAGGAAAAAGAAAATCCTAAGTGCAGTTAAAAGAATGGTAAGGGTGAAGAGAGAAAGGAAAATACTAATAATAAGACTACTAATGAAGAAGGTTTTATTGATGTTAAAAATAGGAGGAATGCTGGTATGGTTAAGAAAGTGATAAAGCAGAATTTCAAGCCAAATACACAGCCACCTAAACAAGAGAATAGTAAACAGGTTACTGTTAAAATAAAGCAACCTCATTAGCATGTTTATCAGAAAAAAAATGATGTATAGAAAGTGCAGGGTAGCGAAGATGAAAAAGGAGTTGAGAAAGAAGTTAATGATAACAAACAATCACCTTCTCCCAAGAAACAATCGCCTTCACCTAAGAAACCTTGGAATGTTCATGGGGAAATATTATTAGCTATGAAAAAAACTGCTAATAAGTATACAATACTTCAAATGTATAAGGTTAATGAACAGTGTGAGTTGAATAAAATAAGGAATAAGGAAATGATGGAGGAGTTCATAGCCACAACAAATGTCCTTATGATGATGATATGAAAAGCTGTAATTTGGATATGATGGCCTACTACAAGCAAAGGAAAGAACAGTTAGTGGACAAAGGAAAAGAGCCTTTTAGGATAGATAAGTGCACTAATGGTGTGGAAGATGATCTATGTGTTGATGAATTAGGAATAGCAAAATGCATGGAAGGATATGAATTGAAGGGCTTGGATGAGGGTGTTCTGAATGACCAATATTTCCCATGGCTTAAATAGATCTTTGTGGAAAATTAGAAGGGGGGTTGAATAGTTTTACCGTTTTTTAATTTCTTTTCTTTGAAAACGTTAAGACCCAACCTATGGAAACATCTGATGTGTCCAGATGAGGCTGTCTCTAGCAGAATAGGAAGGGCTACCACCATTGTCTCAAGCTTAGAAGTTGGGCATGACAGGGTTAACATTGCTAAGACCCAACCTATGGAAAAATCTAATGTGTCCAGTCCTCATGGACTTGATACAGGTGATGGACTCCCCAGTCAAATGGAAAATATAGGAGAAATGCCCTATGATGCACCTCACCCAGGAGGTAACACACCTGTAAGTGTTGGGGGCAGTGTGAAACTAAATGAATTGATAGCTATTTGTACCAATTTGACTAACAGGGTGATTGGCTTAGAGAATGAACTCAAGGAGACAGATTTTATATGGTACTGCTTACAGAAAACTTATTGTGAAGGTGAAGAAACTACAGACTAAAGTCAAGTCACTTAAAGCCAAAAGAAGAGCAAACATTGTGGAGTCCTCAAGCTCAGAAGAAAGCTCAGATAATGATGTTGATTTGGATGATTCTTCCAAATAGGGGAGGAAGATAGAAGATATTAATGCAAATCCTAATACTACATTAATTTAAAAGGATGCAGGAGATCAGGGGAGGTTTGATGATACAGATATAAGTGGTGATAGGCAACTTGATATAGAAATTTTGAACAACAAACTGAGCCTGTTAACCTTCAAGAATAAGAAACAGAACTAGTAAACTTTGATGCTCAAGAAAACAGTACAAATATGGCTACAAGTGAAAGATTTCATGTTAGTACTGCTGGTGTAGAGCAAGGTACTGCTAGGATTGTGTATGTTAGAAGACAAAGAGCAGACAAAGGAAAAGGTAAGGTGATTGAAGAAGAACCTCCAAATAAATTCAAGAAGAAGGTTCAAGCTCATATCAGCTTTGATCATGAAATTGCACAAAGGGCACAAGCTGAAGAGGAGCAAAAGATTGCAAGGTTTATGATAGAACAGAAGCTCAGAAGTGAAGAAACAGATAGGTTGGCTCAAGAAATAGCAAATGCAGTATTAGCTCAAAGGATCTATGAAGAAGATAGAGCAGCTATCCCTGAAACAAATAGAGAAGATGCTCTAAATGATCTGCTAAAGATGATCAAAAAACATCATAATGTAAAGAAGGCTGCTACAAGGAACAAGCCTCCAACAAAAGCACAAATGATGAAGCATATGAAGGAATACTTGAAGAATTAAGATCATAAGAAGGCTGGTTAACTGAAGGGAAAAACATATGAAGAAATTGAATAAATGTACATCAAATATTACAAGAAGGTACAAGACTTCATTCCCATGGAAACTGAAGAAGAAGGAAGAAGAATTAAAAGAGCTTGATTTTTATTGTAATCAGAGTCTTCCAAGAGGCAAAAGGTTAGTGAAGGTCCATCCACAGCTGAAGATGAAATAAATGAAGAAGAAGAAATATTGACTTAAGAACAGCTACATCACATGATGATGGTTATTCTAGAAGAAGGAATGAATTTGGAAGCAATACAGACAAAATATCCAATAACTAGTCAAGGAAAGATTCAACCAAGAGTTTGCAGATGATAAGGAGAAAGAATTATGGGTTGAATTGGAAAGACTGTTTGAGCCTGATCCAAATGACAGTTTATGGAAGTTTCAAGCACATGATATGGCAACAACATGGAAGCTGTATGATACATGTGGAGTTCATCATGTATCTACAAAAGATGGAGTTGATGTTTTCATGTTGGTTGAAAAGGAATATCCTTTGAGTGCTTGTATTCTCACTGTGATGTTAGCTGCTAAACTTAGAGTGGATGAAGAAACTAACATGGCAAGGGAATTACTTAGAAAGATATATTAGTAGGCTAAAGAAATGATGAAAAGAAGATAAGTGTTTGGAAGAATCCTCACAAGATCAAGGTTGAAGATTTAATTGAAGAAACTTGTTGATTTGGAGATAAATCACAAGTTTAGGGAAGAATTGTTGGGAATTAAAACACTTAACAGTTTGTACTGCTGATTAAATTAACAGTACTAATGGAGTTAGTACTGCCAGAAGACTTTGTAATGCTATGTCTTCCAGAATAAAGATTTGTACTGCCAGTGTTAGAAGACTTGTAAAGTGATATGTATATAAGATATGTAGGAAATATCTTATATAGTTAGACTTATACGAATATTCTGCATGATTAGAATATTGATAGTTATCTTGTAAAGAAATCCTTGTGCCTATAAAAGGTAATCCCAGGTTAAGGTGTTAGATATATCTTTGCATACGTTTTGCTTCAAGGTTGTAAACCCTAGTGATAGTCAGATCACTCGTATTATTTGCTTAATAATATTGAAGCGTTTGGTGTTAACTGTTTTTTCTAGCATTTTCTCATACATTGTTAATATTCTTCGAAGTATCATATAGTAGATTCCGCATACTATTTGGTAATAGTCAAAGTATCCTAGAAAAAGGCTCAAGTGTGTTTAGATCCTAACAATGTATAATGTAACTAGTTAATGTTAATTAAAAATTAACATGTTAGTTTTTGAGTTACTAAAAATGTTTGATTACATAAACTTTGTTTGATATGTAATGAACATTATTTTAGAAATATGTACCACATAGAAAGCATAGTGTACATAGAAGTTGTACATTAAAAGTGTACAAACATGTTTAAAAACTTTTGTGATGTTTAAATAAAACTTGTATCTATATGTAGATGACTTGACAATTTTTATGCTTTGGGTAAATAAACTTTGTCATTTTCATCAATAAAATTTAGCAAAAGATCGTATAATATAAATTAAGTTTTTTTAGACGGTATTTGTATTAACAATCTTAAAATTGGATGTTGGGATATTAGAGGTTTAAGTACCTCTGATAAACAAAGAGAGGTTAGGAATTTTTTTGAATAAGAATCTCTGACTGTATGTGTAGTTTTAGAAACATACTTAAAAACCAAAAAACTTCAAAAATTAGGTGATAGTATTTTTTGTAATTGGGAGTGGATTTCTAATATGCAGTTTTGTGATAAAGAGTGCAGAATTGTATTGGGATGGAATAGTGTGAATATTAGGTTGAGCATGGTGCATTGTGCAAAGCAGTCTATGTTATACAATGTGGAAAAAATTGACGAGAAATCTAAGATGTTTTGTACTTTTGTTTATGCTGCAAATGGTGGAACTGAAAGAAGGGAATTGTGGAAGGATTTAGATATTTATAGAAGGATTGTGGGGAAGGAAGCATGGGTGATGTTGGGTGATATGAATGTCACCTTATCACCTAATGAACATTCACATGGTTTCTCCTATATCTCAATCATATGAATGACTTAAAAGTTGCATTAATCAGATTGATTTGGAGGACATTGCTAGTTCTGGGCTTTTCTTCACATGGACAAGGAATTTGCTTAAAGTTAAAGCTGAAAATAAGAGTGGTATCTTAAAAAAGCTTGACATAAGTATGGGAAGTGAAGATTTGATAGATAAGTTGAATCAGGCTCATGCTATTTTCCTTCCTTATTTGATATCTGATCACTGTCCTAACATGCTTGTAAATCCTAAAGCTATCCAAGTCAGAAGAAAAACGTTTAAGTTTGCTAATTTTGTTTATGATAAAGAGGAATTCATTCCCTTGGTGACTGAATACTGGAAGGAAGAGTATCAAGGCTGCCATATGTTTTATACTGTGAAGAAGATAAAAGGGCTTAAAAGACATTTGAAGAAGCTTACTTAAAAATATAGCAATATTTTTGAGAAAATTAAGAATCTGAGAGGCATATTGAAGGTTGTTCAAATGAGAATTGATAAAGATCCAGAGAAAAAACATCTCAGAGTTGAGGAAAGTTTGATTCGAAAATATTATGCAGATGCCATGAAGGATGAGGAGAAGATAGTATTTCAGAAGGCTAAGATCAAGTGGTTAAGTGTTGGGGACATAAATAATGCCTATTTTCACAAAATTTTAAAAAGTAGGAATCACAAAATTAGAATTAAAACCATTTATGATGATATGGGTAATTGTTATGCTGGAAAGGAGGTTGCAGATCAATTTTTGAAGCATTACCAAAAGTTCTTGAGAGAATAAGTGCCTGTTAATGATTTGGGTCACATAATGTTAGGATTTTTAAAATCCATATTGAAGAGTCGGTCACCCCAACTATAGTCTAGCATATGTTAGTTCGTAGACATATCGTTATTTATTAGTTATTAGTTAGTTTATGTAACACCGTGGAGGACGAACGGGGTCTTTACCCGCTGTATGCCTGATCCACAACCCATAAGGGGCGTCTAGTATTTTGTATAAATACCCTCTTCCCTTAAGGGAGAGGGTTGGTTGTTTTCTCATAATAAACACACACATAGTGTTTTTCTATCGCTAGAAACTTCCCCTCTCTACTCTTTCTCTCTGTAACCATGGCTAACTTGTTCTTCCATAATCCCCGACCTCCCGAATCATATAATCAACATAAATAACGATCCTACAATTGGCATCAGAGCTTGGTTATGTTTATTTTGTTGATTTTGTGGTTCAATTCACGTTTTTGAAACTGTTTTGATGTTGCGTTTTTATGATGTTTTTGAAACTGTGGTGTTAAGTGTTTATGAATCTGTGATTTTAAGTAGTTTTTAAGCAGTTTTGATGCTGTGTTTTTAAGCTGTTGTGAATCTGCAGTTTTTAAGTTGTTTTGAAGACTTTTTGAAGACATTATGTGATGTTCTTGGCTGCGGTTTGTGCCGAAAAGGTGTTGTTCTTCGCTGTGTCAAAAAGAAGACGTTATTGGTTGCGGTTTGCGGTCTACATATGGTTCCTCACTGCATTTTGATGAAAGAGAAAATACTCAAATCTGGTTTTTCTGCATTTTGACCAGGTCAACTGCGGTTTGACCAAGTCAACTGCGATTTGTGATGGGTGCATTTTGGCTTGCAGGTTCTTGCGTTTTGAAGACCTTTACTAGTTTTTATGTATGGAAATGCTGCCAAAATTTCATGAAATGCTGCGTTTTGACAAAAGAAGAAGACACAATGACTTTAATGAAAAGTTTCAAGATCTCAGATCTATTATTCATGTCTTACAAACAACCCGTAGACCATTTCTGATCTAACACGAATGAAACATATCATCATTGATCCATCTAAACCTAACCAAATACCAAATCTCAAAGACCTTAGTCTAGAACCATCATTGCTCCAAGACCTGCGTTTTGACAGAAAGGTAGAAGAAGAAGACTGCGTTTTGACACTACTCAGAGTCTAATATGCGGTTTGGTTTGGGATCAAATCTTGCGATTTGTCCATATAAGAAGAAGAGATGAAGAAGATGAATTGACTGTTTGACCATGACCATGAACCAAATACCAACACTCTGGACTTCAGTTTCCATCACAAATACAAAACCAAAAAGAAAAAATTACAATCTGACTGTGATTGACAACGAAGTTACCACAGCCAATCTACTCATACCCAATAACCAATCTACTCATACCCAATAACCAACTCTGACACAATCTTTATCCCATCCTCCACTTATCACATCCACTACGACAAGACTCGAAACAAAAAGAAATACAAAAAGTAATCTCAGTTCACTATTTTGTGTGTATTGGTATATCAAGACCATTCAAGGTCCTCAACACAAAAGAGAATCATCAGCAATCATGACTCGAATACTAAATGTATAAATACAATTAAGGTATCTCAGATTCATTTTTGTGGGGTACAACAAACCCAAAGATCTATAAGATCATAAACACAAAAAAAGTTTATCATCATCGATCTGTCAATATTCGAACTCCAAATAGAGAACAAAAACCTAAGTTTTCATCCTTCTTATGTCGGTCGAAACAAAAAAAACCTCAAACATAAACAAAGATAGTTAATTATCCTACCCGTGACCCCTTAGGATCTTGAAGTCCCAAATGATGCCTTCTTGATTTGTCTTATGCTGAAACGGAGACAACTTATATTGGGCAGGAATTGTACTTATGGTTGAGATGACTTACGTTCTCAAGCTTTTTGATGGTAGTTAGATGATAATGAGATGCAATGAAGTTGATGGTGATTACTGAGTTTGGGAGATGAGATTCGTTTGATGTTGAAGTTAAGCATTATTTTTGTTCCCAGATCTGTTTTGAGAGAGAGTGGTGGAGTAGTAGGCGTATTTTTCCATAAGTGCGTTTTAGGGTTAGGTTACAAGTGTGATAGAGTGTATCTATCTTATACACACATTTAACAGGATGCATTTTGTAATTGGATCGGTATTAACAGTTTTTCTTGGATATCGATTTGGACCTTAGTGATATTCTCCTATGTGGACCACGAGTTAATACTTTCAGTTAGTAAAAGTAATATTGGGATCCATAATGGTTAGCGTGTATTTCACTGATGGGTTTCACTGATGTTTAGCGTGTATTTTTTAATGGTGGACCGACTATAATGTTCAAAGAAATTTTTATCCGTTTTTTTATTTATTTAAACTACACGAGAAGATTGTAGATGGGCTTTGAGATTGAATTGTATTTGTGTCGTTGGATGGGATCGTGGTTATTAATTGGATCGAGCATCAATTTTGCATTGGAATGGTTTAATTCAAGTATGGGCTGAAATGTTGTAATGCTCAAGCAAACGGATCACTCGTTTTATGAGGCTATGAGTTGGGTAGAGAAAATCCATATTGGACGTACAAAGCAATGTTGTTATATATTGGTTTAAAAGTGGTATTTTTGGTCATATAAAATTCTCACGAGGATACATGTTCACGGCTAGATTCTATAATTTGAACTAAAATGACTACGGGGTTGTTGTACGGTATTTCTTATTTGAATTTGAAGTGAGGTTTTCCAGGCGCGTGTACTTATTTCGTCTTTTTTCTTTCTTCCCTTCTGCGAAGATGACTTGTTTGGGCATATATTGAGTGTGATGAAGACATGGATATCTAGTTATGTTGTGCTTCTTTCTCTTTTAACCCACAAAGTAGCTATCACCTTTAGGAATTACATTGTAGTTCTAGGTGTCTCACGTAGTTGAGGATATGTTAAGAGGTTTTGTACAATGAGAGTACACCGTTCTTTTTCACAAAGGATAGTACAAGCTTAAGTAACAAATCTGGGGAATTCTACTTTATTTTCAAGTTTGGTATATCGGGTTTACTTCACCAAGTGGTCACAACAAATAGCCGACAGAATTCGAGGATGGTATGTTAGCCAAAGAGTTTAAAGGTTGAAATGTGATCAGCAATTCTCATGGGACATTCAATGCTACATATCATCAATGATACTTCATAGTCTAAAGCAAAATTTTTCAAAAATCTTCAATGTCACTCACGATCTTTCAAGATGTTTGCTTAAGACAAGAACTTCTCGTGCATATGGTTGTACATGTCAATGATGCTTCCAAAAGTTCGAAACCATCATGGGGGAGAAACATGTACTTTGATATTATAAGGTCAACCTCCATGGGGAATTAGTTTATACTACTTTACTTAGTAGGGTTTGTGAATTATTCTACATATTGGAGAAGAATTGTTGTTGATCTCTTGCATGTTCCCCTAAACAGATATTCACCAAAACCAAATTTGTCATAACACATTCAATCTGTCATTGTTTACAGTTTAGTCTTGGTTTTGTAAAATCCCGTGAAAGAATCGATTTCTCGGTTTAAATCATAGATTTGTAATCCCGTGACGATGGAACCTGTTGGAATCACTCCTAACTTATATTTCAAGTGTTAGTATTTAATACGTAATAGGTTGCTTAAACTAGGCTTTTATGTTAGTTATTAATGGCAAGGCTTATGTAGAAAGCCCATAAGCCTTGGCCCAAGCCCAATAAGGAAGGAAGGGACTAGACATGTTGCCCTAGCTCCCTTCCCTATATAAACACATGTAAACCTTCTCTTGAAGGTTGGTTGTTCACATTTATACATTTCCTACGCCTAACGTTTGCTTATTATATTCGTTTGTGTGTTTGTGTGTTCAACCGGTCTATCTCATCTCTATTTCTTTCATAAAAATTCTTGTTTTAACTTATGGTGACCTAACAGTGGTATCAATCGCCATCTAGTTGGGTGAAACACTTTTGTTTTTTTTGAAGTTACAAACTATACGCGTGGGTTTTGTGGTTTAACTTTTCATACGCCTAAAAGCTTTAGTTTTTACACTTATAAACTCAAGATTATTGTGGTTTAAGGTTTATTTAGTGTTAAAGTTTAAGTTTTTTGCATCAAGTTTCAAACTTTACGTGTGTAGATTGGTTTTAGATTGGTTTTTGATTCGTGTGGTACTTTCTACGCCTAAGAGTGAAATTTGTTTTGGATCATCAAGTTTCAAATTTTATTGTTATTTTGGTGATATTGAAGCTATTTCATCATTCAAATTAGGTTACAAAACACTTTTGAGCATAAAAATCAGTTTTGGTAAAAGTTGGTACTTTCTACTCGTACTAAAACCCTAGTTCTACTCGTATACTCTCAAGTCTATGCCTAAGCCTCAGATTCTACGCCTAAGGATTTCGTCATTTGATCTTCGAAGCTGTTGGTTAACTCAGTGTTTTCTTGCTTGGATAAGCCTGAAAACATTTCGACTTTGGATATCTTTTACACTTGGATAAGTGTAAAGGATTTTTGGATAAAACCTTAGTTTTACGCCTAAGCTTAAAGCTTACGAGTAGAAATTCTTTGCCTAAGCATTTCCTACGTTTAAGCTGTTAGGAATTGGAAATTCCATAAGGAAGTGTCGGTCACCCCAAATAGTGTTTTGCATATCTTAGCTCGTAGACTTTACGTTATTTAGTAGTTATTAGTTAGTTATTAGTTTAAGAAACACCGTGGAGGAAGGACGGGTCTTTACCCACTGTATGTCTGATCCACAGTCCGAAGGAGGACGTGTAGTATGTAACTATAAATACCCTCTACCTCCCAAGGTAGAGGGTTGGACCTTTCACTTAATCTAACCTTTCTTTCTTTTGTTTACTTTCTCTCTCTAGAAAGGCTCCCATTCCACTTTCTCTCTCTAAACTCTTGCATAATTCGACCCATATATTGAATGTATTATGTGTTTATGAAAGCCAATATGTTACAAATGGTATCAAGAGCCATGGTTTGATCACTCATCTTTCATGTTCTTGGATTTCTAGTGGTTTTCATAAGGTTTTTGGGTTTGAATGAGTTTAGAGTAGTTTGAATCATTTGGATCATTTCTAGTGTTAAAGTTTGGATCTTGATAGTACTTTTGTATTTAGAATCATTATAAGTGTTTAGGTTTTGGTTTGGAAGGTTTGAATCATCGTGGTTGAGTTGTTTATGGATTGAAAAGTAGGGTTTTTGAATGTTTGTTGGATGCAAGTTGTGTCTCGAATTGTGTTTCTTTGATGCGAGTTGTCCTAGCTTTGATGCGAGTTGTCCCAGGTTTGATGCGACTTTTCTATTCTGAGCTTGCTTATTGAAGCGAGTTGTCTTATATGCGAGTTTTCTATTGAGACAAATCGACAAGAAAAAACAAAGTAGTAGAAGTAGTGGGTGTACTTGTGTACTATGCGAGTTGTCAGCCTATGCGAGTTGTGTTTTATGTGAGTTGTCTGTTAAGCGATTTGTCGTTTAAGCGAGTTGGTAAACAGGGTGCGAGTTGTCTTGTACTGCGAGTTGTCTTATACTGCGAGTTGTCTTGGCTGCGAGTTGTCTAGGGTGCGAGTAGGGGTGAGCATTTTACCCGAACGGACCGGACCGACCGAAGGACCGACCGGACCGACACGGACCGAGACCGGACCGACCACATTCGGTCTAGTCCGCGGTCTCGGCTTTTGGGCTAATTCGGTCCTCGGTCCGGTCCGGTCCGGACCAAAACCGACGAATTTAGCCTTGTTGGACCGGACCGACCGAAGGACCGACCGGACCGAGACCGGACCGACCACATTCGGTCCGGTCTCGGTTTAGGATTTTTGCCGAACTCGGGTGTCGGTCCGGTCCGGTCTTGGCCGGTCCGGTCCGGTTTTCAGACCGTGCACACCCCTAGGTGCGAGTTGTCTTGGGTGCGAGTTGTCAAGGACTGAGATTTGTCAAATCCTGCGATTTGTCTATAAACCTAACATACAAATCCCTTGTTCGATCCGCGGAACAGGGGGTATATATAAAGAATTAGGGAATAGCACAAACTCAACCATAACACCAATTTATCTTCACTTCCTTATCATCTTCTAGTTCCTTTACTACATTCTACTTCTCACTCTCTTACGGTTTGGTCTTGATTTTAGTAAAATCCCGCGAAAGATTCTATTTCTCGGTTTAAATCACAGACTTGTAAAATCCCGTGTATACATCAACATCATGTCTTATACTCCTGATTCAGTGATTTCAGAAGTACTTAAACTGTATGATGCTGTAGACAGCCATGAGAATATTAGCTATACTAAATCGTTACAGATGATGGAATCAATCAACGATGATTTGAGTTCTTCATGCTCTAAGTCCAATGAGAAAGATTTGCACTTGCTCATGCTACAGAATGCCATGCAAAAAGAATGCTGCATTGTGCCATTTCAGCAACTTTACTCTCACCTCATGTTACTTCTTCCCATAACAATGGAACGAACATGTAATGCCCTTTTCCGTCAGGACTTATCCACATTAACAGGAACTTTGCTGTTAAATTTAGAGCAACTGGAGCTACAACTTGACAAAGAGAAGGTTCCAAAGGATAGTTCCATTGTTGCACTTCAAGTGATCCACAAACAATTTCAGTCATTCATTTGTAGGGAATTCACTTTAGATTATGATTCTCATATGGCTGAAATGTCGTTTAATAATCACACTGGAATGGAAATTAACATGTTCATAGAGAGATTAATCCAACTCATGGATAATGTGGAGAAGTATATTGAGGAAGTTATTCAGAAAGATGAAAAAGTGGATGAGTGTCGAGTGCAGTTGAGAGATAGTTGTGATGAGTCGGGTAATGTATCAGTTGAAAGATCGGGTGTTGCTGAATGCAGAATAACAGAGACAACAAAGAATGATGTAACCAGCTGTTCAGTAACTCATGTCAGACAAGATGTGGATACAGAAATCAGAAGGGTGAATGAATGTCGAGTGCAATCAAGAGATTGTAGTGTTGAGATGGGTAAAGCACCAGATGATGGATCAGTTGGCATTGAATACAGGGGCTCAGAGGCAGATAAGCTTGAAACAGCCAGTAGTTCAGTGACTCTTGTTACACATGATGTGGATGCAGATATCAGACCGATAAATGAACGGGTATCATATGATGAGGTACCCTTAACTGTTCAACATAGTGCATCTGCTAATGTACATAAACAAACTAATCTTAATGCTGAACATGATTCTGATAAATGTTCCTTGGTTGAGGGTGAGTCTAATAATTTCAAAACAAATGATATGGTTGATAAAAAGGCTTTTGATAAACTTTCAAACAAATTCTCAAAACTTGAAAAACATTGCATTTCACTTGAAATTGCAATACAAAGAAAGGAGGAAAGTTTTCAAACTAAGAAACCATGTAAACATCCGGAATTTCCTGAATTTTTTGAAATAAACTATTTAAAAGCTCAGCTTCAAGCCAAAAACTTGGCTATCAACAATTTGAAGAAACATATTTCTAATATGCAGGTGAAAAGTAATTTGGTTACAAGTAATTCTGATGTTAATACTATTGATGATATTCAAATGAGAAATGATGAATTAGCGGTTTGTGTGGCCAAATTACTAAAGGAAAATGAGTCTTTGAGAAAGCATCACATAGAACTAAGTGACTCTGTCAAAGAAGCTAGAACTAAGTCAATAGAATAAACAAACTCTTTGATAGTAAAAATTGATGATCTCAAAGCTCAACTTCAGGAAAAGAGTTTCGCTATTGTTGCCTTAAAGAATGATTTTAGAAAAAACAAAAGGAAAAGTGTGAACACTAAGTTTACAAAACCGTCAACCTTGGGGAAGCCAGTTTCTCATCCCACTAGAGACCGGTCCGTTGTTAGTCAGCCTACTGCATTCATATCTGAAAGAACAAAATCTTTAAAGACAAGGCTTGCCTCCCAAGTTGATGCGATAAAAGTTTTGTCAAAACCAGTCACTTCACTTGAGTTACCTATGAATAAGGCTTCTAGCTCCGTTAACCCTCAACAAGTAGCCACTTCTACTCCCAGAACCTCTAGGATTAGTTCGAAAACAGTGTCAAACCAAGCATTAAAACCCAGAATTCATATGATATGAATGACTTATGGAAGAACTATCATCTAGAAGAAGCTAGGAAAAAGGCACAAATTTGAAAAGATGGAATTTAGGTGTAATACCTAGGGTGATGAATTTCACGAGATTTCAAGGCACTTCTAGTAGTAGTAAACCATTACCTAGGAACACTCAAAAGACTAGGGGTTGGCTTGTATCTACGAGTAGTTACATGAAGAAGAATGCTAAGCATGTAGAAAATGAAATTAGAAATTCTGAGTCTTTTCCGAATAAGAAACATTTTCCTAACTCACATGCTAAGGTACAATCCACTAAGACTACCAACATGGCTAAGGTTCAATATGTCATGAAGCAAAACAAACCTAAAACTTCACCTAGATGGATCCCAACTGCTAAATATTTGGAGTCTAGGAATACCAATAAGTCTTCCACTGTGCATAAGAATATCAACAATCCTAAACCTTGCCATAAGTGGATACCGTATGGTAGAATGTTTAAGGATGTTGGACTTAGGTGGATACCTACCGGAAAGCTGTTTACCGATGGCAAAATCAAGGTTGACCGTGAAATCCCAAAGGGTTTGGATACTAATTTCACTAACCAATATATATGCAATCAAGCTTGTAATGTTAGTGCAGGTAATCCTTACTCAGTTGCAGATACTTCGATCCTTCACTACATGGACTGGCTTAAAGTATGGATAACAAATGGATTGATATCTAGTAACTCATGGGTTCAAGTAACTCAACCTTGATATTCAATCTGCTATGACGTCTGTTCACATCAGTTCAGGCCTCGTTCTTCAACATTATGGTGTCTGTAAATAACACTTCATGCCCCGTTCCTCAAAGAAAAGAAAAGTGTACGCCTCAGTGCGCTTTATCTTCAGAAGAAGAGAAATCTTCATTTTTATGACCATTCTCATCGACATTCTTCATCAACAAGCTTCATGTTTTTCCATGCTCGATCAATCCTCAAGTGGATTTCCGTTCATTGGTATATATTCTTATTCACTTGCTCAATCAAAAATGGCAAACTTCATTTGCAGTTTTTGAGGGGGAGAAGAGTGAATATACTACATGTTGATGGATGCTTGAGTTATGGTCATACGACTCTCCAACGCCTAATGTCTTCACTCACTAAGGAAAACTGGGATTTACTATTTGGGATTCATGATTTTTCAAGATATGTTTGATGAGTACTTCCAACCTCCAACGAATGGTGATCATCCAGTTTCTGAAGCTCATGCTCCGGTTCCTACTGACTCAACTGGTTCACCATCTAAGAAGTACTTCTCGGAATTCTCAAGAAAACTTATCTCCAGTTACTTCACAAGGCGTTGATAATGACTATCATGATATTGTAGTTGCACTATTGAATAATGATCCGCTCTTTGGTATTCCTTTGCCAAATATTCAAGGATTATTGTTCCTCTCATTGTGCATGCTATAAATCAACCACATGAACATTAAGTAAAATGACTACCTCATCCGCTCGAAGACATTATTGGTGAATCTTCCATATCTGTCTCTACATGTATACCTTTAGGAAGAATGCATTGATGTTGATGAATCATTTATTCCGGTTCATTCAGTGGGTCAATGTACATCCAATTGTATGTTTATTCATGTGTTGGACATTTGACACAAGTTGATTACTTCGAAGTTAATCATTTATCACTTATTTGAGATTGAAGTTGACTTTCACAATGGCGTGTTCTTATTTGATAACTTGCTCGGGCTTAAGAATTTGAGTTGAAGACTTGGTTTTTCTAGTTACCAGCAGTCGGGGTGGATGGTTAAAGACCGACAATGTGGATAATATCAAGAGGTGTTAATGTCTCACACTTTGTTTGAGTAGTGAGTACTTAGAGATTTGCTTGAAGCATAGATTCTCGACACCA
Source organism: Chrysanthemum makinoi (assembly GCA_910596185.1). Lineage (NCBI taxonomy): Eukaryota > Viridiplantae > Streptophyta > Magnoliopsida > Asterales > Asteraceae > Chrysanthemum > Chrysanthemum makinoi. The sequence goes on along the minus strand of OU343221.1, from coordinate 92,079,572 downwards.
TTCTTCCATCATTAAGTGCAAGCTTAAGATACAAATGTAGGGAATTCGACTTCAGTTTCAAGTTTGGTATATCAAGTTTTCGTCATTAGTGATCACTTCAAGTTGTCTAAATATGGGTTGATAAAGATAGTCAGAGAGAGTTTCTGTAGCAGTTGATTCTCACAGGATTCAGTTGAGCTAATTGTTTGTTCTTCTCTATTTCAAGAGTATTTGGCGTGTATAATGTGTTGCTGATTCTGAGGTATCAAAACCAGCAAGGGGGAAGGAGATATACATCTAAACACACAACGAGTACACGTGATGAACTTAATACTTCTTATCTATTGAAGTAATCTCGGGAAAGACAAATGTCATAACCGCAGAGAAACTCAGTGTTTAACTCGTAGCCTTTGGTGTGTTATTCCAACTATTTGGGGGAAGGATGTATTATTTCAACTATTTGGGGGAAGGATATATTATTCCAACTATTTGGGGGAAGGATGTATTATTCCAACCATTTGGGGAAGTGGTCTCTGGATACTTTTGGTATGTGTTAACTCAGCTTTCAGTAGGAAGAAATATGAGAAAAATATGTGGAGCGTGAGATGATATTGCTTATCGACATCTTCTATATGATTTATGGTAGTGCTTTCGGTTATTGCTTCATGTACACAATGCAATAATGATTCCAATGAGATCGCAACCATCAGGGGAGAGATATGTGTACATCAAGGATGCACGACATGTTCACTCGATCGAGCTAATTCAGTTATTCCGGAGTTGACATCCGCAGAGATGATTAGTGACTCAACATGTACATGGATGTCATCGTCTCTACTCTTGTTGGGTACATGTGTACATTATGGGCTAATTGGTTATATGTTAGATAACTGGAATGCATTTGGTGAAATGAAGATGTTGATATATTGTTCTCCCGAATAGACAACTGCTCAAACTCGAAAAGTAATGTGAACATCGAGGACGCACAACAGGATCATGTGATCAGGCTTAATCATTTATTTCGGGTTTAATAACCGCAGAAATGATCTGTGTTAACTTGTTACTTCGTTGTTATCGTCTTCTTCGGGTTCTTGAGCTTCATACAATTAGACTGTTTGCTTCACTTCTTCTTCTTGGGGGAAATGGTCTTTTTACGAGGATTGTCGGTTTGGGGGGAGGCTGCCAAAGATTCACTTTTTGATGGCTCAAGTTCTTGCGACTATTCAAGAGCTACGAATTCTTTGGTGGTGAAAGTTTAAGAGATGATGACTTCTATCTTCTACAAAGTGCTGAACGATTTCCTTATCTCGGTACTCGTATCCTCATCTTCTTAAACTATTTCTCTATCTATGTAAATAATTTTCCAAAATATATATATATATATATATAAAACCAGCAAAAAGAAAATACAAAAATATAAAACCTTCAAAAACCCATAAAAATCAGAAAATCTTAAAAACACCAAAAATATGTTTTCTCAAGACATGTCTATTGGTATCGATAACATCTACGGTCTTAGAAATGTCATTCAACAATGGCACAGGACCATAGATGAAGTTTGAGCAGAAGGTGTAAATATTTTTTTTCAAAACATGTCTCAAAATATGGCTTGCAGTTACTTCAGACTGTAACCCGGGCTTAAACCATGGTTTGCTATTATTTCAGATAGCAACACGCTCTTCAAGGAAGGAAAGTGTTGCGCTAAACCAATTTTCAAAAATTTCGTGCACTTATCCTAAAACAAAAACAAGGAAAGCATGTTGTCAAAAGGACTGCTGTTCCTACATAAATGTTTTTCATTCAAAAATTCTTCAGAAAAATATTTGTTGTTTTAAAAAATGGTGGTAAATTGAGTTGCTTGAAATCAATCAGAATCAGAATGTTCATAAATTTGCAAAACCCAATCAATGACTTCAGCATAGTCAAAACTTTTATAAAATTAGTCGTTGATTGAGGGGGAGAATGTTTTTCAAATTTATATCATCTAACGGACTTATCTGTTGGATATTGGATTTCACATACACATCAAACCATAACACAAAGTGGGCGTATAATGGTGAGTTCTAGAGAGAGAAAGTTAGAGGTTTAGGGAACTTAGTGAGAGAAAGAAAAACTATTATTATGAGCTCCAACTCTCTACCTTGGGAGGTAGAGAGTATTTATAGTCTTACATAAAACGCCACACAACGGGCTGTGGATCAGGCATACAGTGGGTAAAGACCCGTCCGTCCTCCACGGTGTTACTTAACAAAATACTACTTAACTAAATATAACTATGACTACGAGCATTCTAACGATTACATATACTTGAGGTGACCGACTCTTTAATACCGGAATTTCTAATTCCTAACAATCTCCCCCTAAGGGAGGTCACCTCAACCATATACTAAAATGACATTGAATACAATCAGATATTACATTAACAATTGATCTTGCATTCTTGATGTAGTACTTTGCTCTGAAGCTCGTAGTCATTGATTCCACTCATTGCATGTTTGGTTAATCCAAGTGGAGGTCTTTTACTGATCCACGTGATAATAATGTTGAGCCAGCTTTTGAGATCATCATCTAATAGAAAATCTCTGATACATCCATTGTGGTGTTGGTATTATGTGATGTTGTGACATTCGGACCGACATGCTCACATTCTGGATCATGATATATTCTCATCAGAGTAGCGGAAGCTTTAGTTGATTCATGATATTGGCAGCAGCGTAGCAGAAGCATGGAGTGAAAATATCAGAGTCATTGATGCACTAATCATGATTTCTTTTGAGATGAATGTGTTAGGTGAGCATGCGGCTATGGATTGACCGCTTCATTCTGATCAGCTGCAAACGTCGGGGTGTACCTGCATAAGACAGTTAGCAATAAAGCGCACGAAAGTGTCTTTGATCACTTTCGATGAATTGAGGTACACGGCCCACGGTTCCCCGTTGATCAGTACAAGTACTGCCTGTGATCAGGTATAATTCCGAAGAATTTCCTTGACAGGGTTTCGCAGCTGCTCTAGCTGTTCTCAAACCGGAACGTCTCAAAGAAGACAACACGGAGTGAGTGAACCAGCGAATTTACGTCCACTGATTGATGAAAAGAGATTTGAAAAACAATCGTGTATTGCTCAATAGAAATTGTTTTTGCAATATAACGAAGGTTTTAATGAAAATCAATTATCAATCATAAAACACCTTTTGATTTGAAAAATTAGTACACGGTCGACGTGCTAATGAAAAGAGTTTTAAAGCACAAAGACCGGTTTTTCAAAGGTATCCGTCAATCCATAACCTGAACCAGGATTGATTCAAAAGATTGAATCGCCCCATTGTTTCTGTTCAGTTGTCACATGGTTGATCTGTATAATAGATCTCACATGCCACCTACCAGGAGCTTGTTAGATGTTGGCTCCAGAAGGCTTTCCATCTTCACAGTGAATATGTAAACACATCACTCAGATGTTCTGGCAATACCACAAGGATAATGCGTAGGACTCAAGATATAATCTCTCTTTCCACATTGTGTGAAACAGAGAGTCTTCATTGAAAGTGTCCTAATGAGATTTATTGATGATCTCGTGGCACTAGACTCAATTTGTGCATATTTGGATCCTATATCGGAGACTAGGGAGAGGGTCTCCTCCTTCAATATCAACAATCTCTAAGAGAAAGTCGATAGATAATGTCGGTTCCCGTGAGAATGAAACAAGTCCTTTTAAGAGGAACTTGAGTGGTTTGGAAAGTTGAAGTGCAGTGCGTCACTGGGTCCATGACGTCTTGTCTTCAATACCGATGTTACCATCAGTAGCATATGAATTGAACCGGTTTCTGCCCTAAGGTTGAATAAATGGAGGGCTATTTGTTTTCACCCTTTTCTCATTCAATTCTTTTTAATTCTTCAACCCCTTCAGTGCTTACCGAGACTTCATAGCTAGAACCTTGTTGGGTTTATTCCAGTACTAGCTCAGTCTTAGTCCGCACTCTTCCCATATCTCATTTTTCTCCTTTTATCATCATACCTAAGAACTCTACACTAACTAGTGGATAGTCCCTGGGTAGATCCCTCCGGTTCTGGCGGATCATGGGAACACATACCTAACCTTATCGTCCTTATATCACCATACATAATGTAAAGTTGGTCGGTCTTTTTGGTATTGTTCATCTGCCATAGGAACCAATTGAAAACCATTTGAAAATCAATCCAGATACTTATGATATTTTATCAAAGCATTTTGTACCTGAATTGTTTTTGATATTTTTAGAAGAAGAACTCCCCTCAACATGTGAATCAAGTATTTGAAATAGTTTTCCACACGGAGGCAAGAGAAAGAATTAACTTCTTTGATTACCATTTTCAAAAAAAATATCAACATCACTTCCCTAATCGAATCAAGTAGATAAAGCATTTTGGGGAAGGATGAGGTTTTCATGATTTTGCTCCCCTCAATATGTGCCTCGAGATTTGAAAAGAGTTTTGCACATACTAGAGGGAACCTGCACCTTGAGATAAGTTATCACGTTTCAAATCATAGGTTTAAGATAGATGCTCCCCTCAACATGTGCATGGAAAATTTGAAATCGTTTGTCACATGTGGGAAGGAGAGCTTGTACATCCTTATAAAACCATTTACCGAATTATCAGTTTAAATCCAATTTAAATCACACATTCTCCCCGATCACAATTATCAAATCATTTGAGATTTGTGATCTCTTATAGATTTAAATTGATTTTGAAAGCTTTTAAGGAGAATTGTGACTTGATTATGAAAGCGTTTTAACTGATAATGATCGGATTTTAAGACTTTATACTCCATTGATAAAACATGCTTGAATATCTTTTGAAAACAATTTAATGCCAAATAACTTTTTAATTTAATTGAAATCATTCTCCCCTCAATCAATGACATAGGTTGTTGATTGAGAGATTGATATTTTGACAAATAAGTCCAGATGATTATCAAAAATAGAGACTGAGTTATTTTTCAAAGCAGTTAGTTTTCAGCAGATAAATGATTAAAGAATCAGAGCATGGAATTTTGAAAACATGATAAAGTATGGCTCTGTTCTTTCTTTGAAAAAGCGGGTTACTGCCTGAAATGACAATAAACCATTGTTTCTCTTTCTCCCAAAAATATTTTTTGATTTTTTTATTTATTTTTTTTTTTTAAATTCGAACAACATCTAAAGTCCCGTGTCATTCTTTGAATGACAGCACAAAGACCGTAGATATTATCGAACCGAGAAAACGCATGACAAAATGACAATATTTTTGAAGATTTTTCGAATTTTTCAGATTTTTATGGTTTTTGAAGGTTTTATAATTTTGTATTTTGATTTTCGAATAGATATATACAAGAGATAGATGAAGATAGACCTTTACTCCTCGTCTTCCTCCTGAAGACGTTTGAGTGTTTCTGGTTGAAGACTTTTCAAGCCAAGACGTGGAAGAATAAACTCAAAACGTTCTCTTGGAAGAGCTTTGGTGAAGATGTCTGCTAACTGATATTCAGATCTCACAAAATAGAGTTCCACCACACCTTTTCCACTTGTTCCCTGATGAAATGATGTCGAATGTCGATATGCTTTGCTCTTGAGTGTTGAACGTTGTTGCATGAGAGAGCAATAGCACTTTTATTGTCACAGTACAGAGGGATTTTGTTGAATTCAAAGCCATAGTCAGATAATTGAGATCTCATCCATAAGACTTGAGCACAACAAGATGACATGGCTATGTATTCAGCCTCTGTAGAGGAAATAGAAGTACTCATTTGCTTCTTTGAAGACCAGCTCACAAGCTTATCACCCAAAAACTGAGCACCTCCAGACGTACTTCGACGAGTATCTTGACATCCTGCATGATCAGCATCTGCATAGGCTGTTAGTGACATACCGGTGTCCTTCGGGTACCAAAGTCCCATATTGATGGTTCCTTGGAGATACCGAAAGACCCGTTTAACCGCTTCAAGGTGCTTTTTAGTAGGCTTAGCCTGGTATCTAGCACACATGCAAACAGCGAACAAGATGTCTGGTCTACTAGCTGTGAGGTACATCAGGGATCCAATCATACTACGATATTTTGTTTGGTCAATCATGATCCCTGAGTGGTCCTCATCTAGTTTGGTTCGATCAATCATGGGAGTGTCAACAGGGTCACTTGAATCAAATCCAAATTTCTTTAAGATCTCAGTTGCATATTTAGATTGATTTATGAAAATGCCTCCGGGACTTTGCGAAATTTGTAATCCCAAGAAAAATGACATTTGTCCCATCATTGACATTTGAAATTTTGAACTCATTTCATTAGAAAACGATCACATTCCATTGGGTCAGTCGAGGCAAAAATAATATCATCAACATAAATTTGAACATGAGTTAAATGTTTGCCTGACTTCCTGGTGAACAATGTTGGATCAACTGCTCCTTTGCTAAATCCGGTTGATAGAAGAAACTTTGACAACGTATCATACCATGCCCTTGGAGCTTGCTTTAAACCATTAAGGGCCTTCTTCAAACGATAAACGTGAGTAGGATGCTCTTGATTTACAAATCCTTCAGGTTGGCTGACGTAGACGACTTCTTTAAGATCTCCGTTCAAGAATGCCGTCTTTACGTCCATTTGATAGACTACCATGTTCTTACTTGCAGCATTAGCCAAAAAGATTCTAATTGCCTCGATTCGAGCCACAGGAGCAAAAGATTCTTCAAAGTCTATACCCTCCTCTTGACGGTATCCTTTAGCAACTAATCGAGCCTTGTTCTTCAACACATCACCATGCTCATCAAGTTTCACTTTGAAGATCCATTTTAGAGCAATAATCATAGCACAATCTGGAGCAGGTACTAATTCCCATACATCTAGTCGATCGAACTCATGAATTTCATCTTGCATAGCATTGAACCAGCTATCTTCATTCATGGCGGTTTTAACATCTTTTGGTTCGATCTTAGAGAGTACGGAGTTGAAGAAGCACCATAAGGCATCGGTTGCAAGTTGTTTCCGTGTGGATACTGGACGAGAGGGATTTCCAATGATGTTGTCTAATGGATGATCGTGAGTCCATTTTCTGAGGTGTTCATGTGGTAGTTGTTGAGGGACTGAAGTAGCAGAGTCGATGTCTCCTGAAGAGGATGGTTCTGAAGAAGATTCAGGAGCAAATATGTTTTCAAATGGAGCATCTTCAGGATTAGCAAAGGGATTAACTTCATCATTGATGCCAGAAACAGTTCCATGATGTACATTTGAAGAATGATGATTTGTTGATGAGACGGAAGGATCAGCAGAAGGCGCTTCTTGACTTAAAGATATTGAGACTGAGGGATTGACTTCATTCACTGGAATATGAGCAACCTCTGTTGTAGGGATCAACACCTCATTAGTACTCGGATCATAAAGTTCATCAAACATAGGATCAAACAATTTCCTTAAATCATCTTCAGATGGAGGTACATATGGCGTTTCTTGAGAAGAGTTTGGAACAAGGGATGAACCAATTGGACTGATTTGAAGTGCGGGTCCAGAACTGAATTGTTCAGGAGCCGTTTGACCGGTCAGCTCATCAAACGTAACGTGAATTGTTTCCATGATGTTTCGGGTTCTTTTGTTGTAGATTCGGTATCCCTTTTTGTTTGGTGCATACCCTACAAATACTCCAATGTCTGCTTTAGCTCTAAGTTTGCCTAAGTCTTGACCCTCATTAGTTGGATAGCACAAAGCTCCAAACACACGAAGGGAAGAGAGATTAGGTTTTCTGTTGTGGACAAGTTCATATGGTGTCTTTCCATGAACAGTGTGAATCAGGGAACGATTTTGTGTGTAGCATGCAGTGGCAATAGCTTCAGCCCAGAGAAACATTGGAACTTTTGAGTAAATCAGCATTGTTCTAGCAGCTTCTACAAGAGTTCGATTTCGCCTTTCAACTACACCGTTCTGTTGAGGAGTTCGTGGAACACTTCTTTGATGGCTGATTCCAATGCTTTCATAAAATTCACTAAGTTGTTTGTTAACAAACTCAGTTCCATTGTCTGTCCGGATAATTCTGACGGTTTTGTTAAGTCGAACCTGCAGCTGTTTGATGAGTTTGATGATGATATCAGGAGTTTCATCCTTTGTCCTTAAGAACTTGACCCAGGTGAATCTAGAGTAATCATCAACTATAACTAACACATATTTCTTCCCAAAGATATTCTGCACTCTCATTGGTCCACATAAATCCATATGAATTGTATGAAGAACTTCTGTGACAGAGTTAGTAGGTTTGGGTTTATGGGCATACTTCTTGCTTTTTCCCAATTGACATGCTGAACAAAGATGATCCTTTTCATACTTTAGTCGAGGTAAACCTACAACTAAGTCCTTTCTGGAGAGATCATTGATGGTGCCGAAGTTCAAGTGATTGAGACGTCGATGCCATAACCATGACTTTGTTTTTGAAGCCTTTGACAGCAAGCAAATTGGAGAAGACTTCATCATATCTTCTATAGAGATGGTGTAAAGATTTGAACCACGAGTTCCTCTTAAAAGTTCCTTACCATCAAGTTCTCTAACAAAACAAGTATGTTTTCTGAAGGCTACTTCTAGATCAGAGTCACAGAATTGACCGACAGAGAACAGATTATGACCAAGACCTTCCACATAGTATACTCTAGAGATAACACTATCACCAACAACATAATCACCATAACCCTTAATTGCACCGAAATGATCATTACCGAATCTAACTGTCCCGATGAATTTGCTCACGAAGTTCATGAGCCGCGACCGGTCTCCAGTCATATGCTTGGAACAGCCTGAGTCCGGTACCACAGAACGATTTGAATGATCTGCAGTTGAACACAGACAAGAATGGATAACTGGATAATTGGGATCCCCATGCAAGAATGGGTTCCACTTGGTTAGTAACAGTAATTGGAACACCCACATCAGAAATAGAAACATCCATATCAGAAGTAGAAGCAATGGAATCATTGGGAATAGATGCAATGCTGGTGTCTGTATTTGACCTATTCAAAGTATGTTCACTTCTTAAGGGAATAGTTCTACCAGTAGGCATCCATTTTCTAGTGGGCATAATCTTAGTAGTTTGAGAGCAAAACTGATTATTCTTATGGCCAAAAGGTATCCAATAATAACCTATCTTTATAAAAGTTCTTCCTGTGGGTTTCCACTGTTTTCTAACAATCTTTCGTTTTTGCCTTGTTGCCTTATTTGCACGATTATTAGCATTAACAATTTTAACTGGGCATTTGATAGCATTAGACAAAACATTCACACCACATTCATGATTAGCAACAGAATTCAAGCAGACATCATTACAAGGTATGCAAATAGTATCAGAATTCGAATTAATTACAGTACGCCTAAGGCTAATACTAGAATCAACACGATTCGTTTTATTCAACTCAAGCTTAAAGTTCCTAGATTGGTCTTCTACTCTCTTCCAATGCACATTCTTAGCTTGCAAGGTCCTATCATTCCTTGTATTGTCTTGAGACTTTGACCTGCTTGCTTTAATGTCACTGATTACTCCTGTAGAGGGAATGGAAACATTAGTTGGTTGATCTAGTTTTTGCATTCCTGAACTTGATGTGCAAGGATCTGAAGTACTAGAAGGCACATTAGTGTATACTTTCTTAAGACTGTGATTTGAGCTTTTTGCAGGCACACTGACGTTCACTTTCTTAGTACTAACAGATCTGGAATCTGAACTACTTGAAGGCACATTAGTGTTTCCTTTCTTAAAATTGGGCATAGAACGGATTTCCTGCTTGGAACTAGGCATAGAACAAGGCATCACAGCTTTGCCTTTTGCACCTAAGGTTAAGGATTTGGGACATGTTGCAATTACACATTCTAGCAACTCTTGAGATCGTTTGGCCTGGAGGCAAGCAAACCTAATTTCACTATCAAGAGGTTTGTTAATGAAATCCTCTTCGACAATCTCACGGAGACATTCTAGACTATCCTTAAGGTGAGCACAGTATTCATGAAAAGCATGTTCATTATTCCTAAGATGAGGAGGAATATATTTAACTGTCACAGTGTATTTGCAGTCTAAGGGTGACTTTGAGACAACATTCTTATTGAAAACAAGTGGCAGTTTCCCATTTCCCTGACTTCTCAGATTCTCAATTTCCTTTTGTAAAGACGTTATTTTTTCGTTGTTTTGGTCACGGGTGACTTTTATTGAATCATATAACTCTTTAAAATGTCGTTTAACTTTTTCATTTTCTTCTAGAAAACTCTTGTTTTCCTTTTGTAAGGCATCAACTAAGTTTTGAAGATGAAAAGTTTGAGAATTCTGAGAATCTAAAGGAGGAGGCATTTGGGAGCCTGTCATATTGTTCGTTTGACCCTTTAATTGAGAGATTTGGGCTTTCAACTTTCTGATCGTGTTGCACTGAGCTTGAATCTGTTCATCACGTTTGTTAATTTGAAAACTGCATCAAACTCTGGAGCATCTGAGGATGTCTTGATATTTGAAGTTTTGACATTTTCTTTAAGATGTTGATATTTTAGTTGTAAATTAAAATGCTCAACTTCCAGTTTAGAAAAATGTTTAACCAAATTGTCGTGATCATCCAGTTCAATTTTCTCGTTTAGTTCAGAATTAGTTTTTTCAAGCTCAATGACACGATCATGGGAGACTTTCAGTGCAACCGATAATTCATGAAATTTGGAAGCATTAATGGAACAATTTGTAGCAGTGAAAAACACATCCTGAGTAATACATTCAGAAATCAGGTTCTCATTTAGTGTATGCAAGTTCTTCCTCTCAATCTCATTATATTTTAGTGCTCGCTCATAGTCACTAACTTCAGCTATCATTGCATCAAATTCCTTTTCCATTCCCTTAATATCAGTTTCTATCCCCTTTTAAGACTCTCAAAGTGATCTTTTAGAAGTTTAAAGAAAGGCATGACCTCAGTTAAATAACATTCTTTCATTTGCTCAAAACCTCTTTCTCCTTCCGTAATACCAGTGGGTGTGATCCTTTTCTTGCAAGTTTTCTCAAAATCAACAAATAGTTGAAGTATAACATATTGGCTAATTAAGGTCTTGCTTTTAGTGGCAATTGTTCTAGGAACAAGATGCATTGGTGTATTAGGAGGATACACAGTCGCTCTAGGCATTTTCCAAAGAGGAGGGTTTGTTTCAACAATATTTTCAGCTTTCCGCTTATCTAAATCCATTTTCCAGAAAACTTGTTCGGGAGTCAACAATGTCTGAGGTTTAAACATGTTCAAGGAAATCCAGTTTTCCTTCTTGTAATCATGGGGTGTGATCTTTATTTTCTTCTCTCTACATTTAGGATCATCTAATTTCTTGTTCATCTTTTCCCTAGTGACTTCATCTGATTTCTTATCTTCCTCAGTGCACTCAACGCAACTAGGTTTCTGTCTAGGTTTTAGGATTTCATTGCCATCATAAAGAACCTTATGAGCATTTCTAGCCCTTTTAATGACCTCTGGATTTGGTTCCTCAACAAGGGGAATGCTATGCTTATCGCTTAGGACCCTATGCTTAGTGATCATGTGAGCAGTCTGAATGGTGTTCCCTTGTATGTACAACTTGTTTTCAAGTTTGTTTTTCAAAGTTTTCAGATTAGAAAAATCTTTCAAGAGTTTTGATTCCTTTGCATTAAATTCTTGCTTAAGCATTTTCACATTTTCTTGAAGTTCTTGTTTTTGCTTAGCAGTTTTAGAAAGTTTTTCTTGCAAGGAATTTAACTCTTGTTTTAATACTTCTTCTCGAAAATTACTTTTTCTAATAATTGTACGCACTTGGTCATCCATTTCCTGCTCACGAGTGGTCAACTCAAATTTAGCACGTTGTTCATAAATAGCAACACGTTCTTTATAGGCATTTAATTCAGATATTACAGAATCATCAGGGGCACATGCAGTGTATTCATCAAAAATATAGTCATTGTTGACTGCAGGAGATGCATCACTTGGTACAACTTCACTTTCACTTTGTTTCACATATTGATCATATGGGACAACATTGATATTACCCATATTTTCACTATTTGATACAAAAGTTTCAGTTGATAGTACTTTGTCATGCATCTTTTGCACATCAGCATCATCGTATAGTTTTAGTACCTCTGAGATGAGTGTGTCTTTGGATGGGCCAGCTTGTGTTGAAGAGGAGACCTTGGGAGAAACCATTGGAGAAATGCTAGCCATAAAGATTGTGTGTGTAGTAGGTCCATCATCCACATCAGAATCGTATGCATCACAATCAGTGACTTGAAAGGCATTCTGATGATTGTGAACTATCTCCTGAATAGGCTGCTCATCCACATCTGCATCATAGGTCTTGGCATTGCCCTCAGCAAGAAACAACAATTCCTCTTCATCCAAAGTAGCACCATTATCCTGAGCTTGCACAAGCAGCATCTTATCTCTGAAGTAATCAGCATTCTGTGGACGCTTTGGAGATGTGCAGTTCCTTGCAATGTGTCCCTCACCACCACAATTATAACATTTGATCAGCTTAGCTTGACCTTGATTACCATTCCTTCCTCGATTCTGATTAACAACATAACCTCTACCAGCTCCACCTCTTCCCTGATCATACTGTCTTTCCTGAACTGGTTGCACCACGATCCTCCCATCTTTAACAGTAGCTTGATTGTGTGGGTTAGATGCTGTTCTGAGGTTGTTATTGGTTTGTGGGAGAGAATTCATGTTTTGACTGATCAGAAGAGCTAGTTGATTAATGAAATTACCCACGTGTGCATCAGCATCAGCTTGTTTGAACATGGGATCAGGAATTAGTTTGTGATTACCATTTCCCATGGGTATGACTTGTGAGGCTTTGGTTGTGATTCCGATGTTTGAATAGAAGGCAGTTGAGTCATTAGACGAGCTTGTCTCTCCCTGGTTGGTTTTGAACTGATTAAGAACCAATTTTTCAAACATAGCATGTCTCTCATTCTGAAGAAGGAAGGCATAGAGTTGCTCATAGTTTGTATTCTTCAATCCTTTAGTGAGCTTCACAGAAGTGACAAACTTGTGCCATTCGGGATTCATGTTGTTCACAAACTTTGAGTTCAGCTGAATGTTAGGCATAGTCATTCTGATGTTCCTCATGTCATTCACCAACTTATGAAATCTCACATAGTACTCATAGACACTCTCATCTGGTTTCATCTTGAAGTGTTCAAATTCGTCATAGAGTTGTGATTCTCTGTCTTCCATAGTTAATTCTGAGCCTGAGAGAAGCATCTTGACATTATCCCATACTGCCTTTGCCTCGGTGTTGTGATTGATCAGCTTGTAGATGTCTTTAGGAAGACCTTGAAGAACAATGTTAGAAGCCCTGATATCAGCATCGAATCTCTTTTTCTCCTTATCATCAAGCTCATCATACATCTTTGGTCTGTCCATTCCGTAGATCAGAGTTCCATCTTCAGCAGTATCAAGTACATCTCTAGTCGTCTCAACTCGATACGGTCCTTCATCAATGGATTTGAGAATGTTGACACCATTTTCCTTTCCAAGGCAGTACAATCTGATTCGTTGAGCCCAAGAATCGTAGTCAGTTCTATCAAGCATGGGTGGACGAGTATCTGAACCAGCTGCTTGAACATCCTCGGCAACAGTGGAGATGATAGTAGGAACGTTGGTAGACATGTTAACAGATTATACGGGATTTTATAACTCTATGATTAAACCGAGAAATAGATTCTTTCACGGGATTTTACTAAATCAAGAGAAAACCGTAAACAATCACCCAAGTCGCTAGAAGATAATGCACCAAGTCGCTAACACCTAATTCGCTACACCCCCAAGTCGCTAAAGTCCCAAGTCGCTAGACAAATGCAAGTCGCTAAGTAGTAACTCGCTAACCCTCAAGTCGCTAGCAAAATTTTGGCAGCAATTCGCTACTCAAGTCGCTAAAAATTCAAGTCGCTAAAGAGCAACTCGCTTCAGACCAAGTCGCTACCACCAAGTCGCTACCCGTAGTGGAGAGTCCACTACTTGTACTGTTAATCGCTAGGTCTAAGTCGCTAGCTCCAAAACTGTAACTCGCTACAAAATTGTGAAGCAAGTCGCTACGAAGAAATAGATCCGTATATCAAGTCGCTAGCAAGAAAAACCACATAAACATCACTTTTCAATCCAAAACAACCCAACCAAGATGATTCAAGCTTACCAAATGAAAACCTAAACACTTGTGATGATTCTAAACATAAAAGTACTAACAAAATCCAAGCTTTAACACAAGAAATCAACCAAATGATGCACAAACCACTAAACTTTTTCAAACTCAAAAACCACTAGAAATCCAAAGATGTGCAAGATATGATCTAACCATGGCTCTTGATACCAATTGTTGGATATTGGATTTCACATACACATCAAACCATAACACAAAGTGGGCGTATAATGGTGAGTTCTAGAGAGAGAAAGTTAGAGGTTTAGGGAACTTAGTGAGAGAAAGAAAAACTATTATTATGAGCTCCAACTCTCTACCTTGGGAGGTAGAGAGTATTTATAGTCTTACATAAAACGCCACACAACGGGCTGTGGATCAGGCATACAGTGGGTAAAGACCCGTCCGTCCTCCACGGTGTTACTTAACAAAATACTACTTAACTAAATATAACTATGACTACGAGCATTCTAACGATTACATATACTTGAGGTGACCGACTCTTTAATACCGGGAATTTCTAATTCCTAACATTATCTAATTATCCTACGTGCTTAACTGGAAAAAGATGTTTGCCTATGTTGAAGGACTAGGAATCTAGGATATGATTGTTAGGATTAGATTACTAAAGTTTGATAAACACGTTATTCCCATGCTTTACATGATCTGATTGATATGTTGAATTGACTTGTACTAGTCGATTGATGTTTGGGTGTTGTCGACCACCTTATATCTGTTTGTGTTGACTAACGTATGCAGAAAAGATGGTTTATAAGAATGTTCCCGATCCGGATCCCACAAATGAAGATGATTGGATGCCGAAAGGAAAGGGTAACTATATCTTGGGTCGACAAAAGAAGAAACGGAGCTTAATTGGATCTCTATTAAGATTTGGCATGATATATGCAACGTCAGAGGTCTTGATGCATCACGGATGGTTTTCTTCATGCCCTACAACAACAACAACAACAACAAAAGCAGCTTTAACCACCACGATCTTTGTGCAGAAATAGTAGTGGATGATACCATTTTTCTTAAAACAATTTTGAAATTGATGTTTTTGAAAATGGAAAAATATTGTTTTGAAAATAAATTGGACTAAATTTTGGAAATCACCGGACTTCATTTTATCAAAACTTAAGTCACTCAATCAATGAATACGGTCATCGATTGAGGGGGAGAGTGATTTAAAATAAAATATTTTCAAACGATATTTCATCTATCAAGTCCGTTTGTGCTAAATAAGTGGTGATCTAAAGATTTAATGTTATGTCATGGTATGATTTTCTTTAAAACTCTAAGATCTTTCAAAATGAAATTTTTTCTGTTCTTGTTTGATCGTGAAATTATTTTATTTTACTTAAAGATCTTTTAAAAAAATCATACCTGACACTAACAATCTTTAATGTCTAAAATTGATCCTTATCAATCATTTTTCAAAATTAAATCAAGCAACATCTTTCCCCAAAATTTTCTAAATGATTTAAATCATTTGGGATCACAAATCTCAAATGGTTTGATATTTTTGATCGGGAGAGAGATCGTGATTTAAATCTCAAATCGGTTTTAAAAAGGTGATTGTTTCAAAAGCACTTCTTCCTTCATGTGCCAAACGATTTCAAATACATAATGCACATGATTGAGGAGGAGCATTTAACCAAAAACCAGAAGAGTATTTAAACAAGGCCACATATTCTCCCATGTTTTCCAAACCTTATTAAATCACTTGGGATCCAAAATCTCAAAGGGTTTGATATTTTTGATCGGGGGAGAATTTGTGATTTAATATGAAATTTGATAAAAGATGATCGTTTTGATTCAAAGTGCAAGTTCTCTCTAATATGTGCTAAACTCTTTCGTATATCGATGCACATATTGAGGGGGAGCTAATGGTTTCTGTTGGCAATCGTGAAAAGTACTTCAAAAACCTCTTGCCTCTATGTGCAAAATGATTTTCAAATATCTAACGCACATATTGAGGGGGAGAATTTACCAAGAAAATCAAATGTCTATTTCTATGGAAATTGTTATCAAGAAATTATTTCAAAGAACTCTTGCCTCCATGTGCTAAACAATTTCAAAATCATATGCACATGTTGAGGGGGAGCATTTCTAAATGATCAAAACAATTAAGGCACAAAATGATTTGATTTTATATCACAAGGATTTTTCAAATGATTTTTCAATTGGTTTCAAGAAGGAAACAACAATACCAAAAGACCGACCAAATTTACTTTATGCATGGTGTTATAAGGATGGTTAGGTTAGGTATTCGTTCCCACGATCCAGCCAGAGCCAGAGGGATCTACCCAGGGACAATCCACTAGATAATGTAGAAGTCCTTAGGTATGATGAAAAAAGGAGAAAAATTAGAATACGGGAAGAGTACGGACTGTGACAGACCTAGTACTGGAATAAACCCAACAAGGTTCTAGTTATGAAGTCTCGGTAAGCACTGAAGGGGTTGAAGAATGAAAAAGAATTGAATGTGAAAAGGGTGAAAAGAAATAGCCCTCCATTAATTCAACCTTAGGGCAGAAACCGGGTTCAATACATATGCTACTGGTGTCTACTAAGGTAACAATGGTATTGAAGACAAGACGTCATGGACCCAGTGACGCACTGCACCTAACTTCCCAAGCTACTCAAGTTCCTCTTAAAAGGACTTGTTTCATTCTCACGGGAAACCTACATAATCTATCGACTTTCTCTTAGAGATTGTTGATATTGAAGAAGGAGACCCTCTCCCCAGTCTCCGGCATAGGAAACCAAATATGCACTATTGAGTCTAGAGCCAAGAGATCATCCACAATATCTCATTAGGACACAAAATTAATGAAGACTTGTTGTTTCACACAATGTGGAAAGTAAGTATATATTGAGAGTCCTACGCATTATCCTTGTGGTACTGCCAGAACATCCGAGTGATATGTAAAAATATTCACGATGAAGATGGAAATCCTTCTAGAGCCAACATCCAACAAGCTCTTGGTGGGTGACATGTGAGATCTTTTCTGTAGATCAAAATTGTGACAACTGGACAGAAACGATGGGGCGATTCACTTTTGAATCAACCTTGGTCTAGGAAATGAATTGACGAATACTTTTGGAAAAACCGTTCGATGTGCAAATCTCTTCTTTTATCTAGCACATCGAATGTGTAGTCATATTTCAAACACAAAAATTATTTTTGATTGAAAAAAATACTTTTGGAAAAACCGTTCGATGTGCAAATCTCTTCTTTTCTCTAGCACATCGAATGTGTATTCATTTTCCAATACAAAAAGTATTTTTGATTGAAAATTGATCTTTCTTATAAAACCTTCGTCGTATTGTAAAAACTCTTTCTTCTAAGCAATACGCGATTATTTTCAAATCAATTTTTCATCAATCAGTGAATCTCAATTCGCTGGTTCACTCACTCCGTGTTGTCTTCTTTGAGACGTTCCGGTTTGAGAACAGCTAGAGCAGCTGCGAAACCCTGTCAAGGAAATTCTTCGGAATTATAGCTGATCACAGGCAGTACTTGTACTGATCAACGGGGAACCGTGGGCCGTGTACCTCAATTCAACGAAAGTGATCAAAGACACTTTCGCGTGTTTTATTGCTAACTGTCGTTTGCAGGTACATTTGGACGGTTGCAGCTGATCGATATTGAGGAGTCAATCTGATATTTTCATACTATGCTTCTGCTTACGCTGCTGCAAATATCATGAACCAGTAAAAGCTTCCGCTACTCTGATGAAAAGATGTCATGATCCAGAAAGTGTGAGCATGTCGGTCCAAAAGTCACAACATCACATTAAGGCCTTTTATGATTTATAAAAGTAAAACCAAATTTAATAGCCTGATTATTTTAATGAGGACCTTTTATGATGTATCAGGAGGTGCTCTTTATAATTTATCAACTGATTAGATCATGTTAATGCAACTTCATTGGGGTCTAGCCATGAAATATAGAACCAAAACATATGCACGTTTAGATTTACGAAACTCATGATTACCAATATATGATATTGGATCATTTATGCTTTTTAGTGCTTATGATTGTATTACCGATAGTCTAGTACTAGCTAAAACATTGTGCACTTTCATCTACTTGATATTGCATTTGGAAACATAAATTCTTTTTGGTAATTGGTTTTTTTAGTGTAAGAAAGCATACATCAAATGCACATTTAATTGTGGAGTTTTCATTTAGTTGTGATATGACAGTGATGTTTTCATTTACTTGAAAGTTGAAACAGAACACTGAGTCTATGACATAAACAAATTACAGAACCATGAGTTACATAATTATGACAAGGTGGTTTATTAAATGGATTATTGGCCGAATTTTAATATGTTACTGTTGTATTTATAAGTTTCTCGCATTTACTTGGTACTTGTAAAATATATTACGTATAAGTATTTTATTTTTTATTTTGTTAAATACTAAACGCATCGTGTCTAAATTGCGCTCGCATTCGCATCACGCATCACGCATCGGCCTCGGGGACCTTGAGCGCATCGGATCGCAAAACGCAATTTTAAACCAAGCATACAATTACTAAACGTCGCTCCATTTTTTAAACAACAGGATAATACTAACACACCTTGGGTTATCACACCACTTCCTGAGTCCTCTAATGATGGTCTCCAACACAATGGTGCACAAATTAATGGTCCTTTACCTTCATTCAGTAAAGTAAAAACCTTACCCGACAAATGTCAAATTCTCAAATATTTTGAAAAATTTATGTCTGACATCAAACTTTTGGAACGTGAAATTGAAGTTCATTCTGAAATAAAAGCAGAACATTTTCAATCGCCACATGCGCGAAATCAAAGAGATATTTTTCAGAAAAGACTTTTACCCCATGTCCGAAATTTGAAAATGTGTGCAATCTATTGGGAACGGGATCTTCAGAAGGAGATTGGGCTTATGAAAATAGTTTTCGAGCAAACAGAAACATCGATTTCAAATACTAAACGTAAAAAGAAAATGTTAAGAAATCATGTTGATCGACTCTTGGAAGATGTTATCTGTGCTGATACCATCAATGTTGTGTTGTTACATACTGTTGCATATACATTTGATTATATTGTTGTTGATTCTATTGACTCTGTTAAAAATGTTGAGAATATCGATAATGTGCCGCAAATCAAATCTTTGAAAATTGAAAACGAGAGATTGTTAAATGAACTTTCGAATGCAAAACGTCGTCTTCAATGATGTCAAAAAGATTGTCAAAATCGAGAACTTGCTTTGCAAAACAAAATCAACCAGTTGCGTGAAAAATCTTTTGATCCAAACTTGAACAACTGGATGATGACAACATGTCTTTATAATGTCAAATTTCAAAATATGAACAAGAAATTGCCAAAGTCAAAAATGAATATGGTGTCATATTTAATTTGCTTAAACAGACTCGTGAAAAAGCATCACAAGAACTCGATAATCATCTTGCATACACTAAAGATGTTTTAAATGTTAGTGGAAACATTCGCTCTGAAAATCAAGATTTGTTGCACACTATTATTGAGTTAAAAGCAAAGTTAAGAAAGTTTGTACAAGATAAGTCTAGTAACACTAATGTTCTTGCACCTGGAAAGTTTAAAATTGACTCTAGAACGCCTAATGACACACCACAAGATACTAATGTGCTTCCTTCCACTGATACAAGAATAGTTGCCTCTTTTCCCAACGTTAGCACTTCACAGCTTAAGAGCAAAAACAGGAAGAATAGGAAGTTGCAACATAAGAGAAGAACAATAAAGACCTCTGAAGTAGAAGAACACCTTAGGACTTTGAATAAAACTCATGTTGCACCCACTTTAGACATTGCGTTTGACAAATGTAATAGCCAAAGTGATGTAACGAATGCTGAACCTTTAAGTACTCTGAATGTTTTGTTTGAAGCATCTTGTGTTGGTTGTCGTAAAAGCATGTTTTCTGGTTGTCATGATAAATGTGTTGCTAAGTCTATCTTATCTCGCAAGCAGAATAATAGAAAACGGATTACCCCTAGGCCCACTCATGCTTCTAAGTCTATGCTCGGTAATCCACCCTCTAGTGTTTCTGCTACGATCATTGATGTACCCATAGAACCCACTTCACCTACTAGGAAGAAAATATCACCTAGTGCATTCACTAAGACCAAAGCTAAAACTAGTTGGACTTGGCAGAGATGGTTACAAAATACACCTAGCTTTAAATGGATTCCTAAAATCATTAACATGTGTGTTTCAACTATAACTGTAACGGAACCCTCTAACTCTTCGGGTTCCAACTCTACCTCTATTCCACCTGTGTCGTCTGTGTGTAATGCAGGTGATACAGATCATCCTCTGGATTGTTGATAGCGGATGTTCCCGGCACATGACAGGCAATATCAAATTGTTATCAAACTTTGTTTCAAAGTTCATCGTACTGTCAGTTCGAATGATCACTTCGCAGCTATCATGGGCTACAGAGATTACATCAATGGGAACATCAAAATTAGCAGAGTTTATTATGTGGAAGGTCTTGGTCACAATCTCTTTTCAGTCAGCCAATTTCGTGATGGTGATTTGGAAGTTGCTTTTAGGGAGAAAACTTGTTCCATTCGTGATTTACAAGGAAACGATCTCATGTCTGGAAACCGTACATCAAGTCTTTATACAATCTCAATGCAAGACATGATTGCTTCATCTCCCATCTGTCTACTCTCTAAGGCAACATCTACAAAATCCTGGTTGTGGCACCGTCGACTTTCATACTTGAACTTTCAAACCATAACCAATCTTGCACGATACAAACTAGTTGAAGGTCTTCCAAGGTTTCGGTATTCTAAAGATCATCTATGCTCAGCTTGTGAACAAGGGAAAAGCACTCGTGCTTACTTTCATTCAAAGGTGGAACACAGCTCTTAGCATGTGCTTCATCTTCTTCACATGGATTTGTGTAGCCCGATGCGTGTGTAGACGATCAATGGCAAACGCTACATTCTTGTAATTGTAGATGACTACTCAAGATGGACTTGAGTGTATTTTCTTCGAAGTAAAGTTCAGCTCCGGCACACAGTCAGACAAATCAGAACAGACAGAGGAACTGAATTTGTGAATCAAACTCTTCGTGAATACTATGAAAAAGTGGGAATTGAGCATCAAACATCCATTTCACGGAGACCAGAACAAAACGGACTTGTTGAAAGACGAAACCGTATGTTAGTGGAAGCTGCAAGAATGATGCTAATTAATTCAAAACTTCCAGATTACTTATGGGCAGAAGCCGTGTCAACTGCATGCTACACTCAGAACCGTTCTATGATAACCAAACGCCACAACAAAACACCTTATGAGCTTATCCACAACCGCAAACCGAATCTCAAACACTTTCATGTATTTGGTGCTCTATGTTACCCGAATAATGATTGTGATGACTTTGGAAAGCTCAAGGCTAAAGCTGACATTGGAGTATTCATTGGATACTGTGAAAACTCAAAGGGATACCGAATCTGGAATCGTCGTACAAGGGAGATTATGTAAACGATTCACGCTAATTTTGATGAGCTTACAAAAATGGCTTATGAGCAAAACAGCTTGGAACCCGGACATAACCGTCTAAACTTCCCCCAAACCCCATCATCAGCTGATACAAGCTTTCAGCTTACTCTTCGACAAATGGAACAACTATTTGCTCATCTTTTTAGTGATGATATTGATCAACGTGCTGCAGATGTATCCAATGTTTCCGCTGCTCAACCCGATAATACTCCAATACCTGATACACCTGAAACAACAACAAATGTTGCTGACGCACCTGCAATTGATTCTACAACAACAACCAAACAAACCGAATCCAATGACGCTGAACCAGCTGATGATCTTCTGAATCATGATGTACCTACACCTGCAGATTATGATCGAAATGCGTTCTTTAACTCTTTCGCTAATGAAACTGCCACTTCCGATGTTGCGGAATCATATACAAGCCATTTGAATCCACCTAATCTGCATAATGTATATCAACATCAACCCTCCACACATCGTTGGACTAAAGACCATCCTCTTGTGAACATTATTGGAAACCCAAATCAACCAGTCGTAACTAGACAACGCCTTCAGACTGACGGTGAACACTGCATTTATGCACTTACCGTTTGTCAATCTGAACCAAAGAACATTAAAGAAGCAATGACTTATGACAACTGGATATAATCCATGCAAGAAGAACTTAATCAGTTTAAACGTCTTGAAGTATGGGAATTGGTGGAACGACCAACAAGGGTCTACGTCATTGGTCTTAAATGGATTTGGAAAAGCAAGTTAGATGCTGAGGGTACGGTAATCAGGAATAAATCACGTCTGGTGGATAAGGGTTATAGACAAGAAGAGGGGTTTGACTTTGAGGAATCATTCGCATCGGTTGCTAGACTTGAGGCTGTACGGATTTTTTTGGCATTTGCGGCTCACATGAACATCACGGTCTATCAGATGGATGTCAAAACTGCTTTTCTGAATGGTAAACTGAAGGAAACGGTATATGTTAGTCAACCAGAAGGATTTGTTGATCCAGAGTTCCCTAATCACGTCTACAAACTGAACAAGGCTCTCTACGGTCTCAAACAAGCCCCTCGGGCGTGGTATGATGAGTTATCATCCTTTCTTCTATCCCATAATTTTGTCAAAGGATCGGTCGACCCAACACTGTTTATACAATATCACGGGGCACACATTTTAATCGTTCAAATTTATGTGGATGACATCATTTTTGGGTCAACCCATAAAAAGTATTCAAACGCTTTTTCAAAACTTATGAAAACACATTTTGAAATGTCAATGATGGGTGAACTTACGTTCTTCTTAAGACTTCAAGT
Organism: Chrysanthemum makinoi; assembly: GCA_910596185.1. Lineage (NCBI taxonomy): Eukaryota > Viridiplantae > Streptophyta > Magnoliopsida > Asterales > Asteraceae > Chrysanthemum > Chrysanthemum makinoi. The sequence goes on along the minus strand of OU343221.1, from coordinate 92,056,596 downwards.
TTATCAATCACCCCGTGGTATTTTCCTAAATCAGTCCAAATATGCTCTTGAAATTTTAAACAAACATGGAATGCAAAGCTATGATACCTATGTCACACCAATGGCACATACCAAAAAACTGAATGCTGATTTGCATGGGAAATTGGTTGACCATACCAAATACCGAAGTATTATTGGGTCTCTCATGTATCGAACAGCCAGTAGACCTGACATTGTCTTTTCTGTTTATCTTTGCTCCCGATATCAGTCGCGACCAACTGAGACACACCTCTCTGAGGCTAAAAGAATCCTCCGATACATCAAGGGAACCATTAATTTGGGGAACTGGTATCCGAAGGATTCTGGTTTTGAACTAATAGTTTTTTCAAACGCTGATCATGCAGGATGCTTAGATTCTTGGAAAAGTACTTCAGGTGGTTTGCAATTCCTTGGTGACAAATTGGTGTCATGGCAATCGAAGAAGCAAGATTGTACATCGTTGTCCTCAACTGAAGCAGAATATGTAGCCATGTCTGCGTGTTGTGCTCAAGTCATTTGGATGAGAACACAACTCAAAGATTATGGTTACGTATTTGATAGAATCCCGGTGTACTGTGACAATTGATGAGTGTCTAAATACTCATCATTTTTGTACAATCTAAACTGCAAAATCATCTGAAAACACTCAAAAATGCATCAAAATGATGAAAATATCACAAATCAGTGTTTTATGTGTTTTAAATGCAAAAAGATCAAAATCAGATGAAAAATGATTCAAGTTTGCAAAATTGGCATTTTTAGTCCCCCAAGTTTTAAAAGTTGTCAAATCTAGTCCCTGGAATTCAAAAATGTGGAATTTTATCATTCAAGGTCCCTGAAATATTCTAAGATTGTTAAAATTGGTCCTTGAATGATTCTTTGGTCAAATGGCGGAAAAGGTCCCTAAACTTTGAAAAATGTCAAAATTAGTCCTTGGACTTATAAAAATGGAATTTATGCAAAAAGGGTCCTTGTACTATCAAAGTTTGTCAAGTTTGGTCCTTGTGATAAGTTTGGAAAAGTGTCATGTTCAGTCCCTCAAGTTTGGAGAATTTGCAAAATTGGTCCTTGTATACTTACTAAATCCAAACCGGATCCTATATCAAGCCCAAAACCAATATACAAACCAGCTTGGCCCAATCCTTAGCCCAATCCCAACTTGACCCTTGACCCCATAAGCCTTGAGCCAGTCCACATCTATTTTGACCCCTGCCATATCCCATTTTGACCCCCCTCTTCTATTAATACCACTCGGTCAAATAAGTCAAATCCTTGACACTGTTTGTCTCCCTCACAGATAACGCGCCAAACCAAAACCAGAGCTGTTTCCATGATTTACTCCAACCCCCCCCCCCCTTACCTTGTCCCCTCTACCTCCACTAACACCCAAATACCCTTAATTGATTCAAACAACTCCATTTATTGATCAAACCTGCTATGTGACTTTTGGCGCCAAAATCCACTTGGACGGATATGATGAGTTGGATCAATCCAATGGCTGGAAATGAGTGGGATTGTATCAGAGGTCAACAAGGATTCCAAAAAGGCTATAAAGAGAAGCAAGGAAGCTATGTATCAATATATCTAGTGTAATCTTTAAATTTCATGTCGTTTTAGATTAATTTTAAAATTTCAGTGTCTGTTTTAGTTTCCAAGCTTTGTATTTCAAGTTGTCATTGTATTATAAACCTTTTATAAGTAACAATTTCAAGTGTTAAGTTTCATTTCAGTTTATTCAAATTTTCAAGTGCTCAAAATCTCATATGATTCGAATGTTGTTGTTAGGTGTTATCATGGACTGAATAAGCACATGTAAGCTCCTAGATAGCTTGTAAAAGCTATTAGATATCTTAAAAGTCAGTTTAGAAGCAAAAATCAAAATTCACCAAAAATACAAATTAAATAGTTGAAAAATAAAAAATCATATGGAAATGGTGTTCCACAACTGGAGCAGGTAAATTTTGGATGGCCTTGGGTTAGTGGCTTAGTGGTAAGCCTTTAGGATTGGTCTTGATCATTGGTTCTGTGATTGCAGTTGGATACCCTTTTGTAAGCCTTTTGTTCATTTTGCATTTCACTGTTGTAGTTGTTCATCAACTTGAATTTATGTTTCTTAGTGATCATTAGTTATAGTTAAGTGAAATTAATCATTAATATCAGTTGGTTGTTCTTTTAGATTTATAGTTTATAAAAATCTCACTTTGACAGTTTTACTAGCAATAGTTTAATCTCTTTGTTGTATGTTGTTATTGTTGTTATTTAATGTTCATTTAGTCTCATTACATGATATTATAAAGTTTGAAATCCATTGCATGGTCTGAATCTGTATTTGGCTTTGAAAATCATAAAAACAGTTTTAGAAAGTAGTGTTTGGTTCACTGTGTTTGAAAGTGTTTTAGTCATTGTACCTGCTTGGTGTTTGTTTAACTTGGTCATAATAGTCAGTGAACCAAGAAACAGACCTTGATCAGCAAAAGTCAAAATCTCTTTTGATCAAATCTTGTTAGTCCACTGTTGGATTTTTATGATCTATGATCATGATTTGGTGTTTATAAGTTGTTAAACTTGCTCAAGACAGTCTTATTTCACCTTAACATAACATAATCAGTGCTCAGGATCAAATCAAAGTTCATAAAAGTCAACTCATCTAGTTTTTATAAAGAAATTTGCTACATCCACATAAAGTTTACACAAAAAAATCCCCACTCGCTGACATGTCAGCGGGTGATTGGTTTTTTGTGAGATGTGGATCCCACAAAAAACCAATCACCCGCTGACACGTCAGCGAGTGGGAATTTTTTGTGTAAACTTTATGTGGCCCTAGCATGCCTCTTTTATAAAAGTCAAAATTTTCACTTGGGTCGTTTTTGAATTAAAAAGATAATTTTATTGTGTGTTCAATAGTAATATTTAGCTTAAAAGCTCTTGGGAAACTATAGTTCAGTTGCTAATCTAAATTAGAAAAATACTAGTTCTCTTTCAATCAGCTTATAAAGTGCTTTTTAACTAGCTTATTTTGAGTGCCTTGTCTGAAATGGTGCCCTGTGCACAGTTGGGTGGGCCAACTTGATAAGCTTGCACAGAGCTTATTATTTGGCTAAAGCTTGTGATTCTTAGTTCTTTGGAAAGCCAACCAAGCCATCTTGAGAACCCAAGCTTAATTTTTTATTTTGGAACTTGTTTGCTAGGGCTGCAATAAGCTCTAATCTTGTCCCATTTCTGTGTTTAGCATAAGTGCTTATTGTATTTGTCCTAGCTTTTCAGTGTGCTTATCTTTGTCTTTCAGCTTCATTTGAGTAGAATTAGCCTATTTGTAGCTTATTTGAGCTTTTGTTTCAGCTTGTGGGATTGTTTGAGCTTAAATTCACCAAAATAAGCTCTTAAGCCAACTGTTGGCTTATAAGCTTCTCAAACAGCTTATTTGTAGTTTGTAAAATTTTTTTCTTTATAAAAGTTTCATATTTTTAGTATTTAAGTAGTTTTCAAAAAGAAAATCCAGAAAAACATCAATTTAAATATAGTGATAGTGTTTATTTAATAGGTTTTAGCTTTTTGATTTTTCTTTTCATCTTATTAATAAGCAAATCTTGTTTTTATATTTTTCTTAGTTTTCTGTCACCTTAAGTTATTTTTAGAAAAAGTTTCATATTTTTCTCTATCTTTTTAGTATTTATTAGAATTTTAAATAGTTAAAAGTATTAAATAATTAGTAATAAATAATTAAAAAGCATAAAAAATATCTTTTCAGTTTTAAAATTAGTTTTATCATATTTTAGATTTTTACAAGTTGAAATTTTATTTTTCCAGGTTTATTTTATATTTTCCTGAATTTAAGTGTATTTTAAATAGTAATTAATTAGTAATAATTAGATAAAAAGTGTAAAAAATATATTTTTAGTTTTAAAATAAGTTTTATAATATTTTAGATTTTTCTCAATTATAATTTTATTTTTCTAGCCTTATTTTGTATTTTCTTCTATTTTAGGTCATTTTTAAATAGTTAAAATAGTTTTTAATTAATAATAATTAATTAAATTGTTGAAAAAATAATTTTCTTTTTCTAATAATTTTATTTTATTTTTAGGATTTCAAAAATGTCATTTTCATATTTTTAGGTCTTTTATTTCTTAGATATCACTTTTTATTTTGTACGTTTACGTAGTTTTTTAAAACGTGCGTTTTACGTTTCTTTTATCTGATTGTTGTGTTTTCCAATTCTGTTTCCAATCTCATTCCAATCAATCAGTAGTGTAATATTCAATCCAAAACCTTTACTGATTACTATCCTTAGTGATCATTCTATCATCTGAGTTAGTTTTGACACACCATTGAGTCTCCGTGGGACTTAACGACCCGGGAATTCATTCTATTCTCTGATCTTCATTGCATTTGTGTTTTAACTATTTTAAGCTTCTTACGGTTAGCCATTCACAAGTGGCTAGCTTGTGTGAGATAGCTTGACGGTTTAGCACAGATCAAATTTTGGCGCCGCTGCCGGGGAGGCTTTAGCGTGTGTTAAGCCTTTTTCAGACCCATTCTTGCACATATACCACCATTTGTAAAAAGTTTTTTGTAAAGTTATATAAAATCTCAAAAAGTTCATTAACACTTTTCCTAAAGTGTTAACAAACCCAAAAAAAATATAAAACAACAAAACAATCGGAACGTTTTCTAGCTTGTATTTTCTTTGAGGTGATTCTTAAAGAGATACGATTTGGTTAAACGAGACGATACCAAAAATATTGTCCAAAAGTTTTTTAACCCATCAGCACAAATCTATACCTACGTCTTTTCAGTGGTACTTAATTTATACATAAAAATCAACCACCGCAAATCAAGGCAGTACACCTACTAACTGGGGTGTGACCATAATAAGTTCCCGAACCACGATTTAAAACTTGCCTTTGTGTCCTTGTGATTTGGTGTACCTTTTTCAAAGAAGCCATTTCATTTGTGATTATTGGTTAAGTTCACTTGTCGTTTTGCCTCGCATTTGTTTTGAAAATTGATTTTTATACTTAGTGCATGCGCGCTCGTTCTTCCAGTTCTACAAGTCCACTTTCTGAACTTGGAAAGATTCCTCGACGTAGAGGACGTTCACTCCTTCCCGGATCAGGAACGTCTACCACCACCACCACCGTCGTAATGGCGAAGATAAGCCCATGAATGAGCTTCTCCAAGCACCCATCGAGGGTTACGGCGATGCCATTGTTGTTCCAGCATTGTAGGCTGATACTTTTGAGCTCAAAACCGGGTTGCTTAATCTAGTAACCCAAAGCCAATTCTATGGTTTTGAGAGGGATGATCCTCATGCACACATTCGATGGTTTAACAAGATTGCATCTACCATCAAGTACAAGAATGCCCCACATGAAGCCATCGCTTCTTCGTTCCCATTTTCTAGAGGGACAAGCCCGGAATTGGCTTGAGAAACAACCCCCTCGTTCTATTAAGACATGGGAAGATCTAGTCACCAAGTTTGTTAACGAGTTCTATCCTCCATCTCGAACCACAAGTCTTAAGAATGAGATAATGAAATTTTCTCAGAGATTTGATGAATCATTCCGGGAGGCATGGGATCGTTACAAAGAGTTGCTTCGCAAGTGTCCGCATCATGGTTTTACCGAGTTAATGCAAATGGATACTTTCTATAATGGTCTCAACCAGACTAATCAAGACTTTTTGAATGCCTCGCGGAGGTAATTTCTGAGCAAGACTACCAAAGAAGCCTTGCAAATCATTGAGAACAAATCTCAGGTCCGCCCTTTCAGAGCAAAGACATATCAGTCTCATGCTGGACCTTCTTCTTCTTCATCTCCCGTGAGTACATCTAGCACCGATGCTAAGATTGACAAACTCACCGATATTGTTCAGGCTTTGGTTCTTGCTAACCAAAAGAAAGTGACCTTCACTCAGACACCAACACATGGTGAAGTGAAGAAAGTCGAGAGTTGTGTTACTTGTGGTGGTCCTCATGCATACTACAATTGTACTGCCACCGATGGTAGTCCATTTGAAGCCAATGCTCTAGCCGGTAGTTCACATCAGGGAGGTAATCAATACCGCCCTCAAATGAACCACACTACCGTGCTAACACTAATCGGGCACCACCCGGTTTTAACCAGAATCATAACATGCAAAACCGGAATCCGAACCAACCTAGAATGAACCAAGGTTATCAAAACCAAGGTAATTTCTATCCCGCACCAAATCAAGGTTTCCAACATCAAGGAACCTTAATCAAAACAATTTCAATCGAGGGAATCAATTTCATGGGAATATGAGTCCTAATCAAGGAAATTTTCAAAACCAAGGCCCTAATCCTAACATTAGAGGCCAGAATTTTCCTAATCCACCTCTCGCCATTGTTCCAACCGGACCATCATCTGATGAGTTGTTGAAGCAATTCATGAAATCCCAAGATGAAATGAACAGTTGTTGGTCATCAGATTGCGATCTTAAGAAGTCTTTAGATGATCCACCCTGGCTCGGAAAACTTCCGAGCAACACGATCGCTAACCCGAGGGGCGATGCAAAGGCGATCACAACCAAAAGTGGTGTTTCATATACTGGACCTGCTGTTCCTACTACCTCTTCTTCTCTCCCAAAGGTAGTGGAAAGTGAACCTAAGACACACAATGGACCTACGACTCCAATGCCTCCTCCACTAGGAGAAATGAGTCAAGTTACCAAGGATACAACGGACAAGGTGCATTATTCAAGCCCACAAAGTACCGCACACGTCCCACCTTCGGTAGTCCAACCTCAAGTTGTCCAGAAACCCAAGTCAAATCTAGGAGTTGTTTTTGAACCTCCTGTAGCTCCTGTTGAAAACCAGAAATCCAAATCTTCTATTCCTTACCCATCACGTTTGAATGAGCAAAAGCTCCGCGAGAAAGCCAGTCATCAAATGGACAAATTTTTTCAAATTTTCCAAGAATTACATTTTGACATAAGCTTTGCGGATGCTATCATGCTGATGCCCAAGTTTGCATCCACTCTCAAACACATGTTAAGCAATAAGGAAAAGCTGTTTGAAATGGCTAAAACTCCTCTTAACGAACGCTCTGCAGCTATCCTGAAGAAGCTTCCTGAGAAACTTGGAGATCCCGGAAAATTTCTCTTACCTTGTGTATTTCCAGGAATGGTTGAATGCTTTGCCCTAGCAGATCTTTGTGCAAGCATCAATCTCGATGCCTTATTCAAGATGGAAGAAACTCTCTCTCTTTGAACTCGACTCCTACATGCATGACTCTCGAGCTTGCAGATCGTTCCATATCCCGTCCTCTTGGCATTGCCGAGGACGTATTTGTGAAAGTAGTAAAGTTCCATTTCCCACGACTTCGTGGTTGTTGATTTTGATGCCGATCATCGGGTTCCTCTCATTGTTGGTCGAGGATTCCCGAGAACGGGCCGTGCTCTCATAGATGTATTTGAGCAAGAAATCACATTACGTGTTGGTAATGAAGTTGTCACTTTTAACCTTGATCAAACTTCGAGGTACTCCGCAAACTATGATTCCGAGTCGGTTAACCGAATAGATATCATTGATGTTGCTTCTGAAGAGTACTCTCAAGAAATTCTTGGTTATTCTCATAATTCCGTGAGTGGGGATCCCACCACATCTTCTCAACCTATCATAGCCAATTCTACTCCTTCTCTCACTCCTTTTGAAGGAAGAGACTTCATCTTGGAAGAGATTGAAGCATACTTGGCTAGTGATTCTGTTCCATGGGAAATTGATCATGCTCCAATTGACATTGAGGGGGACATACTTCTTATTGAGAAGTTGCTTAATGATGATCCATCATCAACCCCTCACCCTAGTGATTCAATCCCGGATGAGATTAATCAAAATGAGATTAATCTGGAGGGAGATATTCTTCTAAAGAAGTTGTTAAATCAGGACACTTCTCCTCCTCTCCCCCCCGTCGAGCTTCATAACAAGGAAGTCAAGTCAGTTGAGAAAACTGAAGAATTTCCCGAGGTTGAGCTTAAGGACTTACCACCTCATCTCGAGTATGCATTCCTTGAGGGTGATGATAAATTACCCGTCATTATTGCCCGAGATTTGAGTAAAGATGAAAAAGCTGCTCTCATAAAGATCTTGCAGTCACACAAGCAAGCAATTGCTTGGAAACTCTCCGACATTAAGGGTATCAACCCTGAGTTTTGTACTCACAAAATCTTGATGGAGGATGATTTCAAACCAGCAATTCAACATCAGAGAAGAGTAAATCCAAAAATCCATGATGTTATCAAACAAGAGGTTATCAAACTTCTTGATGCATGATTGATTTACCCGATCTCAGATAGTCCTTGGGTTAGCCCAATTCATTGTGTTCCGAAAAAGGGTGGCATTACTGTTGTCACAAATGAAGATAACGAGTTAATTCCAACTCGATTGGTGACGGGATGGCGTGTGTGCATTGACTATCGTAAGTTGAATGACGCTACCCGTAAAGACCATTTTCCTCTACCCTTCATGGACCAAATGCTTGAGAGATTAGCAGGGAACGAGTACTATTGTTTCCTTGATGGTTTCTCGGGATATTTTCAGATCCCCATTGATCCACAGGATCAAGAGAAGACCACATTCACCTGCCCATACGGAACTTTTGCCTACAAACGTATGCCTTTTGGCTTATGTAATGCTCCTGGCACGTTCCAACGATGTATGATGGCCATTTTCCACGACATGATCGGGGAAACAATGGAGGTGTTTATGGATGACTTCTTGGTCATTGGGGATTCTTTTCAAACATGTCTCTCCCATTTAGAAAAAATGCTTCAAAGGTGTGAAGACACCAATCTTTGTCTAAATTGGGAGAAGAGCCACTTTATGGTCAAAGAAGGCATAGTCCGTGGCCATAAAATTTCTAAAATGGGATTGAGGTAGATAGAGCAAAAGTCGATGTTATTGCTAAATTACCTCATCCTACTACCGTCAAAGGTATTAGGAGTTTTTAGGTCATGCCGGTTTCTATCGTAGATTCATACAAGATTTTTCCAAAATCGCCGGCCTATGACCCATCTTCTTGAAAAGGATGCTCCTTTTATCTTTTCACCCGAGTGCATTGAAGCTTTTGAAACATTGAAGAAAAAGCTTACTAAAGCACCCATTCTCGTTGCTCGACGGGATTTACCTTTTGAGCTCATGTGCGATGCAAGTGATTTTGCTATCGGTGCAGTCTTAGGGCAACGTAGAAACAAGCATTTTCAGCCTATCCACTACGCAAGCAAAACTATGACTGAAGCTCAAACTCATTACACCACCACATAAAAAGAGCTATTAGCCGTGGTGTATGCGTTTGAGAAGTTTCGGCCATATTTAATCTTGACCAAATGCGTGGTGTATACGGATCACTCGGCTCTCAAATATCTCTTTGCAAAACAAGATGCAAAGCCGATATTACTCCGTTGGATTCTCCTCCTGCAGGAATTTGATATCATCATACGTGATAAAAAAGGAGCTGAGAATCTAGCTGCTGATCATCTGTCCAGATTAGAAAACCCTCACCAAGATGTTTTCGAGAAAAAGGAAATAAATGAAACATTTCCTCTCGAGACACTCAATGCGGTTTCTTTTCATGGAAATTCTACCACCCCATGGTTTGCTGACTTCGCAAATTACCATGCAGGTAACTTCATTGTGAAAGGGATGTCGACCCAACAGAAGAACAAATTCTTCAAAGATGTTAAACATTACTTCTGGGACGACCCCTTCTTATTCAAAATCTGTGCGGATCAAGTCATCCGACGGTGTGTTTATGGACAGGAAGCTCTTGACATTCTCACAGCTTGCCATGCTGGACCCACCGGGGGCCATCATAGTCCAAACTACACCGCCAAAAAGGTGTTTGATTCCGGGTTTTATTGGCCCACAATCTATAAGGATGCCCACGAATTTGTCAAAGCTTGTGACGCTTGTCAACGTCACGGAAATATATCTCAAAGAAATGAAATGCCGCAAAATGCCATTCAAGTTTGTGAGATATTTGACATCTGGGGTATTGACTTTATGGGGCCATTTCCATCTTCTCGCGGAAACAAGTACATACTCGTGGCTGTTGACTATTTGTCAAAATGGGTTGAAGCAAAAGCTTTACCTACAAATGATGCCCGAGTAGTTGTGAAATTTTTGAAATCTCTTTTTACCAGGTTTGGAACTCGAGAGCGATAATCGTGATCGTGGTACACATTTTTGCAATGACCAATTTGATCGTGTCATGCAAAAGTATGGTGTTACCCACTGTCTCTCTACTGCATACCACCCCCAAACAAGTGGGCAGGTGGAAGTTTCCAACCGTGGTATAAAAAGAATTCTTGAAAGGACAGTAGGCGAAAACCGTGCATCCTGGTCGGATAAACTGGATGACGCACTATGGGCCTTCCGTACAGCTTACAAAACACCCATCGGGTGTACTCCATACAAGCTAGTGTACGGAAAGGCATGTCATCTTCCGATTGAGTTAGAGCACAAGGCATACTGGGCCTTAAAGCATGCAAACTTCGACATTCAGACAGCTGGTGATCACAGAAAAGTTCAAATGAATGAATTAAATGAACTCCGTGATCAAGCTTACGAGAACTCTTTGATCTATAAGCAAAAGACAAAGAAGATTCATGACTCAAAAATCAAGAACCGCCTTTTCAACGTTGGTGATCGAGTCCTTCTTTTCAATTCAAGATTGAAGATATTCTCGGAAAAGCTCAAGTCCCGTTGGTCCGTCCATTCACCATTGCTAAGGTTTATCCTTATGGCACCATTGAGTTATCTCAACCCGATGGTCCTAATTTTAAAGTGAATGGTCATCGAGTGAAGCATTATTTTGGAGAGGACATTCCCCCTGTGGTTGTCCCGGATCTACAAACTTTCCCCATGAACCAATGAATGCGGGGATCGAGTCAAGCTAATGACTCGGGAATCAAAAATAAATAGCACACACCATATGGGTTTTCACCCATATTTCTGTCTTCTTTCTCTGTTCTACCACCCTAGTGTGGGGGAGTTGCCCCACACTGTTGTATATAAGTTTTCCATCAAAAAAAAAAAAAAAAAAAAAAAAAATCTCTTTCATAATAATGGCCGTAGTATTTCCCTTTTATGTTCTCCGGCATAACCGCCGGTACTTTGAATATTGAGGGCAATATTCATTTCTAAGTGTGGGGGGTAATTCTCACGAATTTATCATGTATTATCCACCCAATTCCCGTTTTGGAATAAGTGTTTTTCACTTATTCATCATATGGTAATCAGTCCGCCATGTCTAAAAACAAAAGGATTGGCTAATCCAGGAGCAAACGGCTCTTGGTAAAGATTTCTCAAATCCGTTTACGGCTTGCAATTTGCCCAAAATTGTATGGTATTCAACTCACCATATCCTAAAAAGTGAAGAGTTGGCTAGCCCGCAAGTTTATGGCTTGTGGTAAAGGCAGTGGAAAATCCATAATTGGTATTCAGCTCACCAAAGATAATTCTGATAATTTATCTAAGAGTTGGCTAGTCCAGAAGCAAACGGCTTCTGGTAAAGACAAAATCAAATCCGTTTGACTTATGATTTGCTCAAAATCATTTGGTTATCGTTGTACCAAGGTTCTTACTTGAATCAAAACAATTGGCTACTCCAGAAGTGATGGCTTTTGGTAAAGAGTTTTAAAATCCATTAAAGTTCTAAAACATTGCTAGGGACTAGCAATATCTTAGTGTGGGGGATTGATGAGTGTCTAAATACTCATCATTTTTGTACAATCTAAACTGCAAAATCATCTGAAAACACTCAAAAATGCATCAAAATGATGAAAATATCACAAATCAGTGTTTTATGTGTTTTAAATGCAAAAATATCAAAATCGGATGAAAAATGATTCAAGTTTGCAAAATTGGCAGTTTTAGTCCCCCAAGTTTTAAAAGTTGTCAAATCTAGTCCCTGGAATTCAAAAATGTGGAATTTTATCATTCAAGGTCCCTGAAATATTCTAAGATTGTTAAAATTGGTCCTTGAATGATTCTTTGGTCAAATGGCGGAAAAAGTCCCTAAACTTTGAAAAATGTCAAAATTAGTCCTTGGACCTTTTAAAATGGAATTTATGCAAAAAGGGTCCTTGTACTATCAAAGTTTGTCAAGTTTGGTCCTTGTGATAAGTTTGGAAAAGTGTCATGTTCAGTCCCTCAAGTTTGGAGAATTTGCAAAATTGGTCCTTGTATACTTACTAAATCCAAACCGGATCCTATATCAAGCCCAAAACCAATATACAAACCAGCTTGGCCCAATCCTTAGCCCAATCCCAACTTGACCCTTGACCCCATAAGCCTTGAGCCAGTCCACGTCTATTTTGACCCCTGCCATATCCCATTTTGACCCCCCTCTTCTATTAATACCACTCGGTCAAATAAGTCAAATCCTTGACACTGTTTGTCTCCCTCACAGATAACGCGCCAAACCAAAACCAGAGCTGTTTCCATGATTTACTCCAACCCCCCCCCCCCTTACCTTGTCCCCTCTACCTCCACTAACACCCAAATACCCTTAATTGATTCAAACAACTCCATTTATTGATCAAACCTGCTATGTGACTTTTGGCGCCAAAATCCACTTGGACGGATATGATGAGTTGGATCAATCCAATGGCTGGAAATGAGTGGGATTGTATCTTAGGTCAACAAGGATTCCAAAAAGGCTATAAAGAGAAGCAAGGAAGCTATGTATAAAAATATCTAGTGTAATCTTTAAATTTCATGTCGTTTTAGATTAATTTTAAAATTTCAAAGGTCTGTTTTAGTTTCCAAGCTTTGTATTTCAAGTTGTCATTGTATTATAAACCTTTTATAAGTAACAATTTCAAGTGTTAAGTTTCATTTCAGTTTATTCAAATTTTCAAGTGCTCAAAATCTCATATGATTCGAATGTTGTTGTTAGGTGTTATCATGGACTGAATAAGCACATGTAAGCTCCTAGATAGCTTGTAAAAGCTATTAGATATCTTAAAAGTCAGTTTAGAAGCAAAAATCAAAATTCACCAAAAATACAAATTAAATAGTTGAAAAATAAAAAATCATATGGAAATGGTGTTCACAGCTGGAGCAGGGTAAATTTTGGATGGCCTTGGGTTAGTGGCTTAGTGGTAAGCCTTTAGGATTGGTCTTGATCATTGGTTCAGTGATTGCAGTTGGATACCCTTTTGTAAGCCTTTTTGTTCATTTTTGCATTTCACTGTTGTAGTTGTTCATCAACTTGAATTTATGTTTCTTAGTGATCATTAGTTATAGTTAAGTGAAATTAATCATTAATATCAGTTGGTTGTTCTTTTAGATTTATAGTTTATAAAAATCTCACTTTGACAGTTTTACTAGCAATAGTTTAATCTCTTTGTTGTATGTTGTTATTGTTGTTATTTAATGTTCATTTAGTCTCATTACATGATATTATAAAGTTTGAAATCCATTGCATGGTCTGAATCTGTATTTGGCTTTGAAAATCATAAAAACAGTTTTAGAAAGTAGTGTTTGGTTCACTGTGTTTGAAAGTGTTTTAGTCATTGTACCTGCTTGGTGTTTGTTTAACTTGGTCATAATAGTCAGTGCAACCAAGAAACACAGACCTTGATCAAGCAAAAGTCAAAATCTCTTTTGATCAAATCTTGTTAGTCCACTGTTGGATTTTTATGATCTATGATCATGATTTGGTGTTTATAAGTTGTTAAACTTGCTCAAGACAGTCTTATTTCACCTTAACATAACATAATCAGTGCTCAGGATCAAATCAAAGTTCATAAAAGTCAACTCATCTAGTTTTTATAAAAGTCAAAATTTTCACTTGGGTCGTTTTTGAATTAAAAAGATAATTTTAATGTGTCTTCAATAGTAAGATTTAGCTTAAAAGCTCTTGGGAAACTATAGTTCAGTGCTTAATCTAAATTAGAAAAATACTAGTTCTCTTTCAATCAGCTTATAAAGTGCTTTTTAACTAGCTTATTTTGAGTGCCTTGTCTGAAATGGTGCCCTGTGCACAGTTGGGTGGTCCAACTTGATAAGCTTGCACAGAGCTTATTATTTGGCTAAAGCTTGTGATTCTTAGTTCTTTGGAAAGCCAACCAAGCCATCTTGAGAACCCAAGCTTAATTTTTTATTTTGGAACTTGTTTGCTAGGGCTGCAATAAGCTCTAATCTTGTCCCATTTCTGTGTTTAGCATAAGTGCTTATTGTCTTTGTCCTAGCTTTTCAGTGTGCTTATCTTTGTCATTTAGCTTTATATAAGTAACATTATCCTATTTGTAGCTTATTTGAGCTTTTGTTTTGGCTTGTGGGCTTGTTTGAGCTTAAATTCACCAAGATAAGCTCTTAAGCCAACTGTTGGCTCATAAGCTTCTCAAACAGCTTATTTGTAGTTTGTAAAATTTTTTTCTTTATAAAAGTTTCATAATTTAAGTAGTTAAGTAGTTTTCAAAAAGAAAATCCAGAAAAACATCAATTTAAATATAGTGATAGTGTTTATTTAATAGGTTTTAGCTTTTTGATTTTTCTTTTCATCTTATTAATAAGCAAATCTTGTTTTTATATTTTTCTTAGTTTTCTGTCACCTTAAGTTATTTTTAGAAAAAGTTTCATATTTTTCTCTATCTTTTTAGTATTTATTAGAATTTTAAATAGTTAAAAGTATTAAATAATTAGTAATAAATAATTAAAAAGCATAAAAAATATCTTTTCAGTTTTAAAATTAGTTTTATCATATTTTAGATTTTTGCAAGTTGAAATTTTATTTTTCCAGGTTTATTTTATATTTTCCTGAATTTAAGTGTATTTTAAATAGTAATTAATTAGTAATAATTAGATAAAAAGTGTAAAAAAATATAATTTTAGTTTTAAAATAAGTTTTATAATATTTTAGATTTTTCTCAATTATAATTTTATTTTTCTAGCCTTATTTTGTATTTTCTTCTATTTTAGGTCATTTTTAAATAGTTAAAATAGTTTTTAATTAATAATAATTAATTAAATAGTTGAAAAAATAATTTTCTTTTTCTAATAATTTTATTTTATTTTTAGGATTTCAAAAATATCATTTTCATATTTTTAGGTCTTTTATTTCTTAGATATCACTTTTTATTTTGTACGTATACGTAGTTTTTTAAACGTGCGTTTTACGTTTCTTTTATCTGATTGTTGTGTTTTCCAATTCTGTTTCCAATCTCATTCCAATCAATCAGTAGTATAATATTCAATCCAAAACCTTTACTGATCACTATCCTTAGTGATCATTCTATCATCTGAGTTAGTTTTGACACACCATTGAGTCTCCGTGGGACTTAACGACCCGGGAATTCATTCTATTCTCTGATCTTCATTGCATTTGTGTTTTAACTATTTTAAGCTTCTTACGGTTAGCCATTCACAAGTGGCTAGCTTGTGTGAGATAGCTTGACGGTTTAGCACAGATCAACAATCGAAGTGCTATTGCGATCTCGTGCAACACCGTTCAACATTAGAAGTCCAAGCACATTGATCTTCGATATCATTTCATCAAAGAGCATGTGGAAAAGGGTACCGTTGAATTATATTTTGTGGGTACTGAACACCAACTGGCGGATCTTCTCACCAAAGCTTTAGCTCCTGCTAGATTTATTGATTTGATCCACCGGATTGGCATGAGGTGTTTGACTCCAGAGGAACTGGACGAACTTTTAACACAATCTTAAAACCAGTCAAACACCAAAACCTCTTTGGTAAATAAATTTTTCAAAAACAAAAATAGAAAAATATAAAATCTGATAAAATACAAAAATATTCTTCTATCTAAATTCTTTCAAACACTGCAAGTACAAGTCTTTCATCAACACTTTGTTATATCAAAACTTTCATTATATTCCCGAACAAGTGTTGAGGGCGAGAATGTAAATATTTTTCAGTCTCATAAAATCATGTACTTGCATGTTACCTCATTTGGTTGTTTATTTGAAAATGGTAGATACGTTTCTTGTTTTACACACTCCTCGGACTCAAATTTGTAAAATTTCATCATTTCTAAAGTCGAGGGGGTGTGTCGTAAAGTTTCTTTCCAAAATATCACGTTTTGCGTAACCAAAATGGAAGTTATGGGTCATGGTTGAAAATGGTTGAGGTTGAAGGACCAAATGTGTCAAATTTGAAAACTTATTTTCATTAACTCCTTTCACCTAATTTCACTTACACATTTATTACAAACATTAAAACCTTCAACCACCAAAATCCACGCCTAATATTAAAACTCAAATCCGTGCTTCAATCTTCAAATTTGTGAGTGTAAAACGTTTCCTTGTGTGATTACAAACATAAGTTTTTAATCTTAAACGATTTCAACGGTTAGATTATCCAAACAAGTGATTTTGTGTTCATACGCTTATGCGTATAAACAAGTTCTTGGAAAATGAAGTTATGATGAAATGGTTAGTGTTAAAATGGTTAAAATCAAGTCCTTTAAACATTTTCATCATAAAATTCAACCCATAAAATGTTTTTGATCACATTCGAATATTAGGGTTTATGCGTGAATTTGGGCATTTTCATTTGTGTGTGTTTCTGGCTAATTAGATGCTTGAGAAATGTTTGATACATGTTTAATTAACCTTTAACACCTTTGAATCATACCCAGAAAAATCAAATCTTAAGATTTAATCTTTAAGGTTTATGAAAGCGTAGAATTGGGTATTCTTGACTCATGGTACATTTGATGTTAAAACTTGTTGTAAACAACTCATTTAGCTTCTATGACATCCCAGAAAAAGTTTGGTTGATTTCCCATGGTTGAATTGTTTACTCGTAGAATTTGATTGCTAGGGTTTAAGTCTACGCCTAAAAGTCTTTCCTACGTGTAACTGTTCTAACTTGTGATTCCATGAGATGCTGAAAGTGTTTGAATAACTTGTTAATATGAATGTTATGATTAAACTATTTCAGGCTTCTACACTTACCAAAATCAGAATCAAGGTTACATGGAACTTACGCTTAAGGATCACCTTATGCGTAGATGTTACGCATAAGAGCAATCTTACGTGTAACGCATACGCATAAGGTTCTACAATGGACTACGTGTATCCCGTGAAGGATATGCGTAAACTTGGATTTCTACGCCTAAGGCTTACTCTTACGAGTAAACCAAGTCCTTAACCTAAGCTTAAGCGTAAGCCTTATGCTAAGAATCCACTCCTACGCGTAAGCCCTCCTTATGCCTAAGGGTGATTCCTACGCATAAGCTTATTCCTACGCTTATGGTTACACTATTTACGCATAAGCTTACTAACCTACGCTTAAGCCAAACTGTAACTAAAATTTTGAAATGTAACGCGTACAAAATTGTAATAAGTTACTCATAATGTCACAAAACCAAAATGTCACTAATAAGCTACAAAAGTTAAAACGTTGTGTGATTAAGTAAACTTTGGACTTTAACCTACAAAATTAACATACTCACGTAACTTATCATGTCAACTTTGGACTATTGGACATTATGTGACTTTGGACTTGTAACATTCATAATCATAACAACTTCAATAATTGGACAATAAAATCAACTTTTGACTAACGTAATGTCTTTCGATATGTTGGTTCTTTTGTCTCAATACCTTTCAGATCATGAAATAGACGTCATCATGGAAGTTGTCAACTCACCAAACGAACTCACGATGGAAGATATCTTCCCAACGGATTACAGCAAGACGATTGGAAAGAACAATCTCAAGATCGATTTTGAGAACTTCACCTGCTCAGAATCATCATGCAAGATTGTTGTGGATATCCTCAAAACTCATCCCTACAAAAACATGCTTACCAACTCAGCAACTGTACCAGAAATCAACATTCATCAATTTTGGCACACGATGAAAAAGGTTGATGGTCAAGATGCTGTCACTGTGACCCTCAATCATAAGGAAGTCACCGTCACGGTAGCAGATCTTCGTACTTTTCTTCTTCTGCCAACTATTCAGCCTGCTGACTATGTACCAACTCCTAATGAAGAGGCAATAATGCAATTCATGATCGACATTGGATATGATGAAGCTGCCGGTGTCATCACCAAACATTCAACTGTCGATCTGAAGAACATTCCTCAACCTTGGAGGACATTGTACATTATGATCGCTAAGTTTGTATCTGGAAGAGACAGCGGTCATGAACATCCTAAACTCATGCACCTGCAAACTTTCTGGGGAATGGTCAACAAACAACACATTGACTATGCAAGACTGATATGGGAAGATATGATGTCCTATCTCAAGAAGCCTGGTACAAAGGTTCCCTTTATCAGATACACAAAGTTGTTGATTCATAACATTATCGGGCTACATCGAAACATCCCCATGAGAAACAATGACCCCAAGAATCACTCTGCGTTGTATGAGCCTACATTGAACATTGTCAGATTTAAAGACTCATCAACAAAGAAACAAGGTGCAGTACTACTTGATTGCCTTCTCACTGATGAAATCAAAAGTCTTCCATCGTATCTATGATATCAAGAAGCAGTGAGTGCAGGCAAAGTCGGCTTTATGGATGAAAAGACTTCAGCTGTTCCTGTCAAGAAGACCAGAAGATCAGGAAGCACTGGTAGTGTCGGAAGCACTGGGAGCGCTCTCAAGTATCCAAAGAGGCATCCAAGCTTCAAAAGAAAAGTCCCTTCTCAGGTCGCTCATCCTAAACCAAAACCAACCCCAGAGGATGACGACTCTGGAGCTACTGAGTCTGAAGAGGTGGTTTACTACTCCGAAACTGCTACAGATGATACTACCTCAACAAGGTTAGAAGATAAACCACCAAGTCCCATATCAGACAAAGGGAAGACACCAGTTGCTGAAGAATAAGAAGAAAGTTCTGATGAAGAAATTGATCCAAAGGGTGAAGAGAGAGCTTACCACAAAACCCTTAAGCATCAGAGGATACAACATGCTGCTACGGAATTCAACCTCCAACAAACCAGAGGCCCTAGAGGTTCCAACGGTGGATCTCTCGTTACACCAGTTCTTGATGCGGTTAATCAACCCAATAAGGGAACTGGTGCCACCACTAAGGAATCTACAGAGCAACAGCAGCAAGAGTATGAGGTTCCATTTGATTTTGAGGAAGAGGAACAAGAAAAGACTGAGAAGATAACCGATGAATATGTGGAAAGAGCTGCTAAGGAAAAGGCTGAAGAAGAAGCTCAGGCTAAAGTTGATGAAGATGAAAGGATTCAAATCAAAACTGAAAACTACATTCGCGATAATCCTGAACATAACTCTGAACAAACTTCTGAGCCACCTCAAGACCCATCCACAACTGAGTCATCATCTCACTCCTCACCACCACCATCTGATAAAACAACCACCAGATCATCTTCCAAATCAATCAAGAAACCCTCTGACACTTGGGCATCTCGTGCCAAAACCAAGATCGTTAAGGCTGTCAAGCAAGCAAGAAAACGTAATGTGGTTAACAGAAAGTTGAATCAGCTAGCTGACAGGGTTAACTTACTCGGTGATATGATGAACGAGTTCTCGGAGGAAAGAGACCAGATCAAGCAATTCCTCAACAGGGATATTCAGGGTGAAATGGACAAGACGATTAGGGACTACACTCATTAGTTCCTTCTCGACACTGTCCCTGGAGTCACAAAAGAAATGTTCGCAAGACAACTCTATCCATATCTGATGTCATTGGTCAAGCAAACACTTTCAACTACACCAGCAGTTATGCAAACCCGACCAGTTCCGCCTCCTCTTGTCACTGATGCTGATTTGATTTCAAAGCTGATTATGTAGATGTCTTCTCGATCTCCAACATTCACTTATGATGAATCAAAACTTTTTGAGGCATTGCTTGCATATCAACTAAAGACAACTTGCAAGGAAGAAGCTGGTCAACAAAAGTGACCAAGAGACGATGATGATGCGGATAAGGATTCAGAGCCTAAACGTCAGAAGAAAACAGGCGAATCCTCATCTATGCCTCCACCACCACCAAAGACCACCTCCACTACACAAGCTTCACAGAAGACTTCTGCTACTGAAAAACCTCAGGACTCTGAGTCTCCACCACCATCGGAGAAAACTGGTGATCACTTCCAATACACCGGTGGTGACGACAAAGAGAATCCTGAGCCCCATCAATAGCCCCCATCTCCAACATCAACTAAGCAGCAACCAGGACCATCATCAAAACCAAATAAGAAGAGATCTAGCACTATCATCTTCTGGTTAGATGAAGATGAAACAGCAGAATACGAATGGTTTAGCAAGCTTGTTGATGCTACTCCTCGATTACCGGAAGGCCAAGAACCAGTTGATGGTCGTACTATGGAGCAGGTTAAGCTTATCCAGGATGAATTTAAGGTAAAAAAGATGACAAAGAGGGAGTTACGCCGAATCAAGAACGATGCTTTCCAATTACTAAAGGATAGATCCAGTAGTGCGGTTGAAGTTGAATATCATCTCGACAACATCGCACGAGCCATATCTAACAACATTGACTGGCTCAACCCCGAATCAAACATTGACTTCACCAGAAAAGATAAGACTCCATATTATAATGACTGGACCAAACCGTTGCCAACCATTGGCCGTCCAGAGCAACCAAGGATTCCTTACCAATACTTCTTCAACAACGACCTAGAATTTCTTCAGCACGGTAGCGACATCAGCAAGAACTACGCTACATCACTAACCTTCAACATCCCAGCAACAGTCTTCTCCAACAATGCAGCCATCGAAGAAGAAGCCACCAGGATGTTCGTTGATAAAGTGGTGGATTATGACATCGATACTCTATATGGTATTCACCATTGGCCGCCAAGGAGAAGTCTTTACTACAGAAGCTGCCAAGTTCTGAAGTCAAACAAGGAAGTGTTTAGTGATAAACGGATCGTTGCTATAATTAATGTCTCTCTGGCTACTAAATGGGATTACTCATTCCTGAAGAAAATCACAGTCAAACGCCAAGACGAACATGAATATGATTTCACTAAGGCTGATTTTCTGAGATTGTCGCTCAACGACATCGAAGAAATGTATCTTGCTAAGGTACAAGGTCGGATGAGACAATTCTCCACCAACATCCAGCTCCAGTTCATCACAGCCTTATTGATATTCATTCGAAGCAGAGTGATCCAGGAACGTGTTGAAGATCTTCAACTTGCTGTGGAATCATACCAGAAACAAGTCAATCTCACGAAACCGTTGCTGCATTTTCTAGACATCAACCAACTATCTCAGTACACCATTCTGAAGAAACCAAAGTTTGGACTTGTTTATCGCAGTGAACTTCACCACAACTGTTTCATGGCGTGCAATGAGCTTCACAAGTTCTGCGATCACATGTTGAAGTTGGTTCGTGATGGGCCAACATATCGGTTGAAGGATATACAGCAAGGAATTAGGTCAAAGAAGCGTTGGATATCTAAGGAAAGAAGGGATGCTAGGAAGATAATCACAAGGATAGATGAGAGACTATTTCATCGGGATCAGATGCGGAGGCTAGAGAGCTTTATGGGTGGAAGAGAGATTTTCCCTCTTACGGGTTATCAACGTCAAGAGAGAACTCCCGGTCTTATTGACGAATTGCCTGGTTCTCGTTAAACTATTTCATTGATTGAACATTTGGATTATTTGATCTGTAAATTGACTATGGCTTGTGCACACATAACAGTGTCTAATCCGTACTTGTACTGAAAGGACCCTGTGGTACGCATCAGTGCCACAATCCTTATAAAAGGAGCGGAAGCTTCTTACTTTTGAGTAAAACTTTCACTTTTCAAAGTTTTGCTCAAAAGAACAAGTACTTCCCCTTATGTTTTCAAAACCTCAAAAGTTAATATTACTTGTTGAGGGGGAGTATTTGCTAAACAAATCTTTGTTCACAAAATGTTCTACGTGGAAATCTTCCCACAAAACTCGAAATGGACATATTCGATATCAAAAGTTCATCAAAAATAACATTTATATGCCATTTTTGAGGGGGAGAAAAATTGTGTCTTCCACGACTTATCCGAGTAGATTGTACCTCTTCCAAAAACTCTTGATGGACATGAACTTTGACGGGTTTGACAACATTTTCAAGGTTTGTCCACACCTTCAAGGTAGTTATTAGAGCTAGTTGTCACCTAAAAGCTGAAAATGCAACCCTTTAACTATACAACGTAACCGTGTCTCGCGGGGAATTGTCTATCTTGAGTCGATCAATTCAAAAGTGCGCGCTCTTCCCTCACCGTGCAGATTTCTGTCAAAATACTTAAGCACATGTAGAGGGGGAGTATTTCTAAAAATACAAAACTCTCGAAGTGTTACAAACATGTTTTCACTCATAAACACTTTGAGAGATTTTTGAGAAAATGGTTTTATGGCAACGTAGGAAAGTCATGGAGTTATAAGGTGGCTAAGTTTAGGAATAAACGTCCTATGATCCACCAGATCCGGAGGGATCTACCCAAGGACATCACCAATAGTTAGAATTTAGACATCCTTAGGTATGATTATAAAAAGGAGAAAATGAGAATCGGAGAAAGAAGGAGTTGAAGAATTCAAAAGAAATGTAAAGAAAAAGGTGAAAAGAAATAACCCTCCAAATTATTCAACTTAGGGCAGACACCAGGTTCAATACATATGCTACTGGTTGTCACTAGATGACACCGGTATTGAAGATTAAAGTCGTCATGGACCCAGTGACGCATTCACTAAACCTTCTTAGCCACTCATGTTTCTCTCAACAGAAGCTTGTTTCATTCTCACAGGGAACCCTACGTAAACTATCGGCTCTCTCTTAGAGATTGCTGGTATTGAAGAAGGAAACCCTCTACCTAGTCTCCGCTCAGGAAAATCAAAGCGCACTATTGAGTCTAGAGCCACGAGATTCATCAAAAGATCTCTTAGGAACACTTGACATTTCATCACTTGTCGTTCAACTTTAAGGACACAAGTGATATAACTCTAGAGTCCTACACAGATCTTAGCAATATGTCGAGAACATTTATGAGGGGTTCACAATTGTGATCCTCAGTGATTGAATGGAAACTCCTGCCAGGGTCAACATCTAACAGCCCTGACAGCAGGTCACTTCGGTAACTCCTCGTGGGTTACGCTTTGTGTTGTCTCAAACGGTCTACAATCATGGGGTGATGCTTCGGTATACCTCAGCGACTCACCTGAACTGTAGGTGTACTTCGGTACATCGTGTTATCCTACTTGAGGGACTCCAGTTCAGGAACAACCTTTGCTAGAATTAGAGATGTGTTTTCACACTATGCTGTCAACACGCTCGGTTCGAACTTGTAAGTGCTGGAAATCCCGCTAAGGAGATTCCTTTCAAGAATCGAGTCCTGAAGATGTGGGTCATTACTTGAACTTGTTCAATGTAATGACAACTGTCCCTTATGGGATTTGGACGGCTGATTCGCCTGACCAATGTGAATGAAATTAAGACATTCATCAGAAGAACAATCGTAGTGGCCAATTCTCTAAGAAATGACCACAGTAATCGATTGGTGTTTATCACTAACCCATTCTTATGTTTTCTTCTTATGGATGCTCTTGGGAGAAGGTCACGCTGATTCTCCACATGATCATGCCAACAACAACACAATTTGAAGTTCTCTCGAAAGGCAACACAAAAGTCAAAATGATTCTTCTACTAAAGTCAAAGAATATGCAAACTTTAAAGACTAAGAGAACTACATCAATACTGAAATCTAAAGTCAAAGAATGTGTGAGCATGTTGGAGAAAGACGTGGAGACACCTGAGCAACAAAGCGGACCTGATGCAGACAACAACAACACAACATCACCATATCCACACCTGAACAATGAACAAAGAACAAAGATTACGAAGACGTCAAAGCTGAAAACTTGAAAAGAAACAAGATCCTCACACTGGGGAGATTGTTGGAATCAAGGAACTTCTTCTCACAAGAAAGAGGAATGTCAGAAGACGTCAAGGCAACTATTACATCAACACCAACAACTTTTCCAAAATTGCTGGAGTCATTTATTAATTACCAACACTTAGGGGGAGATTGTTGGAATCACTCCTAACTTATATTTCAAGTGTTAGTATTTAATATGTAATAGGTTGCTTAAACTAGGCTTTTATGTTAGTTATTAATGGCAAATCTTACGTAGAAAGCCCATAAGCCTTGGCCCAAGCCCAATAAGGAAGGAAAGGACTAGACATGTTGCTCTATCTCCCTTCCCTATATAAACACATGTAAACCTTCTCTTGAAGGTTGGTTGTTCACATTTATACATTTCCTACGCCTAACGTTTGCTTATTATATTCGTGTGTGTGTTTATGTGTTCAACCGGTCTATCTCATCTCTATTTCTTACATAATGATTCTTGTGTTACCTTATGGTGACCTAACAGAACCATCCTGGTGAAAGAAAAGTGCATTTCCGGATCTATCTCTCGGTTTCTTCTTGGTTTTATAAAATCCCGCCAAAGAATCGATTTCTCGGTTTAAATCATAGAATTATGAAAGTCCGTGATGATGGAACCATCCTGGAGAAAGAAAAGTGCATTTCTGGATCTTATCTGATTCTGGTGCTACGGTTTCAACTTCGAAGAAGGGATAAAGTGTGTACTTCATGTATTGGATGATTGCTTGGATATACTTCATGGCATTTTGGTTATTACAAAGTTTTACGAGGTTATGCGCTTTTGACTAAGATCGGGATAAAACCATTATCAAAGTTCATTTAAAACATCAAAAAGGGGCTAGATCTGGGCATTTAAACAATAAGATGTGACTACGACGTTAATTCCTAATTATTTATTTGAGGTTGAAGTGAAATTTCACGGGTGCATGTACTTAGTATCTGAAGATAACGAGGATGGTTGGATGAAGATTCTTCGAGATCCTTGTTCGAGCTTTTAACATTTACAATAAAGAAGACATGGATATCTAGTTATTTTTGGTGATTCTTCCTTTCTACTACCACAAAATAACTATCACTTTAAGGAGTTACGTTGTAGGGCTCAGTGTCACATGAAGTTGTGGATATTCAAGATGTGATGTACGTCTTATACTTGATGGTTGGTTGGGTGAAGATTATAGAGTACTTAGGGATTGAAAGTTGCACGAACTCTCTGCACCGCTCTTAGTCACACATTTGAACATGTTCAAGTCACAAGTTCAGGTTATTTTACTTTTGTGTCAAATTCATTATATTGGACGTTCTCCATCAGTAGTCACGACAAAGAGCCGTCTGAATGATAATGGGGTTGGTAACGAGTTAGCTGAGAGAAGTAGAAAAGAGAGAGATGACGTTTGAACAATTCAGTTCATGCCTCGTTCCTTAAAGAAAAGAAAGGTGTACGCTTTAGTGCGCTTTATCTTCGGAAGAAGAGAAATCTTCTTATTTATGACCATTCTCATCAACAAGCTTCACGCTTTTTCCATGCTCGCTCAGTCATCAAGTGGATCTATTTACCGTTGATTGTATTCTTATTTCACTTGCTCAATCAAAAATGGAAATGGCGACATCATTTGCAATTTTTGCAGGGGTGAAGTGTGAATAAACTACATTTTGATGATATTTCCTTATTCAATCAAAAATGGCAACTTCGTATGCAATTTTTTGATGGGGAGAAGTGTGAATATACTGCATATTGATTGACATCTGAGAATAAATGGTCGTATGGCTCTTATACACAATAGTTCAGAACTCGTGTAAGAACCAAGCTTCTTCCTATCGGGTTATCTTAGCATGTAGTTTCTACTAAGAGCCGTTGGTTGACATCTTCTCACAGGCTGATATGATTAATGATAAAGTGCTTCCAGTTAATGCTTCACGTACACAACATCATGCTGATTCCGACAAATCATAAACATCAGGGGAAAGAGAATGTGTACACCAAGGACACACAACAAGTTCACCTGATCGGGTTTAATGACTTATGAAATGATTTTTTTCGAAGATTGGTTGATTCTCTATCTCTTCTCGTCTTATTCTACGTACTTCTATCTTATCCACCTTCCCCTATCTCGGGCAACAAATTCAAGATTATCAGTGTTCCAACTTGTTAGTTTGGTGTTACTATTTCATGTGTATGTTACGGGCTGATTTGCTATATGTAAGATAACTGGAATGCATTTGGTGAGATGAAGATGTTGACATTCTGTTCCCCAAACGACAATCTTGAAGAAGGTCGATTCTATAGTCTGTTCTACATTTTTCGCTGTGTGCTAGAAGACTAAAGATAACATGCATTTAATTATCAAAAGACTTCTAAATATTTCGGGCATTCATCAGAAAGATTGTCAGTCTAGGGGAGAGCACTAATTAGGAGAGAGTGAAAAGCCAGATTTAATCCCTAACTAGATTTGCTCACATTGTTCTTCAGCAAGTTGATTCTCACAGGATACATTTAAGCTAATTGTGTTATTCTCACAAGATTTCAAGTATATGGGTTTATAATGTGTTGCTGATTCTGAGGTATCAAAACCAGCAAGGGGGAAGGAGACATACATCGGGGACGCACAACAAGTTCACGTGATCGGGCTTAATCATTTATTCCGGAGTTGATATCCGCAGAGATGATCAGTGATTCAACATGCTACTTTCATGTTTTCGGTTATTCTTTCTTTGGGTATTTGTGTGCTTCGGGTTCTTGACCTTTATACACTATCATCAGGGGAGAGAATGTGTACATCGAGGACGCACAGCAGGTTCACATGATCGGACTTAATCAATTATTCTGGAGTTGACATCCGCAGAGATGATCAGTGATTCAACCTGCTACTTCGATGTTATCGGTTATTCTTTCTTTGGGTATATGTGTACTTCGGGTTCTTGAGCTTTATACAATGAGACTGATTGCATCACTTCAACTATTTGGGGGAAGTAGTCTCTTGACACTTTTGGTATGCATCACTTCAGGCTTCACTGGAAAGAAATATGAGAAGAATTATTCAAGTGTGAGATGATACGTTTCTATTCTATTTGATGAAACCCCAAACGGAGAATCACGATGATCATTCTTAAAGGAGCAACAAGATTTATGATGTGGTGTGTTCCTCTATGCACCTGGCTAAGGCAAGCTTGAAAGAGAGCTTTGAAACTGCTCAACAAGAAGATTTTCGGTTTGGGGGGAAGCTACCAAAGCCATATTGAGAAGGCTCAAGTTCTGACGACGATTCAAGAGCCTCGAATGGTTTGGTGGTGAAAGTTTAAGAGATGTTGATTTCTGTCTTCTACAACGTGCTGAACGATATCCTTATCTCGGTACTCATATCAACATTTTCTTAAATTAAATTATCTACTTTGTACATATCCTAAACCAAATTGTAAATAGAAAATTTTGAAACCAACAAAAATAAAATAGAAAATTATAAAACCAACAAAAATCCATAAAAATCAGAAAACTTGAAAATACCAAAAATATTGTTTTCTCATGGCATGTCTTCTGGTATCGATAACATCTACGGTCTTAGAAATGTCATTCAATAATGGCATGGGACTTTAGATGAAGTTCGAGCAGAAGGTGTAAATATTTTCAAAACATGTCTCAAACAAATGGCTTGCAGTTATTCCAGACTGTAACCCGCACTTAAACAATGGTTTGCTATTATTTCAGATATGCAACCCATTTTTCAAAAAGGGAAAGTGCTTCGCTAAATCGATTTTCATAAATACCGTGCACTTATCCTAAAACAAAATGAGGAAAGCACATTGCTAAAAAGACGGCTGTTCCTACACAAATTTTTTTTTCTAAGATTCTTCAAAAAAATATTTGTTTTTGTTTTTCAAAATGGTAGAAAATGAGATGTTTGAAAATCAATCAGACTTGGAGTTTTCATATAGTTTGAAACTCAATCAATGATTTTCGGCCCTTTTAAACTTTTCATAAAATGAGTCATTGATTGAGGGGGAGAGTGTTTCAAATTTATATCATCTAACGAGCTTATTTAATCATCATATACTTAACGGAAAAAGGTGTTTGCCAACTTTGAAAGGCTAGGAACCTAGGATATGATTGTTAGGATTAGATGATTCGAGTTTGATGTTTACATATAATCCCCATGACTTTGTATGATCTGATTGAATGAGTTTCGATGTTGGATTGACTTTTATTAGTCGATTGCTGTTTGGGTGTTGTCGACCACCATATATCTGTTTGTATGTCTATCTGTGTTAAACTAACAAATGTAGATAACATGGTTTATGAGAATGTTCCCGCTCCTGCTCCCACAAAATTGGATGATCAGATTTTTCCAGTTTATGATTGGGTGCTGATAGGAAAGGGAAAAGATATCATCTCGGGTAGACAAAAGAAGAAAAGGAACCTAATACTTCTGATCTCTGTGAATAGTCTGCATGATATATACAACTTCAGAGGTCTCACTGCATCAGCAGATGTTTCTTCTACTCTAGCATCAACAACTAAAATAGCTTCTGCATTTCCACCACCTAACGTTTCTTTGTGCAGGACAAGGAGTGGATGATATCATATTTGTATATCTCGTGGTGGTAACATCGTTTGAAAATGAATCGGACAAAATTTTTTGAAAATCAACCGGACTCCATTTTGTCAAAATATTTATCACTCAATCTATGATTGGGTCATCGATTGAGGGGGAGAGTGATTTCAAATTATTTCACATTTTCAAAACAATTGGTATCATCAAACGAGTCTAGTTGTACTAAATAAGTGGTAAATAAATTCTTTGGGATAAGTGTCAGGGTATGATCTTTCTAAAATTCAATGATCTTTCAAAATAAAAATTTTCTTCTACTTAAAGATCTTTAAAAAATTATCATACCTGACACTAACAAACTCCCTCATTAATTAAGGGGGAGCGTTGTTATGTTCCTAATTAGTAAATATTAAAATCTGACCACATTTTCCTCGCAAATTTTCTAAAGTATTTAAATCAATTGGGATCCAAAATCTCAAAAGGTTTGAAATTTTTGATCGGGGGAGTGTAGGCTCTCTCTAATATGTGCTAAACTCTTTCGTTCATCGATGTTCATATTGAGGGGGAGCGAATGGTTACTATTGGCAATCGTGGAAGTATATCAAAGACCGCCTTGAATTTACTTTATTGGAGTTATAAGGATGGTAAGGTTAGGTAATCGTTCCCACGATCACGCTAGAGCTGGAGGAATCTACCCAGGGACAATCCACTAGTTAGTGTAGAAGTCCTTAGGTATGATGAAAAAAGGAGAAAAAGTGAGAATAATGGAAGAGTGCCGACTGAGATAGAGCTAGGACTGGAACAAACCCAACAAGGTTCTAGTGATGAAGTCTCAGTAAGCACTGAAGGGGTTGAAGAATAAAAAAGAAATGAAAAGTGAAAGGGTGAAAAGAAATAGCCCTCCAATAATTCAACCTTAGGGCAGAAACCGGGTTCAATACATATGCTACTGGTGGTTACTAAGGTAACGCCAGTATTGAAGACAAGACGTCATGGACCTAGTGACGCACTGCACCAAACTTCCCAAGCTACTCAAGTTCTCTTAATAGGACTTGTTTCATTCTCACGGGGAACCTACCTAATCTATCGACTTTCTCTTAGAGATTGTTGATATTGAAAAGGAGACCCTCTCCCTAGTCTCCGAATAGGAAACCAAAGTGGACTATTGAGTCTAGAGCCAAGAGATCATCAATAAATCTCATTAGCACACACAATGCATGAAGACTTGCTTTTTCACACAATGTGGAAAGTGAGAATATATATTGAGAGTCCTACGCATTATCCTCGTGGTATTGCCAGAACATCCGAGTGGTATGTAAAATATTCACAATGAAGATGGAAATCCTTCTAGAGCCAACATCAAACAAGCTCTTGGTGGGTGACATGTGCGATCCTTCATGGGTCAAACTTGTGACAACTGGATAGAAACAATGGGGCAATTCACTCTTGAATCAACCTTGGTCTAGGAAATGGATTGACGGATACTTTTGAAAAACCTTTCGATGTGCTCTATAATTCTTTTCTCTAGCACATCGATTGCGCTTTAATTTCTCAAACAAAAGTATTTATGATTGAAAATTGATCTTTCTCATAAAACCTTCATCGTATTTTAAAACTCTCTTTCTTCAGCAATACGTGATTGTTTTCAAATCAATTTTTCATCAATCAGTGAATCTCAATTTGCTGGTTCACTCACTCCGTGTTGTCTACTTTGGGATGCTCCGGTTTAAGAACGGCTAGATCAAGTTGCGAAACCATGTCAAGGAGATTCTTAGGAATTCTACCTGATCACAGGCAGTATTTATACTGATCAATGGGGAACCGTGGTTCTTGCAACCCTATTCAACGAAAGTGAACAAAGACACTTTCGTGTGTTTTATTGTTAACTGTTGTTTGCAGGAACATTTGACGGTTGCAGCTGATCGATATTGAGAAGTCAATTCATAACCGCATGCTCACAGCACACACTCATAATTGAATAAAATCATGACAATAAAAAACGTACAACAATGCTTCCGCAACTCTGATGCAAGATGTCATGATCCCAAAAGTGTGAGCATGTCGGTCCAAAAGTCACAACATCACATGAAGGCGATACAACAATGAATGATCCAGAGATTTACTGTGGCTGATGATCTCAAAGAAAGCTCGAAGATCACCAAGTCACCGAACATTTAAAGACCTCCACTGAAAGTACAAAGTATGCAGACTTTGAAGAATCGTTGTTAAAGCACAAAGATTGTAGAATTTGAAGAATCAAAGTCTACGAGCTCGGAATTGAACTTCATGAATGAATGCTCGGATGCAAAGTGTAATTTATGGGGTGACCGCCCTTAAGGGGAGATTGTTAGGATTTGCAAAATCCATATTGAAGATTCGGTCACCCCAACTATAGTCTAGCATATGTTAGCTCGTAGACATAGCGTTATTTATTAGTTATTAGTTAGTTTATGTAACACCGTGGAGGACGGACGGGTCTTTACCTAATGTATGCCTGATCCCCAGCCTATAAGGGGCATCTAGTATTTTATATAAATACCCTCTTCCCTTAAGGGAGAGGGTTGGTTTTGTTTCTCATAATAAACACACACACACAGTGTTTTTCTCTCTCTAGAAACTTTCTCTCTCTAACCATGGCTAACTTGTTCTTCCATAATCCCCGACCTCCCGAATCATATAATCAACATATATAACGATCCTACATATAAGAATTTTGATAACAAACAAGTTGTCTAATGAAGAGGAAAATTTCATGATTATAGAGGTCAGTGATGAAGAAATCGAAGTTGCCATGTTTCAAATTGATGGAAACAAAGCTCCTGGTCCTGATGGTTATTCTTCATTGTTCTTTAAAAAAGCATGGATCATTGTGGGAATGGATGTTTGCAAAGCTGTAAAAGAATTTTTTGTTACTGGGAAAATGCTTAAGGAAATCAATTCCACAATGATATCTCTAATCCCTAAGATCCAAACTCCAGGTAAAGTTACTAATTTCAGGCCTATTGCTTGTTGCAATGTCATTTATAAAATGAATAAGCAAGGTAATTACTAAAAGAATGAAGAGTGCTCTTGGGAAGCTAGTGAGTCAAAACCAAAGTGCATTTGTTCTAAACAAGTATATTCAAGATTATATCATGCTATCTCAAGAGTTGTTGAAAGGGTATGCTAGGAAAGATAGGCCTAAGAGAGTTGTTGTGAAGATAGATATCCAGAAAGCTTATGATACAATTAATTGGAAGTTCTTAAAAGTTGTTCTTGATGGTTTTGGTTTTCCTGAGAAAATGATGAATTGGATAGTAAATGTGTCACTACTGCATCCTTTTATATTATTGTTAATGGTGAAAGTTGTAGGTACTTTAGAGGAGGCAGAGGGTTGAGACAAAGTGACCCAATGTCACCTTACTTATCTACCTTCGTCATGGAGTTTTTGTCCGTTATTGTTCAAAACAAAGTGGAATACAGCAATGAGTTTCAACACCACTATGGATGCAAAAGGATGAAGATGACTCATGTATGTTTTGCTAATGATTTACTTATATTTTTTCATGGTAATTTAAAGTCAGTAAGTGTTCTTAAGGAAGCTATTGCTGAATTTGGTGATGTATCTGGTCTATTGTCAAACTATGCAAAAAGTACTATCATATTTGGAAACATGAAGGAAGAATAAAAACAAAGGATATTGCAGGAGGTTTCCTTTAAAGTTGAACAACTCCCAGTGAATATATTGGTGCCCGATTGTTATCCAAAAGGCTAGGTGTAAAGGAATGTAAATGTTTAATTGACAAAATCAAGAGTAAAGTGTTCAATTAGACGAATAGGTGTTTGTCTTATGCTGGAAGATTACAACTTGTTGCTTCTGTTTTGGAATCTATATATGTTTATTGGGCATCTGTCTTCTTGCTGCCTCAAACTATTATTAATGACCTTAATAAGGTTCTCAAAGGATTTCTATGGAATAAAAGTGAATTGTTAAAATGGAAAGCAAAGGTTGCATGCAATAATGTCTGTAAGCCTAAGTGTCAGGGAGGTTTGTGTACCAAAGATTTGGGAACTTGGAACAAAGAAATGATCATAAAGCATATGTGGCATGTGGCAATTGATAAATAGTATCTCTGGGTGAAATGGATTAATACTAAAAAGCTAAAGGGTAGAAGTATTTGGGCTGTTAATGAAGAGATTACTGATATTTGGGGTTGGAAAAACATTCTAAAGCTTAGAAGTGATGCTAGGGAGTTCATTATTATGAAGGTGGGTGATGGAAATAATGCTTCTGTGGTATATGATAATTGGTGTCAAATTGGTATTCTGCAATCCTTTATTACTAATAGGGATTTGTACAATGCTAGATTGGATGCTAATATTGTGGTTAAAGACATTGTTGTTAAATGGTATATGTATTTGGCCTTTTGAACGGATTTCAACATACATTGTGCTTTCACAAGTTCAAAGAGTATCTATTGATGATAGTAAAAGTGATAAGATGGTATAGAGGGATGGAAAGGGTAAGGAAGGAAAATTTAGTATCAGGCAGTCTTATAAGGATTTACAAAAAGAAGGGGTTAATGTTAAACGGAGCATACTTGTTTGGCTCTCTCAAAATATTCCATAGCATGCTTTTGTTTTGTGGTTGGCTATCTAAAACAAGCTGAATACTCAAGATACAATCAGGAGTTGGGGAACTTATGATATGATGTTATTCCCTTTATTTTGTTCTAATATGGACTCTCATCAACATCTTTTTTTAATTGTAAATATGCAGAGCAGTTTTTGATAAAAGTCAAGCAGAAAATAGGGTTAAAGTGTGTAGTGATGGACTGGAATGACATGGTCAACTGTTTAACTAAAATTTATATTGGTAATTTTATTTGCAGTGTTATTAGAAGGCTTAGATTCGCTGCAAGTGTATACCTCATATGGCAAGAAACAAACTGGAGATTGTTCATGGGTCAAAAAAAGAGCCTAGAAAAATTGTATGATCAATTTTATGAAACTATTAGAATGAGGTTGTTAAGCTTGAAAGTTAAACCCATACAGGAAGTTATTCAAGTTTAACAAGATTGGGATGTAAGAATGGATATAGTTGGCAATGTTATTGCCAAAAATTGAAATTCTAGGGTGTTTGGATTCAGTGATGAATAGCATATGGCTAGTATCTAGAGGCTACCTGTATGAACAATGCTTGTATGAACAATGCTTGTATGAACAATGCTTATCATATTCCTTGAACATGAGGATGTCATCTATTTTCCTGGTATGGGTAAGATTTGGGATTTTAGGTGTGCTTCTTAAGGTAGTTTCGTGCTGGGTTACTCAATATGGTCTTATGCAGAATAATGATTCTAATGGTCTGCAAGTTTTTATGGTTTATCCATTTCCTCAAATAACACACTATTTTTAAAAATCCCCATCGAATCGTATGTGCGTAATACATATTGTTAATCATATTGATAATGGAAAATAGGTGTTTAATATGCAACTAACCTCAAAAATTAAGTGGCAGCTTAGTGGAAAACCCACCAAGAAAAATAGCGTGAACAATGCATTATTTTTGTAATCCTCTTATTTGACGACTCAACTCGGCTCGGTGTGTGAACAGTGCCAGCTCGAGCAATGCCACAATACACCTGATCCATCCTCCTCCCTGCAGCCATCCTCCTAATCGGCAGCTTCGCAACTATACCAGCCCCAAAGGTCAACTTCAACAAATGTTATATAGTATCATTAGTTTTATATACAGATGTATGTGCTAAAATTTATTGATAGAGATATTCTATTCTCCTACTAAAGCTCCATTGAATCATGTAGAGTTGCAATGTTGTAAGTAGCTTAAGACTTTCACTCACTTGATATTAAACTGTTGAGGTCTAGTTTTCTGTAAGTAAATTGTGAAGTTTTTACATTTTTTTTAGTACGACTTATTTTCATTTTAATAAAGGTTTTATATTTTCAAACTTTCAAATTAAAGTTAAAGCACATGTGACTTATTAAGCAAGTTTCAACAACAACAAAAAGTAAAAAAAGAAAAAGAAAAAGAAAAAAAGAAATAATAAAGATCGTGAAAAGAGTTATAAAAACGTCTGTCGAAAGTATATTAAAGTGTTCATCTATTGAAAGATAACTACATGCTCATGACAATAGTATAATTTTATCGCTTAATAATTAACGGTTTTGATTTTTAATTTTTTTTAAAGAAATGGCGTGGAAGTGAGTTTATTATTATATGATGATGGTTTTTTGAATTTTAAATTTAGTCACCACACTTTTAAAATAACCTCATTTTCTTAAGGTTGTATTTTTTTTCTTTTTTTTTTCAAAAATTGACGCATTAAATTTTTTAAAGCAATTTGCTAAGAAATCAAAAAAAAAAAAAGTTTGATCAATTTTAACTTTTAGTGGTAAATGATAAAGCTTAATTTTGAAATTGAACTTTTTTGTAAGTCAATCAAATATGTTTGTTTTTTTTTTTTTTTTAAACTAAGCTAGGTGACAATCCTTTTCCTTAATTAATAAATATGATTTCTATCTTTAAAATCTGTTTCTATCATTTTAATCATTCTTAAGACCATTTTAAAAGTAAATTTTACATTATTTTGTTTTTGTTTTTTTTAGTTATGCTAGCTTTTAGTTTAGTAGACTTATTTGATTTTGAATTAATTTTCTTTGTTGTAGAACTTTAAATTTTTTAATGTTATTTGATCTTCTAATTCTTTGACTGTTTCTATCACTACAACAAATATGCCAATTCTACACGCTTTTTTCTTCACACTTTATGAACCGTGAAGTTTTATATCACAATATTCACACTTATGAGTGTGTAAAAATAAGTGCGATAAATATCATAAAAACTTCACATTTTTTATTGTGAAAATAAAAATTCACACTTCCTAATGGGAGCTAATTTAGAAACTTTTCACATATTATAGTGTGAAGAAATAGATGAAAACTTCACACTTTTATGTGTGAAAAACAATTTATAAACATTATCACACTTTAAAGTGTGAAAACTTAAAACATTTTATCATTTAAAAAAGTGACACTCAACTTAGTGTGATGTTTTCTTATATATATATATATATATATATATATATATATATATATATATATATATATATAAAAAAGCCGATCCAACAACAACTTCTTCATTATTCATCTCCTTTGATTCTTTAATTCAACAAAACAATTTCACTAAATACCCAATCAAAAATCAATTCACTCTGATCTTGTTTTGTTTTGTTTGAATTAAATTTGATTCTTTAATTAATGCATCAATTCGATCCAACAAAACAATTTTACATCAATTCGATCTAAACCCTAACTTTCAATCTTGAGCTGAAGGAAATTTTATGTGATTTTAATCTATGGATTCAGATTATTCGGTTGGCAAATTCACATCCGTCACTCTCAGGTGAGTGTGTTTTGTTTATGAATCCATTTTTTTCGTTTTCATATTGTTAGTTTTGGTGATTAACTAACTAACGATTATGATAATCTGTTTGTGTTTTTTAGTGCGTTTGGATGAGTCGTGTGTATAAAGGCATTACATGTCATGATGGTGATGGTGGAGGTTACGGTTGTTGTGACAGTGGTGGTGGTGGTGGACTAGTGGTTATGGTGGAAGTTCAAAAACTAGAGGTTAAATTGTTCGGTTAATTTTTTATAATTTAATTGATTAAATTTATGTTTTTTGTTGTGTTTGATTCGTTGTGAGTTTAATTGGCTAATTGTTGAAACATGTGATTGCATTTGCGAATGTGACCTTGTATGAAACTTGTGTAGTTGCAATAATTAGGTAGATAATTTGAAAATGCAAATCAAAACACCGACTTACGGTCTAGTCATGGTAATTGATAGATAACTTGAGGTTGTGAATGCTTTATTTGGTTTTCACTGATAATTTACTACTAGGGCCCTCTGTTTTAATAGTGGCTTTGTAGTGTTAAAAGAAATCAAAGCATTGTTATGTGATAGTTTACTGGTATTGAAGATAAAAGTGTTCACAGCGTCGTTTTATACTTTTTTCGTTTTAAGTTTTGAAGCGGGGCCTAAGATGTCGTTTCGTCTTAGGCGGTTGTTTCACATTCGTAAAAAGTTGGATTGGTCACTTATTGATATAATTATAATCCCACTGGAAGTCTTCTAAATCATAATGATTCATCAATATAAATGTGAATATGATACTTTTTATATTATTATATAGTTTTATTTGAGTTTAATGAAGTGTTCTAACTTTTTTTAGTGAAATGATTTTGTTTGTAAATTATGATTTAGGGTGCGGAGTGGCCTCCGATAATCGAGGAAGAAGAGATGCCGAATACGGTGCCGTGTGTAGATACTTCGAGGTAATGAAAGGATGTCATGATCAGATTACATTAGATTATTCAACTTTTTGGACTTCATACGAGTGCCGCCTGCTTAATAATGATAAGTTTACTGTTATTTTTGTTTGAAAATTTTTAGCTTGGTCTTGGATACTATAAAATTTCAGCGTGACTACCAGGTTGTAATAAAGTTAGGGGCTCTTTAAGATAGCACCAAGTTGATGTATCTGATCATCACTAATTAATTCTTGACGCCATAATTAATTCTTATAGTTGAGAGAATACTTTGTATTAGAATTTTATATTACATCTTTAGAAGTGGAAGTTATTATGCTCTTAAGTATCACTAGGCCAGTTAAGTTACTGTAATAAGACAATGGTAAAAGCTATGGCATTATAATTAAAGTCATATTCCTTTCCTAGGAATCTTACAGTACGCAAATGCTATTTTTTTTATAAAAAAAAAACCTGAAATGGATGCCCTTGCTATGTGAGTTAATGGCCGAGGTTCTTTCTTCTATTGCCTCATAAAATGTAGTTAGTAATGAAGAGTTACCCAACTTTGTTCTTATTAACAATGAGTGCATATGAGTCAGCCATCTTCTTTATTAACTAATTGACATATCTCAGGTTGTTCAACGTTTCCGAGAACTGTTTGCTGAAACAAAGTACAAAGCGGCTGCCGAGCTTGCTGCAGAATCTCCTCAAGGCATCCTCCGTACACCTTACTATATTCTACTTTACTAGTTGTGAGTAACCTTTCTGTATTTCATTGATGTTTTAATATTTTAACCTTTGTGTATTTCATTGCAGAGTGTACCTGTGCAAGCTGGACAAACACCACCATTACTGCAGTACTTCGAGACCCTTTTGAAAAAAGGAAAACAGAATGCGTTTGAGTCCTTGGAATTCTCACGCTTAGTTGTCAATCAGAACAAGAAGAATCTTCTAGAGAACTGGTTAGCTGAAGACAAGCTGGAATGCAGTGAGGAACTCAGAGATCTTCCAAGGTATGAAGTATAGATGTTAAAATTATTATGGCTTTACGTACATCTGCAAAATATTCTCGTTTTTGCAGCTTGTTCTTTATGTCCTATTTGTTTGTACAAGGAGCCCATTAGATGCCCAAAGAGCAAAAATGGATGTTGGTACAGGTAAAGATCTGATATTTTGTGATCTTATTGTATTTCTTTAAGTGTGTTTTGTGTTTGAAAATTTTGACTATATAAACATTTACATAATTACATGTGGATATTTAGAATGATTTTAGATAATCGGTTATGTTGCAGCAAAAATGTGCTAAACTTTATCTTACCCGTTAATAATCAGAGTCATAATCAGTTTCACTATACCCAAACACTAGGCCGTAGACACTGATATCCACTACTCATAATCAGAGTCATAACGTTATGCTGTTGAA
This sequence comes from Chrysanthemum makinoi, assembly GCA_910596185.1. NCBI lineage: Eukaryota > Viridiplantae > Streptophyta > Magnoliopsida > Asterales > Asteraceae > Chrysanthemum > Chrysanthemum makinoi. The sequence goes on along the minus strand of OU343221.1, from coordinate 92,018,426 downwards.
AACCTCATAGAACATATACTACACCGATGCACTTAGATGTGAAATCCAGTTACGTCCGTTTGGGTAGCTTAGCAATGAGCTTTGTATCTGCATATGCACTGCTATGCTTTTATTTATGACCTGCGACTGTTAATTTTTTTCAAGCTGTATTTATTTCTTATCTTTGTAATGCGCCTTCATCACTATACGTGCATAAAGTGCAAGATATCCTCATACGATTCAAATATAATTCTTGACAGAATCGGATAAGAGACGTTGATGGATGGAAATTTAGCTGATGATGAACTAGAAGTGGCAGTTTGATAGTTTAAGTGATTCTATGGATTTTGCTTATTTATTTTTGAAAGTGAAAACTCATTCCAGAATGTATGCAGAATTGCATGCAGATTTCATTTTTGATTTTTTGTTTCAGAATTGTATGCATAATTTTTGTATTTCAGATTTTTTGTTTCTATTATTACATTATTATTTTTTTTATGTGTCATGTCGAGTTTTGTATATTGTCACTAATATAATTTGTGACGAAGCTATAGTGACGACTAGGGGCGACCCTAACTTTTGTCACTAAACAGCATTAGCGATGACTTATAGACTGTTAGTGACAAAAGCCTTGTCGTCACTGTAGGCAATTTTTCTTGTAGTGAATTGTTTAGCCCTCTCACTTAAAAGTGTGAAGAATTAAAAGTTCACACTTTTAAGTGTGAAGAGTTATTAAAATCATCACACTTAAAAGTGCGAATAATTAAAAGCTCACACTTAAAAGTGTGAAGTATTGTTTTAAAATTATCACACTTGAAAGTGTTCACACTTTTAAGTGTGAAGAATTGTTTCAAAATCATCACACTTTCAAGTGTGAACTTTTTATAGATCTTCACACTTAAAAGTGTGAAATTATTTGCTACACCCGTATGGTTCACACACAAGCTAAGTGTGAACTTTTTAACTTAACACACTTTAAAGTGTGAAAATATGGTTTAATAAGTGTGAAAAATTAATTATTTTGTTGTAGTGTATTAACATTTTTTTTTAATTAAGACTGAACCAAATTCAAATTTGGTGTTTGATTTGGTTTTATGTGATCTAAATTTTGTTTGATTTGAATTTTATCTGAACAAAGTTTTGTTTGATTTAATTTTGGTATTGTCTCAACGAAATTTCAAACCGAAAAACTCAAATCCCACGATCATATAAATCTAAGAACCGCAACCGGTGAATACCCCTGGTTTGAAGGTACCTCCACCAAGAAATTATACGACATACATGCATGCATGATTTGTATGAATGAATCAATGTATTTTGCACGTGTTTTTTTTTATATATAAGGTATAGATGAAGATTTAATTTCCCTGACTTTCATTCAATGTTTTATCAAAGGAGTATTTGTTTTCCCATATGCAGTGTTTAATGATTGCAAAGAGTCTTGATGGTAAAATCTGAATCTTGTTGCAAATTTATTACTTTTAGTAAATATTTGGTCCGTATCCGACTTAAACTTGACTTAATTACTCCCTTTAAATTTAAGTAGTAAATACGACTTCATTAAATTTCATTAACTTTCAATAACCTTCTATAAAAAGTAAAAAATAAACTTTATTTACTAGGACAACAAACAGAAATCAAATTACAGTTGCTAAAAAAACGTTTCCACATAATAAAACTTTCTTTAAGGTGGTGTTTGTTATATGGATTTCCAACTGTTGGAATAGTTTTGAAAGACAAAAAAGAGTAAATTGCAAAAATCGTCTTTTGGTATGGCCAAATTGCACGTTTTGTCCTTATTGTTCATTAAGTGCAAAGATGGTACGTTGACTGTACTGTTACGTGCACTTTTGTTCCTTTGACTTAACTGCCGTTAAATGAACTCCGTTAGTAGTTACACTTTAGCCCTTTTGGCTAACCACCGTTCCAACACCCATCCTTAAACTACAAGGACGGTTTTTGATTTTTTTTTTGAATTAATAATAAAAAAAAAATCATCTCTGTTTTTTTTTTTCAAATTTTTTTTGAATATTTTATTTCGATTTTTTTTTATATAAAAACGTTTTATAAAAAAGTTTTTATATAAAAATATTTTTTTATATAAATTTTTTTTTATATAAAAGGTTTTTATATAAAAAGTTTTTATATAAAGCTTTTTTATATAAAAATGTTTTTATATAAAAAAATTAAAAATTTTTTTTTTATATAAAAACATTTCATATAAAACAACATTTTCATAAAACGTTTCATATATGATTGTTTCATATAAAACAACATTTTTATATAAAAACTTTTTTATAAAACGCTTTTATATAAAACGCTTTTATATAAAATATTTTTATATATAAAACAATTTATATAAAACTTTTTTATAAATAACTTTTTTATATAAAAACGTTTCATATAAAACAACATTTTTATATAAAAACTTTTTTATTAAACGTTTTTATATAAAACATTTTTATATAAATAAATTGCCATAAGAAAAACGGACAAAAACGGACAAAACAAACAAAAACGGATAAAAACAAACAAAAACGTAAGAAAAACGGATAAAAAGCGTAAGAAAACAAACAAAAATGGATAAAATGGGATGAAAACGGACAAAAACGAACAAAAATGGATAAAAACGGGAAAAAAATTACTTTTTTCCATTTTTCTTTTGTTTTTGTCCGTTTTTATCCGTTTTTGTTCGAATTTTTTTTGAATAATTTTTTTCGTCAAGTAACTCTTTTTTCGAAAATGTTTTTTTTATATAAAAATGTTTTATATAATAAATTTTTATACTAAAGTTTTTATATAAAAATGTTGTTTTATATGAAATTTTTTTATATAAAAAACTTTTTACAATATTTTATTATAAAAACATTTTTATATACAAAAGCTTTATATAAAACTTTTTATATAAAAACGTTTTATATAAAAAACATTTTTATATAAAAACTTTTTTATAAAACATTTTTGAATAAAACATTTTTCTAAAATAACATTTTCGAAAAAAAAATATTCAAAAAAAAATCGAAAAAAAACCGGATGATTTTTTTTTAATTCAAAAAAAAAATTGCAAAAATCGTCCTGTAGTTTAAGGATGGGTGCTGCAACGGTGGTTAGCCAAAAGGGTTAAAGTGTAACTACTAACGGAGTTCATATAACGGCAGTTAAGTCAAAGGACCAAAAGCTTACGTAACAGTGCAGTCAACGTACCATCTTTGCACTTATTGAACCACAAGGACGAAACGTGCAATTTAGCCATACCACAAGAACGATTTTTTCAATTTACTAAAAATTGTAGTTTGGAACATCTATTTTGGATTTATGTGAAAGTCTGAATCCAAATACTCGTTCAAGGAGGAGACGGTGGGTTTTGAGCAGATTCATGTACTTTTCTGTCACATTTTGCTTTTTTGATTTATCTTGGCCACCTATTTTATATTCTTTAGGGTTTTGGCTATTAAATAACCACATGCTTTCTTAAATGTATCGCTATAGTACGTGTTCTAATTTTCGTTCCAATATAGTACGTGTATTTTTTGATTTCGTGCTAATATGGTACGTGAGTAACTTTTGACCAAAGAAAACATGTAGTCCCTTGTGAATTGTTTCTTTTTCAAAATAGGTCCCTTGCAATTTTTTCAAAATAAGTATTTGTTTTTTTTGGTTGCATTTAGTTGGTGAAAATTTTTCCTTTTAAAAAAATGAAGATATTTTTCCGTTGTTTGTTATCATCTTTTTTTATACGTTTTCATCCATTTTTATTATTTTTCATCCTTTTTTATACATTTTTATCCGTTTCAATCGTTTTCATCCGTTTTATACGTTTTTGTCTGTTTTTTATTTGTTTTCTTCCGTTTTATACGTTTTCTTCCGTTTTATACGTTTTCATTCGTTTTCATCCGTTTTATACGTTTTTATCCGTTTTCATTCGGTTTCATCTGGTTTTATACGTTTTTGTCCATTTTGTTCGTTTTCTTTCGTTTTTATACGTTTTCATCCTAAAAATGGAAGGGACCTATTTTTGTCCGGTTTCACCAACTAAACGCACCCTAAAAATGCACAAAAATCTTATTTTGAAAAAATCGCAAGGGACCTATTTTTTAAAAAAATGTATAAAAACAAATAAAACGGATAAAAACAAATAGTAACAGATAAAAAAGAATAAAACTGGATTGAAACGCATAAAAACAGATGAAAACGAATGAAAATGGATGAAGACATTATCAAAATGGATGAAAGCGAATAAAAACGGTAAAAACAAATAAAAACGGATAACGACGAATAAAAACGGATAAAAAAGGATGAAAACGGATGAAAACATATAAAAATGGCTAAAAACGTATAAAAACGGATGAAATGGATGTAATCAAATGAAAACGTATAAAAACGGATGAAAACAGATGAAAACGTATAAAAACGGATGAAAATGTATAAAAATGGATGAAAACGAAGGAAAACGTATAAAAACGGATGAAAACAAATGAAAATGTAGAAAAACGGATGAAAACGTATAAAAACAGATGAAAAAAATGAAAACTTATAAAAACAAATAAAAACGGACGAAAACGAATGAAAAAACGGATGAAAATGTATATAAACAGATGAAAACGAATGGGACCTATTTTGCCAAAGAAGCAAATCACAAGGGATCATATTCATACAAAAAATAATTAAAATAAAACTGGTAACCGGTTTTACCGGTAGCCGGTCACTCATGTACCATATTAGCACGAAATCAAAAAGTACACACACCATATTAGAACGAAAATTAGTACACGTACCATATCGATACATTTGAAAAAGTATGTGGCTATTTAATAGCCAAAACCCTATTCTTTATCATATACATCTTTTTCTCTTTCTTATATATTTAAAAAAAAAATTATTCAATTTTTAAGTATAATTTAAATATGCATTTTAGATAATTATAAAACTTTCTTTCTCCTCTTTGTCTTTCATACCAAACCGAATCCAAATCCTATTCCAACCCCACTTACATACCAAACGCACCCTAAGTATTGATATCATATTGTATATATGTACCATTACGAAAAAATAACGGAACAATTCACTGTTCATTACAGAATATAGCGGGTTTCATTATAACTTATTTTCTTAAACCCTTAAACTTATGAGTAGTTTGTAAATGATTTATGAGATATTTACAAGTGTATCCTTGTAAAAGTTTAAAATTACACGAATATCTTTGCTAAATTTTTAGTTACTTTAATATCCTTTTAAAACTTTGAAATACACGTATTAAACCAAAAGCACATTTCCATCGTGTCTTTTTAGATTTAAAATTAAAAACCTTCATATAAATATTATTTGACATGTTATATTACAATTTTACCCTTATCTTCTAAGTTAGGAAAGTTTGAGTCTGATGACGACTAGTTAAACTACTGCGTATATGACTTCCAAAAACATTCAAAAGATTTTTGCGCTTTCATTAAATGTATTTCACGCTCTTTCTCTATGTTTAATTCTTTGCCGTTTGCATCTGATTACCAAAATAACGACTGCAACTTAACATCAAATAGGTTTTCCTCTTTTGGTCTATTTGCTTGCGTATTGCTAAAAATATCATAGGGCTATTAGATGGATAAGCAATTTTTATAGTAATTATGAAAGATTGGGTGTATTTGTGACATTGTGTGCAATCTCATTAGTAACGACCCTTTAATTATATGTTTGTTTATGCAGAAGGAATGGTAAAAATGTAACTTGTTATGTTAATAATATTTATGTGTATGTTTTTAATATTAAATATGATGAAAATGTATATTTAGATAAGTATGTGTTTTTTAAACTTTTGAAAATATATTGAAGTAATTACAAAATTTAAAAGAATATCGATGTAATTTTATAGTTTTGTAAGGAAATAAATGTAAATGCCCTGTGATTTAATTTTCAGTCCTAAGTCTTTAAGTATGTATAAAATGATAAAACGTTTATAAATCGTGAAATTGTGTGAAAAAATATATTTAAATCATTAGCACATAAATTCCCATGGTAAAAGTTTTTTTTCTCTTTCAGATTTATAAATTATAGAAGTAAATAATGATATAACAAAACACGGCATGACATGAGTTAGACTAAGTGTAATAAAGGACACCAAACACCGCATTCACCATCACTATCTCAACATCACATCAACCTTCTTTCTCTACAAGCAACGTCACAACCAACTTAGTTTAAAAAGACAACCAAATTCACCAACAAAACATACCACACTTGAACATAAATATACCCCACAAAAACCATTTAATATAAACACATACACCAAAAAAAAACCTCCAAGATTCGGTCGTCTGCCAAGAGGAGTGTCACTTGGGTGAGTGTAGTAGCATAGCAAGCATGCTATTTGGACAGTAAGGATGAAGACTCCTTCTTCGTTGTGCTATTACCAATGTTGCAAAAATCCTGAATCAGAAGTTGGGCGGTCGACCATCCAGCAGCGATTAATCGGTCAAGGTGGGATTAATCGGTGATTAATCTGATTGACATTTCCTGCAAGTTTTGAATATTTTTGGAGACCAAACTAAAGATCTTAACTGATTCCAAGCCTACTATGTTTCCAAACTTCAATAAAATGCTCCAATTCTGATTGTGAGGCCCAGTGTGCGTTGTAAGTGAAATAAACGATCCTCAAATTAAGTAGAATGCCTAAATTATATTTTTTTAAAGTTGACCGATTAGTCCGATTTGGCCGATTAGTGTGATTTTTGACTGATTAATCCTATTTTTGACCGATTTGGCCGATTTTTAACTGATTAGTAGCTGATTTTTGCTTAGGCCGATTTTTTCCACCGATTTTCAAAAATCAACAAGGTATAAGGCTGATTACCGATTAATCGGCGATTAATCGACTGCCTAGGCCGATTTTTGAAACATTAGCTATTACAGATGATCTTACAGTTGTTTGATACCAAAAGTAAAAACCACATGTGGGCCCCCAAAGGGAGCCTTTCATCTTTGTCTTTGTTGGATTGGTGTTGTCCTTCGCTCTGGCCTTTATTTTTATTTTGTTAATACTGTCGAAATATGTGCATGAAATAACATAATTAATATTTTTATTTACGAGAAATACGTAAATGTCTAATAAAGTGAAAAGGATATTTGGCTTAATTAGTTTGGACTAATTAAATAATATTGGGTTTAATTTGTTGGACCAATTAAATTGTATTGGGCTTGAACCAAATACTAAAAGGGGAAATCATTTGTACTTGGTAGTTCAGCCGAACCCCTATGAGGTGTCGGGCCGAGCTTAGTTCAATTACTTTTTTTATTAAGATAACTATGTTATGGAATATATATATATATATATATATATATATATATATATATATATATATATATATATATATATATATATATATATATATATATATATATATATAAGAGGAGGCATGCCACATATAATGCCACTTGGCATCCCATAATGCCACGTCATAAATCCATGTCATCGAAATTATTCCACCTAAGCACAATTTGTTCATAATTTTTTTTACTAAAATTTAAATGCCATGTCATAATCCACCTAAGCAAACTAATTGAAAATTTCGGATTAATAAATGTATTTTTTACTAAAATTTAAATGCAATGTCATAATCCACCTAAGCAAACTAATTGAAAATTTCGAATTAATAAATGTAAAAAAGGAGTTGCCAAGATTCGAACTTGGGATGGTAGGCATAAATAAACAACACCTCAACCACTGAAGCATTCCCATGGTTGTGATAAAATTTGCAAGTCATGATTAATATTGCATGGACAAATAACGTTGTCAATTCAAAACTAGAGAAAATTAAGTTACGTCTATAATTAACGATTTGATGCCGATATTAAAAAAACGTATCCCTAAATGAGTTGAGATCAATATAGAACTCATATTTGTCATAGAACAAATGAACCAATCATAATCCTCCATTTATTATCTAAATTAATACAAAATAATTTTCCACATTTTTTTTAAAACAACATATCTTACAAACGGTAAATCTTCAAAATATAAAAATACCATGAATTAAATTATCTTTCTATGATATGCTTTACATATTTTTGACAAACATTTTTTCAAAATTCGTCCAAAAAATCATATATGATTTTTACTAATCATATATGATTTTAAAAAATCATGTATGATTCGATTTTTACGAATCATATATGATTTTACAATCATATATGATTCTCAAAAATCATATGTGATTCGTAAAAATCGAATCATATATGATTTTCACTAATCATATATGATTTTGTTGACCAAATTTCAAAAAGTTGTTAAAAATATATACTAGTGCATATCTATGAAAGATAATTTAATTCTCGTGTATAATTTTTATTAACGATTAACGGTTTAAAGATATTTAATTTTTAAAAAGGGTGAAAGTTTATCATAATAAAAAAATGAATGACTATTATTGGTTGATTGTATCTGGTAAATTTTGGTTGTATATTGAACTTTTGCCATCCCTAAATATTATCCACAAATTATCTGTATTTTCGTTAAAAACCAAAACCTAAAATCATTCAATTCAAGTAGACCACCATCATCATCATCACATAATCGAAAATTATTCAAAAACCTAAACCTAAGTTGTTGGAGCTAATCGACAATTCCAATCCTTTGTCAGGTCAAGTAAGTTTTGTTTTGTTTTTTTTTTCGAAGACCATACATAAACCTTTATTTCCCAATCTTACATATGATTCTGTTTTCATGTCGTAAAATTATGATCAATCTTTCATATAATAATTCTTTCATGTCGCACGAGATTAGAAGTGTATTCTTGCTCCAGTGTATAATGAGATTGGTATTAGTGAGGCCCCCACTTTTGAGGTTTTACTTATGGTACCAGAGACATGTTATGTCTGCAATTGGTGGAAATACTGCTGATCCAGGTTAGTTAGTTGCATGTTTTTTGGGTCCCTTGCAATGGGCATCATTAAGTTGCTAATTTAAAATAACTATTTTTAGACTAACTTGATTCCTCACATATACGCGTAGCATTCCAGTGAGATAAGTAGCAGACATGTTTCTGTTTCTTTTGGTGACATTCTGTATTTACTGAAAATATTTGAGCTGATTAAAAGAATACCCATTTTCATTTAAATGTGCGTGTGCGCGCTTTGAAATATGGTGCCTCTGATTTTTATAAGCTAGAAGTCTATGGACTATACGATTATTGTTGGTTTCTGGGGATGGAAGGATAACTTCTGTTATTTGGTACAATATATTTTTTTATTTGACATATTGGTAGTCTTTGTGGCGTGTGTAGATTACTGAAACAGAAGTTCCTTCTGTACACGAAAGAGAGAACTGGTGGCAAACGTTTTATAAAAGTACTGCATTTCCAACAATAGCCAGAGTATTGTTGCTTGGTAATGAATTCATCTTATATCCCTTATATTTTACTAATACAAGTGATACTTGAAGAAAAGCTCTATTGGTGGATCTAATATTGTAGGCGAGGGTCTACAGGTAGGCTACAATACCATAAGCATAAACACTTCGAATCCAATCGCATTAATTCAGTTAAGATAATAAGTTATTGTGGCATGCAGATGTGTTGTTTAGTGAAGTGATTCCATGGGTCCTTACTCAAGTTCGGAGCCTCTTGTAGCCAGGGAGTGATTTGACTGTTGCTGAGGCTTTTAAATCAAAGCCGAGTTTGCAGTTTTGGTAAAAAATAATAGAGGCAATTAAAGATTCATATGTTGTAGAAAGAATATCTGAGCAGCTTTTGCAAAAGTTGGCAGCTCAAAACATAAATGATGTTGATGGGTACTGGATTCTTTGGTTGTTGTACCACCAAATTTATGAGCTCCAAGCATCCATTAGGTATGATATAGGCATTTATCCCTTAAACTACATGCTATTTATCACTATAGATATTGGTCTTGTATATGGAAAATAACAGATAAGTTGCAGGTCAGTTTTCACAGAACGATTTTTGCGCTGGAAAGTGTTCCCAGTATGTTGTCTGAGATGGATTCTTCAGTTTTTGGTTCTTCAATGCCCTCCTGAGGCTGTCCTCAGTCAAAATCGTTGCAATCTATTGGATGCTACTAAGCGTCTTCTTGCAGTATGGTCCACGCAAGAGTTTGTACAGTCAGCACAAGTAGAGCAACAAGCTTGTATCTTTTTAATTTTTTTCACCACTATTTATAAATCTTCACCTTGATTGTCTTTTGTATGTTTATTTTACATATGCACTAGAGGTGGGTATTTTGAGGCATTTGCTATAAGTGGGTCAATTTGGGTCACTGGTCAAGTAAAAGATTTGACTAAAAAGAAAACAGGTCCAGTTTGTCAGACTGTTTGAAAATCTTCTGAAGAGTAATTAAATGTGTAAAAACCTCCTGAGGCTTTTTTAGAAAGATAAAGTTATTTTTGCTATAATATATTATTGTAATATTGAAATTCATTAACGATTTAACGTCAATTTCTAATTCTTATTAGTAAAAATATAAACAATGTGTTTGTAAGTCTGCCCCCGTCCTCCCTCCCAAACCTGTTTTAAATGTGATTTAAAATTATACGTTTTGACCTGAACTTGTTTTAGTCCATGACCCAACCCGGAATCTAACTTACACCTCCTTTTTTTATGATTCCTTAAGTTAATATTCAGATTTAACTGCAGCAGTTGGTCTTTGGTTAGAAAAGCTAAAAAAAGAAGATTTAGATGCTACCAAGGATGCAATGCACTTGATTCTTCAAGGGTTTACCCTCTATATGAGACTTCTGGAATCATAAATTCGTAGTTCTTATTTTCATTTTATTTTTTTTGTTTGAGGATGTCAGGTAGGCTGGAGAGCCCTTCGCATTTGGTTCGCAAGATGGCTAGCAGTGTTGCATTAGTCTTTTCCAAAGTCATCGACCCAAACAATCCTCTTTATCTTGATGATACCTGCATAGATGAGACTATTGATTGGGAGTTCACATCAACAAATACTGACAAGGAAGGAAAAGAAACAGACATTAACCAACAAAAGGGCCATACTACAATGGTCTTAGAAAAAGCTAATGAAGACACAAAGAATGAGAATAAGAATAAGCATAAAGGATTGATGGAGTTAACCTTGGTTGATCCAGATGAGGTTATTGATCCTGCAACATTGAATAACGATGTTGATTCTAATGGAGAAAATGATGATGATTCTGAGATATCTGAAACCTCTAATGAATCGTCTCTGCAACTGTATGATTTGTCTGATGATGATACTGACTTGAAAAATAACTTTGCACAGTTATTTGATGTTGTTGGAGCATTAAGAAAGTCTGATGATGCTGATGGGGTAAGTCGTTTTTGGTTTAATCGTGACATCTTTTTCAAATTCTTATTATTAGTTTCTAGAGGGGAAAAAAACAGGCGGGCTGGATAAGAATTCGAACCGGAGATTTAGTTCTTAGTAAATTGGGGCAATGGGGTCCGGGTTACGCCAGGTTTGAAGGAATAGTCCTCACTACCAGAAGTTACCGATACCCAAAGATCATTAAGTACTTGAGAACCTAGCTCTGATCTCTGACTTACTGATGGTATCAGATTCTATGTAAATGAAAAAAATATACACATTGTCAGGTACACAAACAAATTACTGGAAAAACGAGCACTAAAGGTCATTAGGCCGCCAACATTAACCATCTTCTCAATAATTCGTGGCCTCGTCTCTTGATTTTTAATCTTTTCACCAAATTATGGAAAACTTTAAAAACACAATACTATCCAAAATCATCCAGCACCGAATTACACAAACACGGAAAGGTTTTTTACAATTTTTCTTTATCACACAATTTTTTTTTCTGAAATATCGTGTGACATTTACTTATTAGCTATAGAGCTTTTTCAGGCAATGTTAGAGGCAATAAACATGCAGCATGAAAAACTGATATCACATATCATCAAGTGTAAATTTCAGATTTAAAAGTTCAGCTTCAGTGTGGGAATCCAGACTATGAAGTCATCCGTTTAGTGAGGCGTGAAATCAATTCAGTCATGGAGTTGATACCCGATTGTTTGAAAATTTGAAGAGCCTATTCCTTACCTAAATTGATGATAGCCAGTGGGCAAAACGTGAGTTTAGAAATAATAGGCATTCCGAGAGCACTCAATCCAATAACTTCTACCGTCAGTCGGATGTTCATGTTGCAGAACTCCCTCCAGCAACTGTAAGTTTTTTTTTACGTTGAACTCAGAACTACCATCCAATAGTCTCACTACAAGATTGTAAGAATGTAAAGTTTAGGGCATACAATATCCATTGATTATTTATCGTTGGTCATTTTATATAAGGTGTTAAGATTTTCAAACTGATAAAAAGGTTTCCTTGGTATATGAAAATAACATAATTTTCAATGTTCAGGTAAAACTAGGCCTAAGATGTTCGGTAAAGGTAACCACATAAGCATAACTGCAGAAGATGTGGGTGGGTCTGTTGAAGCTGTTTCTCTTGAAGCGCAGAATGAGCTTTTTGATTCATTAATAGAAGTTGCAGGGAAGCAGTTAATGTCAGAAGTCTTGACTCTAAGGTTGGTATCATAGTAGGTTTATAATATATTTATATACATTTTATTTTGCTACAATTAACTAATGGATCACACTTATCTGTAAAACTATGTAACCGGTTTGATTTTGGTTTGAATTATCATGTGGATGGATCACAATTTCTTTTTGAAGTAAGTACCATTATACAAAGGTAACATGTTGTTGATTATGTATAACATATCTTCAAGGGTTATGTAGAGGTGAGGTGTGATTGATACAAAGAGTGATTTATATTTGAACTGGCCATCAAATATATAAACCTTTAATACATAATTTTCATGTTAGTTGAGACGGGACCTTACAGACGCACAATTTTAACTTTTTTCAGTCACTTGGTAAAATGAATGAAAAACAATTAAAGGTGGATAAAGCATAAAATTATTAGGGATGTTGCAATCGCTTATTGAATTAGTTGCTTATATAGGGCTTTTTGGGATATGCTTATATATCGTTCATCGAAGTAGGCGTGTATATACTAGTACTTTTGGATTCCCAACTGAAACTGATTTTACTTACTGGAAATAGGATATCATGAATGGTAACATTGGTGGATTTCAGAGATGACATGTTGATTGATGATTTGGGCGAAAATGTCGGTTTCGTTATTGAAGAAACATACATGTATCTCCATTAAAACAAAGAATACAACTAAACATAAATAAATATATTTTAAACAATAATATATCAGTTCAGGAATGCTTTGATCCTATGGTGGATACAAGAACATGTATCCATATGATACTGCATGTATTGTACAATTCGATAACCGTTTATTTTTTTTCATTCTTAATACCTATGTTTTAAAAAGTAACTTTACTACCCTTCTTTCAGTATACAAAAAAATCACAACGATAATTATAAGTCATGCCAGCTATATTGATTTATTATTTGTAATGTGCTTTATTATTTGTAGTAGTGAAATTTAATGCAGGAATTGTGTTTAATTTGGTTGTACAATATGCTTGATAATTTGTATTTCTTATGTAAGGGGTGTTTTAATAACTGTATAAATTGTATTTATTGACCAGTTAAATAATTGACTACATTAAATAGCATTATTGGGGTGTTTTGTTGTACACTATGCTTCTTGTCTTGTACGTCTGAAAATTATGTGCATTAAAGTGTTGTACATTATGTTTCTTTTCTTGTAAGTAGTAGTCATTATAGTCATTAATAACATTGACCACTTTAATAGCATTAATGTTGTAAGTCTGAAAATAAGTCTGAAAATTACATCATGCTTATTTTGTTGTACACTATGCTTATTTTGTTGTAAATCTGAAAATTGGTTGCAACTATTGTACATTGTGCTTAAATGGTTGTAATTTTTGATGAAGGTGTGTTTTTAATAGCATTAATGTTGGTTGATAGAATTTTGGTCTTAAAATGACACCACGCTTTATTTTGTTGTACAATATGCTTACTTTGTTGTAATTCTGAAAATTAGGTGCATTAAAGTGTTGTAAACCATGCTTAATTTCTTGTACGTCTTAAAATTAAGAGTGAGGTGCCTTCGTGCATTATATGTAGTAAAGATATAGATTATATGTGTTTTTGTATTATAAAGGCCCAACTATATTGGTGTTGACGTATGATGAGTCTATTGATGTGTCATTTGCTGAGAAGGATAAAAAATTAGTGCTACTGTTTGGGTTGGTGATTGTATCCATAGATACATGGATTTAGATCTTGTGCAAGATAAGATATATATGCGTATTAATTCAGTAACTCTGTGTTTTACTGTTACATCATTTTAACTTTACTGTTGTTTCTAGCTTCTGTAGTTTTTGGTTAGACATCGATCAAAATTCCAGGCGCCTCATGTCCAAGGAGAAATCTGATTCCATACTGAAACTAGCTGTAAAACAGTTTTTTGTTTAAAAGGAAGTTTCATCTACTTTGGTGATTGATTTCTTTTATAGCGGACTTAAGTCCCTTCAAGTTCAGACCAAGAACAAGAACCTAAGGGAAAATCCTCAGATGCAGCACAACTACCAATACCTATAATCCGGTTGAGAAAGACGTATTTATTCTTGTTGATGATGTATTAGCATTGCTTCAGAGGGCGGCCGTGGAACCGTTGCCACCCAAGGATGATAAAGGTTATCAGAACCGTACCAAGATGAGTATATCTGGGAGAAAATATTTGATGGTGAGGCGTAATTTGTGGTGATGGCATTGTATCTAGATAGTAATTTCTTTCAAAAGGTATGTGTATTCAGACTACAACTCATATTTATATATTAGGGGTATTCATTTATTTATCAATTAAATAGAGGTTAGGGAAGTGTTAAGGAGATGTACAGATCCACGCATGATGTTTCAACGAGACACACATTAGGTTGTTACTAAATTCGGGTTATATATCTGTATGGGCAAATCAAATTAAAAAAAAGTAAATAACTAAAAAAGAAATGGATCGTACAATTCAAAAGCTGATTAAAGTGTAGTTTTAATGCATAAGATCTATGAAATTTTAAATAAACAAGTTTCATAATCTTATATGACCTACCTAATTAGTTACTGATAATTTTAATTAGTCATATAGAAATTCACCATGAGACCATATGCAAAGATTTAAACCCCATTATTACCAAGTGAAGCTGCAGCGAGTTCAAGGTTTCCAAGTTGGCCCGAAAAGATAAATGTGCATATATGTTTCTTCATGAATAAGAACTTGAGATGGATATTATCAAACAATGATCGCATCTATGAGGCTGGATCAGTTGGTCATGGATCTCGAGCTCAAGTAAATAATGATGGTTCTCTTGCCAAGAGCTTTAATTAGCTTAGGCTCAGATCTGATCCTTTTGTGGTAGACGGTACTCTGAGCGTGCTTTACCCTATCATCGTGCACCTTTGGCTGACAAGGTAAGTAATTCAAGTTTGCATGTTTGCTAAATCTGCTTATATATACATATTTATTTTGTGTGAAAATAAGGACTTAAATAAGCATACAAGAAGGAGGTTATTTAATGTGCTTATAAGCTATGAGAGTTGGAACGACAAAATCCCAAACACCCCTTAAGCTAAAGAAATCACAAAAGTGCCGCTAAATCCCGAGAAAAGTAAGTCGTGGGTTCCTTCATTTTGGAAGATTTCCATTTGACAACATTTTCATGGATTTGGCCAAAAAGTCAAACAAAAGAACTGGACTTTTCTATAAGAAGATCAAGACCAAAATTATTCATGTATGGCTCATTCCAGCTTAAGGAGATGTATATGTTATAAGGTGTTACCGTGGGGAAAACTTTGAGGTGTAAAGTGGCATATTTTATATCAAAACAGATTCGCTCTACATATCATGTTGTGTGTTCCTTGCTTGCACTTAATATGTACAAACTTGCAAGAATTAAATAGAACTCATGGAAAATTGTAAACAACCTATTCTTCCCCAGGTTGATTTGAAAAATATTATTGTCCAAGAATGCGAACATGATGAGCTAAATGAATGCTGATAAATATGCATTTTGTGACATTCTTTTTTTACATGAAATAGGGAGCATACATGCATTAGTATTGCTACAGCCTACAGCTGCGTATTTCTAATTAGAGAATAGCCAAGATACCTGTGTTTCTTTATTTGAGCTTATTACTTCTTCCTATGGTTTAATTTGTGATAATAGTTTTATTACTTTAGCCAGTGAACTGTTAACTCGCTTCTCAAATTCTTTAAAATAGTGGATTCATGCAAGTATTCAACCTCTGTATATTGGTATATGTTCTTTTTTTCAAGCAGGTTAATGAAGCATCTATTGATTGTTATTTCGTGTTACATTCCAGATGACCTTTGGACAACAGAACATGGAGAAGGAGGCTCATGAAATACTCTCATATGCATTCGAAAATGGCATTAATACTTTAGACACTACAAAAGTAGTAAGTTATTATCTTTCCCGCTCCTACACAATTCCTTTCTTTTATTCCCGTATGGTTTCATGTATACAGTATACATTGATGAAGATCAACTAGGATTTGCTTTCTGAATTTCTAACTACTTATTATTTTTTTTCATTTCTCAAATAACCAATTCCAATGAAGAAAGAGACACAAGGATTGACTGATAGATATATCAAAAACTGGCTTAAATCTCAACCACGTCACCAGGTACTTGTCCTTCTTTTCTATCATGTGACGGGCACTTTATACCATTATTACTAAACTTTAATTATATTCGTAATTTATCCTTCATAGGGGGAATTGCGTATATATCCAACTAAAACTAATATATATATATATATATATATATATATATATATATATATATATATATATATATATATATATATATATATATATATATATATATTTATATATATATATATCCTTCTAAAGGTTTCTAAATGTCAAATATATCCAAATAATTAACTTTTGTATAACTAAATCTAGAAAATTTATAATTAAATTTACATTGACATTAATACCCTTATTCTTCTTCTTCTTGGTTACATAAATAACAACACACTAAACTACCAACACAATTAGTCAACATCAAATTTAAATAATACAATATCAATTCAAAGTGTTTTTTGTACTTGGATTAGTGGGTATAATATGATTTATCAATGTTTTTTATTCAACCCACTTATATCATTTGCCAAAACACATCAACGAGATGTGTTTGTTTTAAATAGGATTGGAATAAATTAATTTGAGTAGACACTTAAAATGGAGTTTATGGTTTTTTAATGTCATTTATAAAAAAAAAATGGGAATTGGGATTACGACGACAACATTGAAAATTTCCAGTTTTTAATTGTTGGTGAAAGACACATATAGTGACAAATGAGAAGGATCCTTTGGTTACTCAGTTCATGAGTTTGAAAATAAAACCATTAGTGAGAGATGTTTGGCATGGGAAGATAAACAAGATTGATACTGTAAATGGCTTTGGGTTACTGGGTTTTGTGTTTGGTTATATACATGTAGCCATGAAAAGATAAAAAAGAAGGGTATAATAGTCTATGTCTGGTTAATTATGTATTTTCTTGTTTGAATTATATGAAAAACAATTGTTTGGATTTATATGATATTTATATAGGTTTAGAAGGATATATATGTAAATATTAGTTTAGGTCGGATATATATGTAATTATTAAGTTTTGCAAGGATATATATGCAATTGCCCCTAATTCATATGGTGGAAGGATCTTGACATTCAAAACAACTTACCTTTTGCTCGGGACAGATTGATAGAAGGCTATTTTTGGATGTATTCACCGAGGATGCCTTTAAATGGGTGGCCACACATCCTGCGCTTTTGAAAGCTTCATGTAAAATTTTAAGACTTGTGTATGATATTGCCATCCACAAGGTACGTACATACTAACATACATATATGATCATGTTTTTAGCCAAATATTTGGTGTTACATAACACCTATATAATTTTTGAAGGAGGAAAAAGAAAGAGGCCATATTCCTTTAAGCATCCAATGCTACCGAAAGGAAACTGGTCCAACATAGGAGAAAGCATGCAAGTTTTTCTCGAAACAAGTTGAAGATACTTGGAAAGTTATAGATCAAGAGTTGCTCAGGCCTATCGATGTCCCTTTTCCTCTCCTTATTCATGCAATCAACCTTGCACGTGTGAGTGATACCTTATATAAAAACATAGATGGCTACAATCATGTTGGTAAAGAAGTCATTAGTCACATCAAATCGATCTTCGTTCACCCTATTATTGTCTAAGATTCATCAAGTAATCTTAACGGAAATTTTTGTTGTTTTACATATTCCATTATAATGTTATATTATCTATTCCGCTGTAAGTTTTCTTTGTCCATTTTACATGTTTATTCTCTAGCAGCTCTTGGACCTTATGTGGTAAATAAATATTAAACATTTCCTCTTTCTAACCTCAACTAATGTGCAATACGTATTAAATTCTATGTCTATCAACTCTATAGAAGGAGATCTTAGTGTGAAAGACTTGAGAATATATTATGACAGATTTGACATTCTTCAAGGTTTTTATAATTGGTAACACGCCGCCCCACTTGGAGGGTAACATTAAGGGGCAATGGATCTGGAAAGGCTAAGAAGGATAGGCTAAATAATATGGGGTGCAACTTTATTATAATGAACACGTGAGTATTGTTAATTTTATATTCACTAAAAAAACACATGACACATGTGCTCTTGGTATCTAAAGTGTACAAATGTTAAAAATAGGTCAAGATTTCTATGTTATTTTTAATAGCTAAACATTTAAAAGGTTTTGTGTACTACAGTTTCATAAAAAAGTTTTAACTTATAAGAAACAAGTATTGGTGCATAGAGCTTCTATTTGATCAGACATTTCTACACAAGTTTTAGGAAAACCGGTTTTGCTAATAATAAGTTTAACGTTGCATTTAAATTTCAAGGTTTATTGATGGAAATGCAAACCGGAAAATGTACGACATTTAACTTGATTATCCATGAAAAAATTTCCTGCGATATAACTACTATTCTTCAGAGGTAATACTTATCACTTATTAGATCTACGCACATAAAAAATTAAATGAGTTGGTCTGCAAGATGTGGCTGACTCATTTAGTCTTTATGTTTACAAGTAATGTGGAAACATAAGAATAGTTTAATAACTTTCATGGAAATGACCAATCACTTTTTGGAGCTTGGATCTTTATGAAACAGTTCGTTGATCTTTTTAAGTAATATTATTA
The DNA here is from genome assembly GCA_910596185.1 of Chrysanthemum makinoi. Lineage (NCBI taxonomy): Eukaryota > Viridiplantae > Streptophyta > Magnoliopsida > Asterales > Asteraceae > Chrysanthemum > Chrysanthemum makinoi. Next base: position 91,999,241 of record OU343221.1, on the reverse strand, counting down.
GCTTTCCTCTTTGTTTCATGAATAGTGTCTTCACCCCATACTACAGGGAGATTGTAGTATATAGTACCCACGACTCACGAAAAGAAAATGAGGATGGGATATCTACCACTTTGTTCTTGCAGACACTTTATTAACTTATCATTCTCATATCGGATGAGCATTCATTTCTTTATGTTAATGTATTCAATAAATAATTTTATTATGTTTATAATTCATTTACCTTTACTTAAATTCTCATCAACGATATTCATTCAATATAAAAATTGGTATGTTTATATCTTATTTTTCATTAACTTATTTTTTTCAACAATATTCATAAGTCTAAAAAAAATTAACACCATTAACAATTAAAATGTATGTCAACCTCATCTCTTAAAAAAACTTCAACGTAAACTAATACCAACAAAATATTAGTTAAGCCCCGCGTTCTTTAAAATGAATTTCCGTTAACAAACACCATCAAAAGAATAATTATAAGTCATGTGTGAACTTGCCCCATATTAATGGTCACTTTATAGGTAGACATAGAGCATTTACTATCTACTTGAAGAACCTCGACAAGTACAAGGTATTCCACCCGTTTCATTTAACTTTTAATTACTTTTTAGTGTATATTTGTTCAACTAAATCCTAAAAATAAAAACCAAAAATCAAAATACTTACATGCTTTTAGCCGTTTTATGGATTATGGTAACATCAATTATAGATATTAACCATTTCATTTAACTTTTAATTACTTTTTAGTATATATTTTTTTTACTAAATCCTAAAAATAAAAACCACAAGTCATACCTGTCCATCGGACGGGGTTTTGACACTAGTATATATATATATATATTAATTATTTTATTTATATTAAGAATATAACTTATTTAAATATAGTGTTAATCTTATATTTAAATTTGGTAATTGTCTTATAAAGGGCCTATAAATACAAGACCTTAAACTAGGGTTTCATTATGTTTTGCATACCCTTGGTCGATTACTTCAACCCCCCTCCCCCCCACTCACCTCCTTGGCTTTGGCCGATTCTCAAACACACGTAAACACATTATTGATATTTGTTCTTGAAATTGGATTCTACGCATATTCATTAATTAGATCAAGATCTAGCACTCTACTGAAGTTGTTCGAGAGTTAGTGTCCATAACTGTGAGTGGATCTTACTTTAGATTCTGGTTTTCGTGTTGATCTCCCATGTAAACAAAGGTATACAATTGTTGTTGCTCTTTTCTGATTAGTCATAAATCACGTATATGTATCGCTAGATATGGAAAAGCGCTTTTAAAGGTTATGCTTCTGCTGAAATATTTTATTGTTTGTTTTAATTGTTACAATAATTTTAAAATTATAACCTTCGTTTTCCATCAAATACATGTTTTTCTTTTTACCTTAAATATAAATGTAATTAGCATCATCATTGATTTAAATAGAAGTTAGAAAGATGTCTAACAAATTTTACTATATTTGACAATCTTAATTTGATTTTATGAGTGACACAACATGTAATGCAGAGCCACGTGTTAATACAAATAAGCCGTAAAAACGTTTATTTATATTTTTCGATCTTTGATATCATGGGTATATCTTGCTAGATTTGGGCATATCTTGAAAGATTATATAAGATCTTGGAAGATTACATAAGATCTTGGAAGATATTTTAAGCCAAAATCCAAACATATCAAACCAGTAGGCCGGATCCCTGGAATAACACTGGCTGGATCCCTTTTGAAAAAGATCCGCCGGATCTGTGGGATCAGAAGCATTTTTGCCTATAAATAGAAGGTCATTTCTTCATTTTTTCTCACTCATCTCATACATACTCTCTTATATTCTTTTATGGCATAATACTAACATTGTTCTCAGATCAAAGTCATAATTAACTTTCATTTTGGTGATTCTTTATAGTTATTCTTAAGGGACGCTACATTTGCATACAAGACTCTCATGCTTCAAGAGGAGTGTTGCTAGTCTTTATCATCATCACTAGATCTCATACTTGATTCTTGTTGATCATTCATTTCATTGTACTATAAACTTGTGTTGATGGATTGGTGCTTTGGGTTGGTTCTACCTTTCTAAAGAACCCAATATTTAGCTTTGTTTACCGGATAAAGTGTAAGAGATGTTCTAAGGATTCTCTGCCGAATAAGGAGCTTGTTGACATAGTGTTTCCGAACTCTCGAGTTGGGTACTTGGGGAGTGGAGTAGGGCAAGAAAGGTGTCCTTGTAGCCGAACCACTATAAATACTTGTGTCACTGTTCTGACATTTCTTTACTTTATATATCGTATTTATCTTTATTTATATTCTTGCATTATCAATACTTCACTATCCCAAAGATTTCACATATACTTGATCTAACTATTATTGAAACTAAGTTTTAATCGGTAAAACTATTCAACCCCCTTCTAGTTTTCGGTAATTGGCATCAAGAGCAGGTTACTAAAATTTATAAAGTATATTGTATTTTAAATTTTTTAAAATCGATCTAATGGAATTCGAAAACTACAAAGAAGGGCAACCTATGCAAAGACCACCACTATTTGAAGCTAACGGTTTTATTTATTGGTAAAATAGATTTGAAACATATGTGAAATTTAAAGATATTAATCTTTGGCATATTATTGTTGATGGTGTTTATAAACCCATCGTTAGAAATACATCTACCGGTAGAGATGAAAGTGTTCCTTACGAACGTCAAAATGATTTTCAAAAGAAATTCTTTTGAAAAATAATGAGGCAAAAATGATTTTATATAACGCCTTACCTAAAAAGAAATATAAAGGAGTTTTTATGCATAAAACGGCTAAAGATATTTGGCACTCTTTAGTGATTACTTATCAAGGAAATAAGCAAGTTAAAAATAATAAAATAGATTTATTTGTTCAACAATATGAACACTTTTCGGATGATGATAGTATTCATAATGCAATTGCTAGATTTAACACTATCATTACTTCATTGTAAGCTCTTGACGAATCTTTTTCAAGTCGTAATCATGCCAGGAGATTTCTAAGAGTACTTCCACCCAAGTGGAGATCAAAGGTAACAACCATAGAAGAATCAAGGACTTGTCAATTCTTTCCCTCGACGAACTTATTGGCAACCTAAAAGTTTATGAAGTGGTATTGCCAAAAGACTCTGAGGCTTCTAAAGATAAGAAGAAAAATATAAGTCACTAGCACTAAAAGCCAAAAAGGAATCAAGTGACGAGGAAACATCCTCTTCAAATAGTGAAGATGAAGAATACGCCATGGTGATTAGGAACTTTAATGAGTTCTTTAGAAGAAGAGGAAGAACTGTGAGACAACCTCACGATGACAAGAAAGACTTTCAAAATTTTAAGGAAGAAAAAAAAGGGAAAGGTTGATCGAAAGTGTTTCAAGTGTGGTGATCCAAATCACTTCATTAGTGATTGTCCCAAACACTCCAATAGTGAGCAAAAGGCATTCGTTAGCGGGTCATAGAGTATGAGTGAAGTAGAAAAGGACGAGATTTGTCTCATGGCGAAAGAATTCAACGAGGTACACTCCAATTCTCTTTACTATAGTAGTTCTTCTTTAGATGATGTAGCTTTACATTTAGAATATAGCAAACAATGCAACATTAGTCTTAAGGTCATTAATAAAAATAAACAATTGAAAGGTAAAAATGAACTCTTGGATAATGATGTTTTAGAACTAAAGGAGAAAATAAAAAAGCTAGAATAGGATAAAGGACTTGATTTAGAATGCAAATCTTATTTAGATCTTCAAAACATAAGTGATCTCCTTGAGTCTAAACTTGCTAGAATTAGCACTCAGTATGTAGATGAAATACTGGGTGTAGGATTTATAGAATGTGTTGCTTTGACGAGCGAATTTAAAAAAAACAAAAATTTTCAAATCTATTGAGAAACTGGCTTCTAATATGGCGGATCTAGCGGATCCCTTAAGAAGGGATCCGGCTAGAGTTAATAAAGGGATCCAGCCACCTGGAACAGAAAAAACTAAATTTGACCCGTCCACATCTTCTAGAAGGGATTATGTTGTTATAACTAAAAAGAATTTATCTAATGCTACTATTAGAAATGTTAACCGAACACCATGTTTAAGACATGACCAAGGTACTACGAGAAGTAATCCTATGGTACAACAAACACCCAAAACACCATTTAGGAGACAAAACACCGTATTTCCAAAAAGAAACCTCAACCAAACAAATTGGAACCACAACCCTCACAACGGTCATCAATTCAAAACACCTAACTTTGCACCTTGGAATCCAAATACTCATTCAAGGGGGAGATGGTGAGTTTTGAGCAGATTCATGTACTTCTCTGTCACATATTTCTTTTTTGATTTATCTTGGCCACATATTTTATATTCTTAAGGGTTTTGGCTATTAAATAGCCACATACTCTCACAAATATACCGATATAGTACGTGTTAATTTTCGTTCCAATATGGTACGTGTACTTTTTGATTTCGTGCTACTATGGTACGTGAGTAACTTTTGACTGGAAAAACATGTTAAAAAGTGATTTTTTGAGCAAAAATAGTCCCTTGTGATTTGTTTCTACTGCAAAATAGGTCCCTTTCAATTTTTTCAAAATAAGTCTTTATGCATTTTTAGGGTGCGTTTAGTTGGTGAATTTTTTCCTTTTAAAAAAATGAAGATATTTTTCCTTTGTTTGTTATCATATGTTTTTATACGTTTTCATCCGTTTCAATCGTTATCATCCGTTTTATACGTTTCTGTCCGTTTTTATTTGTTTTCTTCCGTTTTATACGTTTTCATCCGTTTTCATTCGTTTTCATCCGTTCTTATACGTTTTCATATGTTTTTATTCGTTTTCATCCATTTTTATACGTTATTATCCGTTTTCATTCGTTTTTCATCTGTTTTTATATGTTTTTGTCTGTTTTCTTCTATTTTTATACGTTTTCATCCATTTTCATTCGTTTTCAACCATTTTTATTTATTTTAACCAACTAAACGCACCATAAAAATGCACAAAATCTTATTTTGAAAACATCGCAAGGGACCTATTTAAAAAAAAACGTATAAAAACAAATAAAAAAGTATAAAACCAAATAATAACGGATAGAAACGGATGAAAACGAATAAAAACGGATACAAACAAATAAAAACAGATAACGAAGAATAAAACGGATAAAAATGTCTAAAAATGGATGAAAACAAATGAAAATGAATAAAAACAAATAAAAATGGCTAAAAACGTATAAAATTGGATGAAAACGAATGAAAACGTATAAAAACGGATGAAAACAAATAAAAACGTATAAAAACGGATGAAAAGGTATAAAAACGGATGAAAACGTATGAAAACGGATAAAAATGTAAAAAATGGAGGAAAACGTTTAAAAACGGATGAAAACAATGGAAATGTATAAAAATGGATGAAAACGGATGAAAACAAATGAAAACGTATTAAAATGGATGAAAACATATGAAAACGTATAAAAACGGACAAAAAACAAATGAAAATGGATGAAGACGTATAAAAACAAATGAAAACGAATGGGACCTGTTTTTGTAACATATTGGATTTCACAAACACACTAAACCATAAGATCAAATAGGCGTATAATGTGTTTTAGAGAGAGAAAGTTAGAGGTTTAGGGAACTTTAGTGAGAGAAAGAAAAATCTTATTATGAGCTCCAACTCTCTACCTTGGAAGGTAGAGAGTATTTATAGTCTTACATAAAACGCCACTCAACGGGCTGTGGATCAGGCATACAGTGGGTAAAGACCCGTCCGTCCTCCACGGTGTTACAAAACTAAATACTACTTAACATTAAATAACTACGACTACGAGCTTTCTAACGATTACATATACTTGAGGTGACCGACACTTTAACTACTGGATTTTCCGAATCCTAACAATCTCCCCCTAAGGGAGGTCACCTCAAACATTCATTTAAATTACTTAGAAAACAAACAAATATATCATTGAGATTGTTCTTGGATTCTTGTTCTGTAGCTCGTAGTCTTTGATTCTTCATTTTTGCATGTTTAGGATAATCTGAGTGGAGGTATTTAACTGATCCACGTGATACTGAGTTTTGAGCCAGCTTTGAGATCATCAGCAACATTAAATCTCTGACTCATCCATCGTGGTATTGGTATTATGTGATGTAGTGACTTTTGGACCGACATGCTCACATTTTGGATCATGATTTCTTCTTATCCGAGTAGCGGAAGCTTTCGTTGATTCATGATATTGGCAGCAGCGTAGCAGAAGAATGGAGTGAAAATATCAGAGTCATTGATGCACCAATCATGATTTCTTTAAATATGAATGTGTTGTGTGAGCATGCGGCTATGGATAGACAGCTCCATTCTGATCACCGCAAACGTCGGCGTACCGCATACAACAGTTAGCAATAAATCGCACGAAAGTGTCTTTGATCACTTTCGTTGAATTGAGGTACACGCCCCACGGTTCCCCGTTGATCAGTATAAGTACTTCCTGTGATCAGGTATAATTCCGAAGAATTTCCTTGACAGGGTTTCGCAGCTGTTCTAGCTGTTCTCAAACCGGAACGTCTCAAAGAAGACAACACGGAGTGAGTGAACCAGCGAAACGAGATTCACTGATTGATGAAAAAAGATTTGAAAAACAATCGTGTATTGCTCAATAGAAATTGTTTTTGCAATACAACGAAGGTTTTAAAGAAAATCAATTATCAATCATAAACACCTTTTATTTTGAGAAATAAGTACACAGTCGATGTTCTAAAGAAAAGAGTTTTTAAGCACAACGACCGGTTTTTCAAAGGTATCCGTCAATCCATAACCTGAACCAGGATTGATTCAAAAAATTGAATCTCTCCATTGTTTCTGTCCAGTTGTCACATGGTTGATTTATTGGATAGATCTCACATGCCAACCTCCAAGAGCTTGTTTGATGTTGGCTCCAGAAGGCTTTCCATCTTCATTGTGAATATGAATGCATATCACTTAGATGTTCTGGCAATACCACAAGGATAATGCGTAGGACTCATAATATATAATCTCTCTTTCCACATTGTGTGAAACAGAGAGTCTTCATTGAAAGTGTCCTAGTGAGATTTATTGATGATCTCGTGTCTCTAGACTCAATTTGTGCATATTTGGATCCTATATCAGAGACTAGGGAGAGGGTCTCCTTCTTCAATATCAACAATCTCTAAGAGAAAGTCGATAGATTATGTAGGTTCCCCGTGAGAATGAAACAAGCCCTTTTAAGAGGAACTTGAGTGGTTTGGAAAGTTGAAGTGCAGTGCATCACTGGGTCCATGACGTCTTGTCTTCAATACTGATGTTACCTTGGTAACCACCAGTAGTATATGAATTGAACCCGGTTTCTGCCCTAAGGTTGAATAAATGGAGGGCTATTTCTTTTCACCCTTTTCACATTCAATTATTTTTCATTCTTCAACCCCTTCAGTGCTTACCGAGACTTCATTACTAGAACCTTGTTGGGTTTATTCCAGTACTAGCTCGGTCTCAGTTCGCACTCTTCCCATATCTCACTTTTCTCCTTTTTTCATCATACCTAAGGACTTCTACACTATCTAGTGGATTGTCCTTGGGTAGATCCCTCCGGTTCTGGCGGATCATGGGACCTCAACCTAACCTTATCATCCTTATATCACCATACATAAAGTAAAGTTGGTCGGTCTTTTTGGTATCGTTCATCTGCCATAGGAACCAATTGAAAACCATTTGAAAAATCAATCAAGATACTTGTGATATAGAATCAAAGCATTTTGTATCTTAATTGTTTTGATATTTTAGAAATGCTCCCCGTCAACATATGCATAATATTTTAGAAATTGTTTTAGCACATGGAGGCAAGAGATCTTTGAAATCGTTAGATTAAGAGTGAAAGGTCCAATCTTTTGATTAACATTTTCTAAAATGATCATCATCACTTCCCAATCAATTTGAGTAGATAAAACATTTTGAGGAAGGATGAGGTTTTCACAAGTTTGCTCCCCCTCAATATGTGCCTCAAATTTTGAAAGAATTTTGCACATATTAGAGGGAACCTGCACTTAGAGACAATTCAGTCACGTTTCAATAATTTGAGGTTTAAAATAGTTGCTCCCCCTCAACATGTGCATGGAAAATTTGAAATCGTTTGACACTTGCGGCACATGCGGGGAGGCAAACATGCTAAACACTTATGAAACCATTTATCGAACTATCAGTTTAAATCCAATTTAAATCACAAATTCTCCCCCGATCACAATTATCAAATCATTTGAGATTTGTGATCTCTGTAGATTTAAATTGATTTTGAGGGATTTTAAGGAGAATTGTGACTTGATTTGTGAAAACGTTTTAACTGATAAGGATCTGATTTTGAGACTTTAAACTCCAATGATTAAACATGCATGATTATCTTTTGAAAAAAAATTGTATGACAAATAACTTTTTGATTTAATTGAAATCATTCTCCCCCTCAATCAATGACATAAGTTGTTGATTGAGAGATAGATGTTTTGACAAGTTTTTAAGTCCTGATGATTATCAAAAATAGAGTCCGAGTTATTTTTCAAAACAACTAGTTTTGATTAGATAGTAAAGATTAGTTTAAAGAATCAGAGCAAGGAATTTGAAAACCAATATAAAGTATGGCTCTGTTCTATCTTTGAAAAGCGGGTTATTGCCTGAAATGACAATAAACTATTTTTTCTCTTTCTCCCAAAATTATTATTATTATTATTATTTTTTATTTATTTATTTATTTTTTTTAAACATTCGAACAACATCTAAAGTCCCGTATCATTCTTTGAAAGACAGCATTAAGACCGTAGATGTTATCGAATCGAGAAAAGCATGACAAAATGACAATATTTTTGAGGATTTTTCGAATTTTTCACATTTTTATGGATTTTGAAAGTTTTATAATTTTCTATTTGATTTTTTGGATAAATATATACAAAGATATAGATGAAGGAAAGACCTTTACTCCTCGTCTTCCTCCTGAAGACGTTTGAGTGTTTCTGGTTGAAGGCTTTTCAATCCAAGTCGTGGAAGAATAAACTCAAAACGTTCTCTTGGAAGAGCTTTGGTGAAGATGTCTGCTAACTGGTATTCTGACTTCACAAAATAGAGTTCCACTACACCGTTTTCCACTTGCTCCCTGATGAAATGATGTCGGATGTCGATGTGTTTTGCTCTTGAGTGTTGAACGTTGTTGCATGAGAGAGCAATAGCACTTTTATTATCATAGTACAGAGGGATTTTGTTGAATTCAAAGCCATAGTCAGATAATTGGGATCTCATCCAAAGAATTTGAGCACAACAAGATGACATGGCTCTGTAGAGGAAATAGAAGTACTCATTTGCTTCTTTGAAGACCAGCTTACAAGCTTATCACCCAAAAACTGAGCGCCTCCAGACGTACTTCGACGAGTATCTTGACATCCTGCATGATCAGCATCTGCATAGGCTGTTAGTGACATACCGGTGTCTTTCGGGTACCAAAGTCCCATATTGATGGTTCCATGGAAATACCGAAAGACCCGTTTAACTGCTTCAAGGTGCTTTTTAGTAGACTTAGCCTGATATCTAGCACACATGCACACAACGAACAAGATGTTTGGTCTGCTAGCTGTGAGGTACATCAGGGATCCAATCATGCTACGATATTTCGTTTGATCTACCATGATCCCTGAGTGGTCCTCATCCAGCTTGGTTCGTTCAATCATGGGAGTGTCAACGGTGTCACATGATACAAATCCAAATTTCTTTAAAATCTCATTTGCATATTTAGATTGATTTATGAAAATGCCTCCGGGACTTTGTGAAATTTGTAATCCCAAGAAAAATGACATTTGTCCCATCATAGACATTTGGAATTTGGAACTCATTTCATTAGAAAAACGATCACATTCATTGGGGTCAGTCGAGGCAAAGATAATATCATCTACATAAATTTGAACGTGAATTAAATGTTTGCCTGACTTCCGGGTGAACAATGTAGGATCAACTGCTCCTTTGCTGAAGCCGATAGATAGAAGAAACTTTGATAGCATATCGTACCATGCCCTTTGGGCTTGCTTTAACCCGTAAAGCGCCTTATTCAAATGATACACGTGAGTAGGATGCTCTGGATTCACAAATCCTTCAGGTTGGCTGACGTAGACGACTTCTTTAAGATCTCCGTTTAGAAATGCCGTCTTTACATCCATTTGATAGACTATCATGTTCTTACTTGCAGCATTAGCCAAAAAGATTCTGATTGCCTCTATTCGAGCAACAGGAGCAAAAGATTCTTCAAAGTCAATACCCTCTTCTTGACGGTATCCTTTGGCAACCAATCGAGCCTTGTTCTTTAGGACATCACCATGCTCATCAAGTTTCACTTTGAAAATCCATTTCAGAGCAATGATCATAGCACAATCTGGAGCAGGTACTAACTCCCATACATCAAGTCGATCAAACTCATGAATTTCTTCTTGCATGGCATTGAACCAGCAGTCTTCATTCATGGCGGTTTTAATGTCTTTTGGTTCGACCTTAGAGAGTACGGAGTTGAAGAAACACCATAAGGCATCGGTTGCAAGTTGTTTCCATGTGGATACTGGGCGAGAGGGGTTTCCAATGATGTTGTCCAATGGGTGATCATGTGTCCATTTTCTAAGGTGTTCATGTGGTTGTTGTTGTGGAACTGAAGTAGCAGAGTCAATGTCTCCGGATGAAGATGGTTCTGATGATGATTCAGGAGCAAAGATATTTTCAAATGGGGCTTCTTCGGGAGTAGCAAAGGGATTAACTTCATCATTGATGCCAGAAACACTTCCATGATGTACATTTGATGATAGATGATTTGTTGATGAGACAGAGTGATCAGCAGCAGGAGCTTCTTGACTTAATGAAATTGAGACTGAAGGGTTCACTTCATTCACAGGGATAGGAGCAGCCTCTGTTGATGGGACTGACATTTCATCAGTATTCGGTTCATAGTGTTCATCAAACATTGGATCAAACAATTTCTTTAAATCATCTTCTGATGGAGGTACATATGGAGTTGCTGGAGATGAGTTTGGTACAAGAGATGAACCAATGGGACTATTTTGAAGTGCGGGTCCATAACTGGATTGTCCAGGAGCCATTTGACCGGTCAGCTCATCAAACGTGACGTGAATTGTTTCCATGATATTTCGGGTTCTCTTGTTATAGATTCGGTAACCTTTTCTGTTTGGTGCATAGCCTACAAAAACTCCAATGTCCACTTTAGCTCTCAGTTTTCCTAAATCTTGACCATCATTAGTTGGATAACATAAAGCACCAAACACACGAAGGTATGATAGATCAGGTTTTCTATTGTGGACAAGTTCATAAGGAGTCTTTCCATGAGAAGTGTGAATTAGAGATCGATTTTGAGTGTAACAAGCAGTGGCAATAGCTTCAACCCATAGAAACATTGGAACCTTTGAGTAAATCAGCATTGTCCTTGCAGCTTCTACAAGAGTTCGATTTCATCTTTCAACTACACCGTTCTGTTGAGGAGTTCGAGGGACACTTCTTTGGGGACTGATTCCAACATTTCCATAAAATTCATTGAGTTCTTTATTAACAAACTCAGTTCCATTGTCAGTACGGACGATTCGAACTGTTTTGTTGAGTCGGATCTGAAGTTGTTTAATGAGTTTAATGATGACATCTGGAGTTTCATCCTTCGTCCTCAAAAACTTAACCCAAGTGAATCTGGAGTAGTCATCAACCACTACTAACACATATCTCTTCCCATTAATAGTTTGCACTCTCATTGGGCCGCACAGATCCATATGAAGGGTATGAAGGACTTCCATTACAGAGTTTGTGGGTTTTGGTTTGTGGGCATATTTCGTGCTTTTTCCCAGTTGGCAGGCTGAACAAAGATGATCTTTTTCATATTTTAATCTGGGTAAGCCTCTGACAAGATCCTTTCTGGAAAGGTTGTTTATGGTGCCGAAGTTCAAGTGATTGAGACGACGATGCCATAACCATGACTTTGTTTTAGAAGCCTTTGACAGCAAGCAGATTGGAGAAGACTTCATCATGTCTTCGATAGAAATGGTGTATAGGTTAGAACCTCGAGTACCTCTTAATAATTCCACACCATCAAGTTGTCTAACGAAGCAAGTATGTTTTCTAAAGGCCACCTCTAGATCGGAATCACAGAATTGACCAACAGAGAACAAATTATGACCAAGACCTTCCACATAATATACCCTGGAGATTACACTTTTGCCAACTACATAGTCACCATAACCCATAATTGCTCCAAAATGGTCGTTTCTGAATCTAACAGTCCCGATGAATTTGCTCACGAAGTTCATGAGCCGCGACCGGTCTCCAGTCATATGCTTGGAACAACCTGAGTCCAAGTACCACAGAACGATTTGAACGATCTGCAGTTGAACACAGACAAGAATGGATAACTGGATAATTGGGATCCCCATGCAAGAATGGGTTCCACTTGGTTAGTAACAGTAATTGGAACACCCACATCAAAAATAGAAACATCCATATCAGAAGTAGAAGCAATGGAATCATTGGGAATAGATGCAATGCTGGTGTTTGTATTTTGACCTATTCAAAGTATGTTCACTTCTTAAGGGAATAGTTCTACCAGTAGGCATCCATTTTTTCGTGGGCATAGTCTTAGCAGTTTGAGGGCAAAACTGATTATTCTTATGGCCAAAAGGTATCCAATAATAACCTATCTTTATAAATGTTCATCTTGTGGGTTTCCACTGTTTTCTAACAATCTTTCACCTTTGCCTTTTAGCCTTCTTTGCACGATTATTAGCATTAACAATTTTAACTGGGCATTTGACAGCATTAGACAAAGCATTCACACCACATTCATGATTAGCAACAGAATTCAAGCAGACATCATTACAAGGTTTGTAAATAGTATCAGAATTGAATTAATTACGACGCCTATGGCTAATACTAGAATCAACACGATTCGTTTTATTCGACTCAAACTTAAAGTTCCTAGATTGGTCTTCTACTCTTTTCCAATGCACATTTTAGCTTGCGAGGTCCTATCATTCCTTGTATTGTCTTGAGACTTTGACCGCTTCGCTTTAATGTCATTGATTACTCCTGTAGATGGAATTATGGGAACATTAGTTGGTTGATCTACTTTTTGCATTCCTGAACTAGACGTGCAAGGATCGTATTACTAGACGACACATTGATGTTCACTTTCTTAAAACTGGGCCTAGAATGGTTTGAATGCTTGGCACTAGGCATAGAACAAGGCATCACAGCTTTGCCTTTTGCACCTAAGGATTTAGGACATGTTGCAATTACACATTCTATCAGCTCTTGAGATCGTTTGGCATGGAGGCAAGCAAACCTAATTTCTCTATCAAGAGGTTTGTTAATGAAATCCTCTTCGACAATCTCACAGAGACATTCTAGACTATCCTTGAGGTAAGCACAATAGTCATGAAACGCAGGTTCATTATTCCTAAGATGAGGAGGAATATATTTAACCGTCATAGTGTATTTGCAGTCTAAGGGTGAATTTGAAACAACATTCTTATTAAAACAAATTTCCCTGACTTCTCAGATTCTCAATTTCCTTTTGTAAAGACGTTATTTTTTCATTGTTTTGGTCACGGGTGACTTTCATTGAATCATATAACTCTTTAAAGTGTCGTTTAACTTTTTCATTTTCTTCTAGAAAACTCTCGTTTTCCTTTTGTAAGGCATTAACTAAGTTTTGAAGATGAAAAGTTTGAGAGTACTGAGAATCTAAAGGAGGAGGCATTTGGGATCCAGTCACATTGTTCTTTTCACCCTTCAATTGAGAGATTTGGGCTTTCAACCTTTTGATCGTGTTACAATGAGCTCGAATCTGTTCATCACGTTTGCTAATTTCAAAACTGCATCAAATTCAGGAGCATCCAAGGATGTCTTGATATTTGAGGTTTTAACATTTTCTTTTAGATGTTGATATTTTAGTTGTAAATCAAAATGTTCAACTTCTAGTTTAGAAAGATGCTTTACCAAATTATCGTGATCATCCCGATCAATTTTCTCATTAAGTTTTGAATTAATCTTTTCAAGCTCAATGACACGATCATGAGAGACTTTCAGAGCAACAGATAATTCATGAAATTGAGAAGCATTAATGGAGCAATTCGTAGCAGTGTAAAACACATCTTGAGCAATACATTCAGAAATAAGATTCTCATTCAAGGTATGCAAGTTCTTCCTCTCAATCTCATTATATTTTAATGCTCACTCATAGTCACTAACCTCAACTATCATTGCATCAAATTCCTTTTCCATTCCTTTAATATCTGAATCTATCCCCTTTTTAAGACCCTCAAAATGCTGAATACTTCAGGGATAAGATGTTGCTTGTTCAAGCCCAGAGAAAGCTCAAAGAAAGCTCGAAGACCATCAATGATGTGGATCAGTTAAAGGCCTCCACTTAAAGTACAATTCAATGCGGACTTTAAAGAATCGCTACAAAAGCACAAAGATGCAGATGTTGAAGAATTCAAGTCTACGAGCTCAAGAACTAAAGACAAAAATAGAATGCTAGGATGCAAAATGTATTTCATGGGGTGACCTCCCTTAGGGGGAGATTGTTAGGAATTGGAAATTCCTTATTAAAGTGTCGGTCACCCCAATTATAGTCTAGCATATGTTAGCTCGTAGACTTGTAGTTATTTACGTTATTTAGTAGTTAGTTAGTTATTTATTAGCATAATTTAGCGTTTTGTAACACCGTGGAGGACGGACGGGTCTTTACCCACTGTATGCTTGATCCATAGCCCGTTGAGTGGCGTTTTGGCGATGTGCAGTTCCTTGCAATGTGTCCCTCACCTCCACAGTTGTAACACTTGATCGTCTTAACTTGTCCTTGATTTCCATTTCTTCCCCTATTCTGATTTGTCACAAAGCCTCTACCAACTCCACCTCTTCCTTGTTCATACTGCCTTTCTTGAACTAGTTGTACTATAACCTTCCCATCTCTGACAGTGGCTTGATTGTGTGGATTAGACGCTGTTCTGAGGTTATTGTTGGTGTGTGGGAGAGAGTTCATGTTTTGACTAATCAGGAGAGCCAGTTGATTAATGAAGTTACCCACGTGTGCATCAGCATCAGCTTGTTTGAACATCGGATCGGGAATGAGTTTGTGAGTTCCATCACCCATGGGTATAACTTGTGAAGCTTTAGTAGTAATCCCAATGTTTGAGTAGAAGGTAGTTGAATCGCTTGTCTCTCCTGGATTTGTTTTGAATTGTTCAAGAATCCTCTTTTCAAACATGGCATGTCTCTCATTCTGAAGAAGCAAGGCATAGAGTTGCTCATAGTTTGTATTCTTCAATCCTTTGGTTAGCTTCACAAAGGTGACAAACTTGTGCCATTTGGGATTCATGTTGTTCACAAACTTTGAGTTCAACTGAATGTTTGGCATAGTCATTATGATGTTCCTCATGTCATTAACAAGCTTGTGGAATCTCACGTAATACTCATAGACACTCTCATCTGGTTTCATCTTGAAGTGTTCAAATTCATCATATAATTGAGATTCTCTGTCTTCCATAGTTAATTCAGAATCTGAGAGAAGCATCTTGACATTATCCCATACAGCCTTTGCTTCAGTGTTGTGATTGATAAGCTTGTAGATGTCTTTTGGAAGACCTTGCAATATGATGTTAGAAGCCCTGATATCCGCATCGAATCTCTTCTTCTCCTTATCATTGAGCTCATCATACGTTTTTGGTCTGTCTATTCCATAGATCATTGTTCCATCTTCAGCTGTATCAATTATGTCTCTAGTAGTCTCAACCCTATACGGTCCTTCATCAATGGATTTGAGAATGTTGACTCCATTTTCCTTTCCAAGACAGTACAATCTGATTCGTTGAGCCCAAGAGTCGTAGTAGTTCTGTCAAGCATGGGTGGACGAGTATCGAACCATTTGCTTGAACATCCTCAGCAACAGTGGAGATGATTGTAGGAACGTTGGTAGACATGTTGACAGATTAAACGGGATTTTATAACTCTATGATTAAACCGGGAAATAGATTCTTTCACGGGATTTTACTAAATCAAGAGAAAACCGTATTACAGACAGAGTCAACCAAGTCGCTAAGAAAAACTCAACCAAGTCGCTAAGCACCAAGTCGCTAAGACACAGTCAAGTCGCTAAAGAGCAACTCGCTAAGCACCAAATCGCTAACACCAAGTCGCTAACAAACTTAAGTACAAGTCGCTAACTTTCACCAAGTCGCTACTCGTAGTGGAGAATCCACTAAGTGTAGTGTTTGTCAGCTTGTCTCAATAGACAAGTCGCTAGCTCAACTCACTAAGAACTTCAACTGCAACTCGCTACCAAATTACAAAGCAAGTCGCTACCAAGACAACTTATCTGTGGCTTAAGTCGCTAGCTAGAAAAACACATAAACACCACTTTTCAATCCAAAAACAACCCAACCACGATGATTCAAAGTTACCAAATCAAAACCCAAGCACATACAATGATTCTAAACACAAAACTACACCCAAGATTCAAACTTTAACACTAGAAATGATCCAAATGATGCAAAAACCACTAAACATTTTCAAACTCTAAAACCACCTAAAAGTCACTAGAAATCCAAAGATATGTAAGAGATGATCAAACCATGGCTCTTGATACCATTTGTAACATATTGGATTTCACAAACACACTAAACCATAAGATCAAATAGGCGTATAATGTGTTTTAGAGAGAGAAAGTTAGAGGTTTAGGGAACTTTAGTGAGAGAAAGAAAAATCTTATTATGAGCTCCAACTCTCTACCTTGGAAGGTAGAGAGTATTTATAGTCTTACATAAAACGCCACTCAACGGGCTGTGGATCAGGCATACAGTGGGTAAAGACCCGTCCGTCCTCCACGGTGTTACAAAACTAAATACTACTTAACATTAAATAACTACGACTACGAGCTTTCTAACGATTACATATACTTGAGGTGACCGACACTTTAACTACTGGATTTTCCAAATCCTAACAATTTTGCAAAAGAAACAAATCACAAGTGACAATTTTTGTACAAAAATCATTAAAATAAAAGTGGTAACCGGTTTTACCGGTAGCCGGTCAATCATGTACCATATTAGCACGAAATCAAAAAGTACACGTACCATATTAAAACGAATTTAGCACACATACCATATCGGTAAATTTGAGAAAGTATGTGGCTATTTAATAGCTAAAACCCTATTTGTTAATACAAATAAATCGTAAAAATGTTTATTAATATTTAGCGATCTCTTTGTGTTTTGTTTATAACAAATATAAAGTTATTATAAGTAAAATTATAAGGATACATGTTATTTTTGTAAAGCATTTATATATATAATCATTTAACATTAATTGTTGTAATGATTCACTTATTGTAATAGTTTATTAGGATGGGTATAAACCATAACCCATGACCCATACCCATGGAGCTAACCCATGACCCATTGACTAGATGCATTGCATCTTCTAGATACATTGTATCTACTTGGATACCCATGGTCCAAAGTCTATGACCCATGACCCATAACCCATTTAGGGGGAGTGTCCTACGGATCCCTCAGTTTACACTGGACGGATCCCTCATGTAAGGGATCCGTGGGATCCGTGCAACAGTAGCAAGTTTTTGCCTATAAATAGAGAACCATTTTCTCTCATACATTCTTTCATTCTTCTAATCTTAGATCTCTTGATCTATATAGTAGTTCTTCTTTATTTTATTGTGATTCTCATATAGGTCCTTCTCTAAGGCGAGATCACGAGCTTCTACATGTCATCCAAGAAAGGGGTCCTTGATTGATTTGTTCCTCTACAAGATTTCTGTAGCAAAGATCTTGTATTTCATATTTCACATATTTGTTGTGTTATAGTAGTGTTGGTTTGGTCCTCCGTGTTAAGGACTCGGTATTTAGCTTTGTATCGGAAAAAGTGTAAGCGACGTTGTGAAGGCTTCTCTGCCAAGTTGAAGGAGTTTGTTGACATAGTGCTTGAACTCTCGAGTAGGTGACTCGGGGAGTGGAGTAGGGCAAGGAAGGTGTCCTTGTAGCCGAACCACTATAAATAAGTTGTGTCATTTCTATCCTTTACTTTACTTGCTTTCTTTACTTGCATTACTTATAGATCTATACTTTCTATCCATCCATACGATTTCACATAACATCGAATCTAAAGTTTTTGAAACTAAGTTAAAATCGGAAAAACTATTCAACCCCCTCCCTTCTAGTTTTCCACAATTGGCATCAAGAGCTAAGTTTACAAAAGTTTCAAAGTAAATAGTATTTTAAAAACTTTTCGATCACAATGGGTTATGAAAATTATAAAGAAGGGAAATCTATGCAACGACCTCCACTACTTGAAACTAATGGTTTTATTTATTGGAAAAATAGATTCGAAACGTATGTGAAGTCAAAAGATATTGATCTTTGGTACATCATTGTTGAAGGCGACTTTGAAGCCACTACAAAAGATGATAAAACCGGAAACTTAGTAAACATACCTCATGATCAACTCATCGATGATCAAAAGAAAAAGCTTTCCAAAAATAGTGAAGCTAAAATGGTTTTATACAATGCTTTATCCAAAAAGGAATTCGAAAGAATTTCTATGCTTAAACCCTCTAAAGAAATTTGGAATTCTTTAGTTGTAACTCATCAAGGAAATCAACAAGTTAAAAACAATAAAATAGATTTGTTTGTTCAACAATATGAACAATTTTCAATATCGGATGAGGATACTATAGATAATTCTTTTTCTAATGTTGGAATCACTCCTAAACTAGATTTCAAGTGTTAGTAATTAATATGTAGTAGTTAGCTTAATTATGGATTTTATGTTAGTAATTAAGGCTAGGCTCATGTAGAAAGCCCATGAGCCTATGCAAAAGCCCAATAAGGAAAGGAAGGGAAATTGCATGTTGCCCTAGTTCCCTCCCTATAAATAATCTTGTAAACTCCCATTTGGGAGTTGGTTGTTCATTTCATTTCAATATACACACATAACTTTTCTATTATCCTACGCATATTGTTTTGGTTTGTTCAACCGATCACTATCTTATCTCTACTTCTTATATTGATGCTTGTGTTGCAAACATGGTGATCTAACAATGGTATCAATCGCCAAATAGTTGGGTGAAACGATTTTGTTTTGATGTTCTTTTGTTTATACGCGTAAAGTTCGGTACTCAAACTTTCATACGCATAAAAATTCATTTTTTACACTTTCAAATCCAAGATTCTTGTACTTTCAAGGTTATTAGGTGTTAAAGTTTAAGTTTTTTGGCAAAAAGTTTCAAACTTTACGTGTATTTCTTTGTTTTTGAGCTTGGTTTTACTCGTGTAGCCTTTTCTACGCATAAGGTGCATAAGTGTTTTGGATCATCAAGTTTCACACTTTTGTGTTATTTTGGTGATATTGAAGCTGTTTCATCACAAAAATCTGGTTTAGAAACACTTTTGGGCAGAAATCTCAGTTCTGGCAAAATTTGGTTATTCCTACGCCTAAGTAAAACCCTAGTTTTACGCGTAAGAATTCAAATTCTACGCGTAAGCTTTCCTTGGTTTGATCTTCAGTGAAATTGGTTTACTCAGTGTTTTCTTGCATGGATAAGCCTGAAAACACTTCAACTTTGGATATCTCTTACACTGGATAAGTGTAAAGGATTTTTGGGTTAAAACCCTAGTCTTACGCATAAGCATAAAAGCTTACGAGTAAACATCTTACGCCTAAGCATTTTCTACGCATAAGCAAGTCTTACGCCTAAGGAAATATTACTCATAAGGTTCTTACTACTAAGTCTTTAGTTTACGCATAACCTAAGGTTTCACCAAGTCTACGCGTAAGTTATTCTTACGCGTAAGCCACATTGTTACGCGTAAGGTGGTGTTTTTACGCTTAAGGCATTTCCTTTGCATAAGCTGGTTTTCTACGCATAAGGTTACTTCATCAACTAAGTTTCATTCGACTACAAAGATCCATCATCAACACAAGTTTCAAGATGTCTCAACCACCATACTCTAGCTACTTTCCTCATGTGTATCCTCAACAACAACAATAACAACAACTCCATCAACAACAACAACAACAACAACTTCAACAACAATTTCCTCAAGGAGCAATTCAACCACAAATGATTCAACCACCCCCTAGTCTCCAAGTACAACCCTACACAAACTTTCAAAATCAACATCCATCCAGGAATACTATGAAGGAACCGTCTTGGTTTGCAAAGATGTGTGAAGCTTTAAGCAGCAAACAATCTATACATGAAGCTGGATCACTTGATAGACCTCCAATGCTCACTCCCGGAAATTATGATCAATGGGTGATAAGGTTCTTTAGGTTCTGTGATCTAAAGAAGCCACATGGAAAATTCTTGAAGAAGGTCATCCTAGAAGGTCCATTTCAGATGCCTACTGTCACTGTACCCGAAGATCCAAATGCTAATCCACCAAGAGGTGATGTCACCAACGTTGTCAGTCTTGCTGCACTTACTACTGATCAACTTCTACACTTTGAAGCCGATGAACTGGCAATGCAATACATCCTTTTGGGATTACCCAATCCGATACTTCGAAGTGTTGATGCTCAAAAGACTGCTAAAGCAATGTGGGAGCATATTCATCTTCTCATGGAAGGCACATAACTCAATCAAGAAGACATGGAATCCAAAATCTACTTGGCTTATGAACACTTCATGATTGAACCAGGGGAGACATTAGAGTCATATCATCATCGATTCTCAGACATCATCAATGACTTGGAAAAACATAACATCATTATGCCAAGAATTGCAGTCAATACTAAGTTCCTGAGTAGTCTTGGTCCTGATTGGGAAAAGTATGTCAATTTCATCCGTCAAGCGAAGAATCTTCATCATGCTACATACGGATTGTTGTACGAATACTTGAAGCCCCACCAAAAGGAAGTTGACAAAGAAAGGGTTATCCGTGGACTCCCTATTTCACCTTCACTTTCGGGTAATCAAACTCTTGCATTGTGGGCTCAAGCTTGTTATCCTCAATTTCCAACTCTACAAATTGTCTTCACAAATCCTCCACAACCAACTGCTACAATTACCCCATATGATCCATCACAGCAACAATCTCAAGAAACTCAATTGGTTCCATACAACAACAATGATCAAGCACTTTACAGTGAATCTAATGAGGATACAGAAGCTTTTGATGCATTGCAACAAGGTTTTGTCATGATTGCTAGAGCTTTCGGTCGATACTTAAACAAATCCAACAATCGCATTCGTACCTCATCAAACACAAGGAATCAGGCTGTTGTTAACAATGGACATGTTGAAGTTCAGAATCGTGGTAATGTTCGTCAGATGGGCGGTGGTCAAGGGTTTAATCCAATGGGAAGGAATAACATGGGTGCTCCACAACAACAACAAAGGGCTCAAGTGGTTGAACAGGGTAATGCTCAGAATGGGGTTAATGGTCTTCGTTGTTATAACTGTAATGAGAAGGGTCATCTGGCTAATGCATTCCCAAAGCCGAGGACAAGAGGCAGTGCTTATCACAAAGAGGCTTTACTCTTGGATCTTAAGGATGAAGCTGGTAGAACTCTTACCAACAAGGAATAGAGCTTCATGGAAAATGCAGATTCTGATGATGATATGGAGGAATTGCAAGCTAATGCAGCAGTTATGTTGATGGCAAACATGCAAGAACTCCACATGAGTGATACAGGCCCAGTGTATGACACTGACGGCTTGTCTCAGATACCGGATCAAACTATATTCATTACTGATCTGATATCTCTGCCAACATTTGCATCCGACAAGGATCAGAGTGTTCAACATGAGCCATCAACATCTCACTCCGATGATAATCAAATAGATCCCGTAGTTATATTTGAAGATCAAGATGACCTTATGGTTAACACTGATAATCAAGTTGACTCCGTGGTTATATTTGAGGATCTAAATAATGATCATGTTGAGACTCACGTTGAACAAGCTGATCTTTCGTCTAATCTAGATATTGAGCTCATGACCTTACTTAACGACCAAAAATCCCAAATGGAAACATGCCGTAACATCAATCAGCAATTAAAAGATAAAAATGCACTGTTAACTAAGGATAATGAATGCTTAAAGTATCAACTCAACATTTTTCAAACTCAAGAAAAACGTGAAAAAGGTTTTGAAGTCGCTTTTGCTAAATCTTACCAAAACGAAAAATCATTAGAACAACAGATACGTGATCTAGTCGCATCCAAAAATGCTTTGTTGTCTCAAATAGAACAACTGAAATATGATCATAAACAACAACTTAACGCTCTCACTTCGGAAACTAACAAAGCCAAGTCTGAGTTGTTAAATTGTCAAAAATAGTTCTGTGAGTACAAAAAGCATTCAACGAAACGAATAGATGACTATCATGAAGAAATTGTCGACTTACAAACAAAAGTTTACTTTTAAACCAAATCCAAATGGATATGGACCGAATCTTGCTGATTACAAACCAAAGTTTTCTAATAGAGCATTCAAACCAAATCCTGAAGTTTACAGTGCAGAACATAGAATTGATGATTCAATTATGAGTGTTGTTGAATACAATCGTCAAGAGGAATTAGATGCAGAAGACGAGAGTCGGTCAAAATTGGAAAATGTTGTTTATAACAAACCATTTAACTATTCAAAATCAGTTACTTTCGTCAAACAACAGGATTTTTCTAACACACCTTGGGTTATCACACCTACTTCTGAGTCTTCTAATGAGGGTCCCCATTCCAATACTGAACAAATTAATGGTCCTTTTCCTTCAATCAATGAAATAAAACCATTAGCTGAACAATGCAAAGTTATAAAATATTTTGAAACATGCTTATCGGACATCAAACTTTTGGAATGAGAAATTGAAATCAATTCTGAAATAAAAGTTGAACATTTTCAATCGCCTCAAGCGCGATCCCAAAGAGATATTTTTCAGAAAAGAATTTTACCACATGTCCGCAATTTGAAAATGTGTGCAATATATTGGGAAAGGGATTTTCACAAGGAGCTTGGACTAATGAAAAGAGTTTTCGAACAAACAGAAACATCAATTTCAAATACTAAACGTAAAAAGAAAATGGTAAGAAAAGATGTTGATCGACTCTTAGAAGATGTTATCTGTGCTGATATCAATAATGTTGTGTTATTACATTCTGTTGCATATGCATTTGATTATATCTCTGCTGATTCTGTTGATTCCGTTGCAAATGTTGAGCATACTGATACTGTGTCACAAATCAATTCTTTAAAAGTTGAAAATGAGCGATTATTAAATGAGCTTTCAAATGCAAAACGTCGTCTTTAATGGTGTCAAAAAGATTGTCAAAATTGTGAACTCGCTTTGCAAAACAAACTCCACCAGTTGCATACCAAAACTCTTAATCCAAAACTTGAGGAACTGGATGATGAAAATGTGTCTTTGAAGTGTCAAATCTCAAAATATGAACAAGAAATTTCAAAAGTTACAAAGAAATATAGTGTCATATTTGATTTACTCAAAATGACTCGTGCTAAAGCGTCAAAAGACCTTGATGATCATCTTGCATACACCAAAGATGTTTTACGACGAAATGTACTCACTCGTTATGAAAATATAGATTTGTTACACAAAATCCATGATCTAAAAGCAGAGTTGGTGAAACTTAAGCAAGATAGGGATAGTAACACTGTAGTAACTGCACCTAAACAGATTCAAAATGACTCTAGAACATCTAATGACAAACCACAAGAAACTAATGTGCTTCTCTCTACTAAAACAGGAATAGTTTTCTCTTTTCCCAACGCCCGCACTTCACCGCCTAGGAGCAATACAAGGAAGAATAGGAAGTTGCGATGTAAGAAAAGAACAATAAAAAATGCTGAAGTAGAAGAACACCTTAGGATTTTGAATAAAACTCAAGTTGCACCCACTTTAGATATTGCGTCTAATAAATGTAATGGAAAAAGTGATGTAACGAATGTTGAATCTTTAAGTACTTTAAATGTTATGTTTGAAGCTTCTTGTGTTGGTTGTCATAAAAGCATGTTTTCTGGTTGTCATGATAAATGTGTTGCTCAGGCTATCTTGAATCGTAAGCGGTATAATAGAAAACGGAATACCTCTAGGCCCACTAATGCTTCTAAGTTTGTGCTAGGTAAACCACCCTCTAGTGTTCCGGCTACGCTCATTGATGTACCCATAGAATCCCCTTCACCTCCTAGGAAGACCTTATCACCTAGTGCATTTACTAAGACTAAAGCTAAGACTAGTTGGAGATGGCAGAAATGGTTACATAATACACTTGGCTTTACATGGATACCTAGAATTATGAACATGTGTGTTTCATCTATATCTGCATCGGAACCCTCTAACTCTCCGGGTTCCACATCTACTTCTATTCCATCTGTGTCGTCTGTGTGTAATGCAGGTGATACAGATCATCCTCTGGGTTGTTGATAGCGGATGTTCCCCGCACATGACAGGCAATCTCAAACTGTTATCAAACTTTATTTCAAAGTTCATTGGCACTGTCAGGTTCGGGAATGATCACTTCGCAGATATCATGGGCTACGGAGATTACATCAATGGTAACATCAAAATTAGCAGGGTTTATTATGTGGAAGGTCTCGGTCACAATCTCTCTTCAGTCGGTCAATTTTGTGATGGAGATTTGGAAGTTGCTTTTCGGGAAAAAACTTGTTTCATTCGTGATCTACAAGGAAACGATCTTATGTCTGGTACCCGCAATTCAAGTCTTTATACAATCTCAATGCAAGACATGATTGCTTCATCTCCCATCTGTCTACTTTCAAAGGCAACATCTACAAAATCTTGGCTATGGCACCGTCGTCTCTCACATTTAAACTTTCAAACCATAACCAATCTTGCACGATACAAACTTGTTGAAGGTCTCCTAAGATTTTGGTATTCTAAAGATCACCTATGCTCAGCTTGTGAACAAGGGAAAATCACTCGTGCTCATTTTTCTTTAAAGGTGGAACACAGCTCACAACATGTGCTTCATCTTCTTTATATGGATTTGTGTGGCCAGATGCGCGTGCAGATGATTAATGGCAAACGCTACATATTGGTAATTGTAGATGACTACTCAAGATGGAATTGGGTTTATTTTCTTCGAAGTAAAGATCAAGCTCCACATATGATCATCACCTTTCTCACGAAAATTCAAGTTTAGCTCCAGAACACAGTCAGGCAAATCAGATCAGACAAAGGAACTGAATTTGTGAATCAAATTCTTTGTGCATATTATGAGAAAGTGGGAATTGAGCATCAAACATCAATTGCATGAACACCGGAACAAAACGGAGTTGTTGAAAGACGAAACCGTACATTAGTAGAAGCTGCAAGAACGATGTTAATCAATGCAAAACTTCCAGATTACTTGTGGGCTGAAGCCGTGTCAACTGCATGCTACACTCAGAATCGTTCAATGATTACCAAACGCCACAACAAAACACCTTATGAGCTTATCCACAACCGTAAACCGAATCTCAAACACTTTCATGTATTTGGATCCCTTTGTTATCCGAATAATGATCGTGATGACTTTGGTAAGCTCAAAGCCAAAAGCTGACATTGGATTCTTTGTTGGATACTGTGAAAATTCAAAGCGTTACCAGATCTGGAATCGTCGTACAAGGGAAATTATGGAAATGATTCATGCAAATTTCAATGAACTTACTGAAATGGCTTCTGAGCATAACAACTTGGAACCCGGACATAACCGTCTTAACTTCCCCCAAACCCCATCATCAGCTGAACCAAGCCTCCAGCTTACTCGTCAACAAATGGAACAACTATTTGCTCCTCTGTTTTGTGATGATATTGATGAACGTGCTCCAGATGTATCAACTGTTTCCGCTGCTTAACCTGATAATAATCCTATACCTGATACACCTGAAACAACAACAACTGTTGAAGAATCACCTCCAATTGACTCTACAACAACAGCCGAACAAACCGCATCCAATGACGTTGAACCAGCTGATGATTTTCTGAACCAAGAAGTACCACAACCTGCATACTTTGATCCAAATGCGTTCTTCAATCCGTTTGCTAATGAAACTGCCACTTCTGATGTTGCGAAATCATCTTCAAGCCATTTGAATCCTCCAAATCTGCACAATGTATATCAACATCAACCCTCCACACATCGTTGGACTAAAGACCATCCTCTTGCAAACATTATTGGAAACCCGAATCAACCAGTCGTAACTAGACAACGCCTTCAGACTGACGGTGAACATTGCATTTATGCACTTACCGTTTGTCAATCTAAACCCAAAAACATTAAAGAAGCAATGACGTAAGATAACTGGATTGAATCCGTGCAAGAAGGACTTAATCAGTTTAAACGTTTTAAAGTATGGGAATTGGTTGAAAAACCAACCGAGGTCTATGTTATTGGTCTGAAATGGATTTGGAAAAACAAGTTGGATGCTGAAGGTACGGTTATCCAAAATAAGTCACGTCTGGTGGCTAAGGGTTATAGACATGAATAAGGGATTGATTACGAGGAATCATTCGCACCAGTTGCTAGACTTGAGGCTGTACGGATTTTTCTGGCATTTGCGGCTCACATGAACATCACGGTCTATCAGATGGATATCAAAACTGCCTTTCTGAATGGTCAACTGAAGGAAACGGTATATGTTAGTCAGCCGGAAGGATTTGTTGATCCAGAGTTCCCAAATCACGTCTTCAAACTGAAAAAGGCTATTTACGGTATCAAACAAGCTCCTCGGGCATGGTATGATAAGTTATCATCCTTTCTTATTGCCAATAATTTCTCTAAAGGATCGGTTGACCCAACACTTTTCATACAATATCACAGGGCACACATTTTAATCGTTCAAATTTATGTGGATGACATCATTTTTGGGTCAACACATCTAAAGTACTCAAACGCTTTTTCAAAACTGATGAAAAAACATTTTGAAATGTCCATGATGGGTGAACTTACATTCTTTCTTGGATTGCAAGTTCATCAATCACCCCGTGGTATTTTCCTGAGTCAGTCCAAATATGCCCCTGAAATTTTAAACAAACATGAAATGCAAACCTGTGACACCTATGCCACACCAATGGCACATATTAAGAAACTGGCTGCTGATTTGCATGGGAAATTGGTTGACCCTACCAAATGCCGAAGTATTATTGGGTCTCTCATGTATCTAACAGCCAGTAGGCCTGACATTGTATTTACTATATATCTTTGCTCCCGTTATCAGTCAAGACCAACTGAAACTCACCTCTCTGAGGCTAAAAGAATCCTCCGATACATCAAGGGAACCATTAACTTGGGGATCTGGTATCCGAAGGATTCTGGTTTTGAACTAATAGCTTTTTCAGACGCTGATCACGCAGGTTGCTTAGATTCTCGGAAAAGTACTTCAGGAGCTTTACAATTTCTTGGTGATAAACTGGTGTCATGGCAATCGAAGAAGCATGATTGTACATCGCTGTCCTCAACAGAAGCAGAATATGTAGCCATGTCGGCGTGTTGTGCTCAAGTCATTTGGATGAGAACACAACTCAAAGACTATGGTTACGTATTTGACAGAATTCCGATGTACTGCAACAATCGAAGTGCTATTGCGATCTTGTACAACTCTGTACAACATTCGAAATCAAAGCACATCGATCTTCGATATCATTTCATCAAGGAGCATGTGGAAAAGGGTACTGTTGAATTATACTTTGTGGGTACTGAATACCAACTGGCAGATCTTCTCACCAAAGCCTTAGCTCCGGCTAGGTTTACTGAGTTGGTCCCCCGGATTGGTATGCGGTGTTTGACTCAAGAGGAACTGGACGAACTTTTAAAACAATCTTTAAACTAGTCAAACACCAAAACCTCTTTTGTAAATATTTTTCAAAAACAAAATACAAAAATATAAAATCTTCAAAATTCAAAAATATTCTCCTATCTAAATTTCTTTCAACATGGCAAGTACAAATCTTCCGTCAACACTTTTCTCTTTCAAAATTTAGTATTTTTTTCGATCAAGTGTTGAGGGGGGGGGAGAAAGTAAATATTTTCTGTTTCATAAAACCTTGTACTTGCATGTTACCTAATACAGGTTGTATCTTTGTTAATGGTGGTCACATTTCTGGTTCATTGTCACTTCCCGGACTCAAATTAATAAAATTTCATTATTTCTCAAGTCGAGGGGGAGTGTCGTCATGTTTCTTTCCAAATATCATGCTTTACGTAACCAAAATGGAAGTTATGGGCATTGGATGAAAATGGTTAAGGTGGAGGGACTTAAGTTGTCAAAAGTCTAAACTATTTTTTACAAAACCTCACCACCAAATATCTCTTTACATTTATTACAACATTTAAGAATTTACCAACCATCATCCACGCTCCAAAATCAATACGAAAATCCGTGTTATAAACCTCCAATCTGTAAGTGTTTTTAACATCATTGAGTGATTTTAAACAAAGGTTTCAATTGTATGTAATTCCAACGGCTAGATTTTTCCCTAGGCGTGATTATGTGTTCTACGCATAAGCATATGAACACATGATCACGTTTGGATGATTTTGATGATATGGGTTATGTTTTCAATGTTTATATCAAGTCTTTCAACCATTTTCATCTAAAAAAACTACCCAGAAACTGTTTTTCAATCACTTTGATATTTAGGGTTTATGCGTATGATTTGGGCGTTTTCATTTGGGAGTGTTTCTGTATAATTAGTTAGTTGAATGATGTTGTATACATGTTTAATTAACCAAAACGACGCTTGAATCATACCCAGAAACAAGAAATCTTAAGTAATTAAGAACTAGGGTTTATACTCGTAGGAATTAGGTAATAATGATTCGTGAGGCTATTGATGTTAAAACTTGTTTAAAACAACTCATTAGGCCTCTAAGACATCCCAGAAATCATTTGGTGCAATTCCTATGGCTATATTCCTTACTCGTAATATTTGAATGCTTAGGGTTTAAGTGTTACGCGTAACTGTGTATGCTTGTGTGTTCATGTGAAAATTGAAAGGGATTGAATAATGTGTTAGTGAAAGTGTTATGATGAATTTGTTTCAGGTTTTTCTCGTGAAATATTCAGAATCAAGGTTAACCATGGATTCCTACGCATAAGGATTGCCTTACGCGTAGAATGTTATTCGTAAGAGCAATCTTACGCGTAACCTTTACGCGTAAGGTTCTACAAAGGGGACTACGCGTATCCTGTGAAGGATATGCGTAAACTTGAGTCTTACGCATAAGGTTCACTCTTACGAGTAACCTTACACATAAGCTCTATCATATGCTTACGCGTAAGCTTTATGCTAGGTTCTATTCTTACGCGTAATATTTCTTACGCATAAGCTAAGTTCCTACGCATAAGCTTATGCCTATGCGTATGATCTACTGTTTACGCATAAGCTTGCAATTTCTACGCCTAAGCCTAATTTTAACTATAACTTTGAATTGTTATGCGTACAAACTTGTAAATAAATAAATCATAACGTCACGAATCCAAAATGTCACTAATAAGCTTAAATGGTTAATATGTTGTGAAAATATTTGAAAATTTAGACTTTAAAACTCAAAATTAAATTCACGAAACTTATCACGACTACTTTGGACTATTGGACATACAAGTGACGTTGGACTCGTAACATTCATCAACATAACATATTCAATAATTGAACAATAAAATCAACTTTTGACTAACGTAATGTCTTTCGATATGTTGGTTCTTTTGGCTCAATATATTTCAGATCACAATATGGACGTCCAAATAGAATACATTGCTGCACCTAATGTTCTCTCAATGGAAGACATCTTCCCCTACGATTACACAATGAAGATTGGGAAGAACAATCTCAGAGTCGATTTTGATAACTTCACGTGGTCTGAGTCTTCTTGTCAAATTGATGTGGATATTCTAAAGACTCATCCTTACAAGAATATGCTTTCTAATTCTGCAACGGTGCCGGTGATTTATTTTCACCAATTCTGGCATACAATGCAGAAGGTCAAAGGTTAAGAGGCTGTAACAGTGACACTCAACGATAAACAAGTCACCGACACTCCAGCAGACTTAAGGGCTATTCTTCTTCTTCCAAACATCCAGCCTGCTGAATACATTACTACTCCTACAGAAGATGTCACTCTCCAGTTCATGGTCGACATCGGCTATGATGAAGCTGCCGGGATCATCACAAAACACTCATGAGTTGATCTAAAGAACGTTCCCCAGCCATGGAGAACCCTCTACATCATGATTGCCAAATCAGTTTCTGGATGTGACAGTGGTCTTGAGCATCCGAAGCTCATGGAACTACAAATATTTTGGGGCATGGTCAACATGAAACACATTGAATTTGCAGCTCTGATCTGGGACGACATGATGTCATACCTTAAAAGCCGGCACCAAGATTCCTTATATCAGATATACAAAACTGTTGATCCAAAGGATTCTAGGGAATAATCCAGATATTTCCTTGAGACTTGATGACCCCAACCATCACTCCGTGTTGCTTGAGCCCACACTCAATGTTGTCAGATTTAAGGACTCAACAACGAAGAAACAAGGTGCGGTATTACCAGATTGCCTTCTTACTGCTGCTATTAAGGGACTTCAATCGTACAAACGATATCTGGAAGCAGTTGAAGCAGGCAAAGTGGGGTTCATTGATGAAAAGTCTTCTGGTACACCTTCTAGGAAGACCAGGAGAGGCAGTGCTGGAAGTGTTGCAAGCACTGAGAGTACACGTAAATATCCTAAGAGGACTCACACCCTCAAAAGGAAAGTTCCATCAAAGGGTGCCATCCTTATTCCCAAACCGAACCACAACGATGGACGAGGACACGGAGGATACTGAAACAAATGAAGAGGTTATCTACTCATAATCTGCCACAGATGATACACTAACAGTTGAAAAACCTCTAAGTCCCAAGACTGATAAAGGGAAAACTCCAGTGCAAGAATAGGAAGAAGAAATCTCAGATGAAGAGCCACTGGATGAAGACAAAGACTATATAAAGAAAGTGAAGAATCTCAGACTTCAACAGGTTGCTGAGGAATTCACTCGTCAACAAACTCGTGGCCCTGGAGGGTCAAGTGGTGGTGCACTAACCGCACAAGTTTCTGATGCGGTTAATCAACCCGATAAGGGAACTGGTACCACCACCCACGAATCAGAACAAAAGCAACTAGAGGATGAGATGATCTATGACTTTGAGGAACCTGACAAGAAAAAGAAGATGACTGAGAAATTTTCTGATGTTGAAGTTGAAGCTGCAGCTAAAGAAAAAGCAGAAAAAGAAGCTCAAGCTCAAGCGGATGAAGAGGCAAGGATCAAGGCTGAAGAAAAGGCTCAAGTGGAAAAGGAAGCCAATGATTACATCCTAGACAGTCCCGTACGTAGCAAGGAACAAACTTCTGAGCCACCTAAGGACCCGGAGTCTCCTCATGTATCATCATCGTCAGATTCATCTTCTCACTCATCTCCACCACCATCCAAAGACGCTACAACCAGAACCGCATCCAGATCGATAAAGAAACCAACCGACACTTGGACATCATGAGCAAAAACAAAGATTGTTAAAGCTGTTAAGCAGGTAAGGAAGAAAAACTTAGTCAACAAGAAACTCAATCAACTCGCTGACAGGGTCAATATTCTTCAAAAAGTGATAAACGAGTTTTCGGATGAAAGGGAACAACTGCAACAATTTCTAAATAGAGATATCCAAGGGGAAATGGAGAAGACGATCAGAGAATACACTCACAAGTTTCTCATCGACACTGTCCCTGGAGTGACCAGAGAGATGTTCACCAGACAACTTTATCCACATCTCATGCAAGTGGTCAAGCAAACAATACAATCCACTCCTATTGCCATACAAATCAAACCAAGTGAGCCTACGGTTGTCTCCGATGCAAAATTGATTTCCAAGCTGGTCGTACAAATGTCTAAACGATCTGCAACGTTTACTTCGGACGAAGCTAAATTTTTTGAGGCATTGCTGGAATTTCAACTTAAAACTTCTTGCAAAACGGCAGCTGCAACGGCTAAGCGTCTAAGAGACGATGATGATGCGAATAAGGACTTCGAGGCGAAATGCAAGAAGAAAACTGGTGAATCATCCTCTATGCCTCCACCACCCCCAAGGACCTCCACTCAAAGAAGTTCTCCACAACTGTCTCCTGCTACTGATAAACCTCAGGATTCTGAGTCACCACCACAAACAGAGAAAACCGGTGACCACTTTGAATACATTGGTGGTGACGATGAAGAAATTCTCGAGCCCCAACAACAACCTACTTCTCCTACGACAACAAAGAAACCATAATCATCTTCGAAGCCAAAAAATAAGAAGACAAAGACCAATGTTGTGTCATGGTTAGACGAAGATGACACCAAAGAATATGACTGGTTCTCTAAACTTGTTGATGCTGCACCTCAATTAACAGAAGGTCAAGAAATGGTAGATGGTCGCACAATGGAGCATGTGAAGCTTATACAGGAAAAGTTCAAAGTGAAGAAAATGACCAAAGCAGAGTTGAGGCGAATCAAGAATGATGCATTTCAACTACTTAAAGACAGCTCAGACAGTGCAATCGAAGTCGAATACCATCTCGACAACATTGCACGAGCCATGTCTAACAACATTGACTGGCTCAATCCTGAATCAAACATTGACTTCACCAGACAAGATAAAGCTCCATACTACACTGACTGGACCAAACCTATACCTACCATTGGCCGACCGGATCAACCCAAGATTCCATACCGCTATTTCTTCAACAATGACCTAGAGTTTCTTCTACACGATAGCGATGTCTCTAAGAAATACGCTACATCACCCACACTCCCTTTCCCGGCAGCAATATACTCCAACATCATAGCCATCGAGGAAGAAGCCACACACAAGTTTGCCAACAAAGTGGAAAAGTATGATCTCGATGCACTGTATGAGATTCATCATTGGCCAGAACAACGAAGAATCTACTACAAAAGCTGCCAGGTTCTAAAGTCGAAAAAGGAAGTGTTCAGTGAAAAACGGATCGTTGCAATCCAGCATGTTACTCTTTCGTCGAAATGGGACTACACATTCCTTAAGAAAATAGTAGTCAAACGACAAGACGAAGAGGAATATGATTTTTGTGAAGCGGATTTTCCGAGATTGTCGCTAAATGACATTAAAGATATGTATCTGGCAAAGGTACAAGGACGAATGCGACATTTCTATACAACTATCCAACGCGAATACATCAAGTCATTGCTCATATTCATCTATAGCATTATGATCCAAGAACGTGTAGAAGATATTCAGCTTGCCGTGACATCGTATCAGAAGCGTGTTAATCTTACAAAACCATAGCTTGACCTTCCCGACATAAACCAACTTGCTCAGTACACCCTCATCAGGAAACCATTTAGGGTAGTCTACCGAAGTGAACTACACCACAACTGCTTCATGGCGTGCAAAGAGCTTCATAAGTTTGTGGATCATACGTTGAAGAAGGTTCGGGATGGTTTGGCTTATCGGTTAAAAGAGATTCATCAAGGCATTGGGTCGCAGAAGAGATGGAATTCGAGGGATAGGAGGGATGTAAAGAAGATCATCACTCGTATTGATGAAAGGTTGTTCGGGCGGGATCAGATAAGAACGTTGGAGAGTTTCGTAGGTGGTCATCCAAGCATATCTCTCACAAGCTACCAACGTCCAGCGCATTCACTGGTGTTATTGCCGGACTTCCTGGTACCCCTGATTCTCCTTGATCTGTTTCCTTATCATTATTTGGATGTGTGATTTATATCTGACAATGGCTTGTGCACACATAACAGTGTACAACCCGTTCTTGTAATGAAAGAACCCTGTGGTACGCTTCAGTGCCACAATCCTTACAAAAGGAGCGAAAGCTTCTTACTTTTGAGTAAAACTAATCAAAACTTTCATTTTCAAAGTTTTGCTCAAAAGAACAAGTACTTCCCCTTATGATTTTCAAAACCTCAAAAGTTTATATCACTTGTTGAGGGGGAGTATTTGCTTAAAATTTTTTTCACAAATTGTTCTTCGTGGAAATCTTCCCACAAAACTCGAAATGGTCATATTCGATATCAAAATTTCATCAAAAATACCATTAATATGCCATTTTTGAGGGGGAGAAAAATTATGTGATAAGAAATATGTTGTGAATTGCTAATGAATTGTCGTGCTAAAGACTTAACCAATGAATTGATGAGATCTTAAATGTTAGTAACTTGAAAAGACTTGTCCGGGACGGGTAATAATTTCAAGCTAGTTCGCTAGTGATGTAAACGTGTCTCGCAAAGGACTTGTCCTAGTAGGATGTACCATTCGAGAAACTCTTGGTAGACATGAACCTTGACGGGTCAAACCTCCTCTCCTAGGAGTGTTTACAACTTCAAGCTGACCTAGTCAGTGATGTAACCGTGTCTCATAGGGAATTGTCTATCTTGAGTTGATCAATTCAAAAGTGCACGTTCTTCTCATACCGTGCAGATTTCTGTCAAAATACTTAAGCATGTGTGGAGGGGGAGTATTTCTGCAAAATATAAAACTCTTTTAGTGGTACAAAATGTTTTTAATCATAACCACTTTGAGAGATTTTCATGAAAATGGTTTTATGGCAACATAGGTTAGTCATGGAGTTATAAGGTGACTAAGGTTAGGTATAATCGTCCTATGATCCGTGAGCCGAGAGGATCTACCCAAGGATACCACCAATAGTTAGAATTTAGAAGTCCTTAGGTATGATTATAAAAAGGGGAAAATGAGAATCGGAGAAAGAAAGAGTTGAAGAATTAAAAAGAAAAGTAATGAAAAGGGTGAAAATAAATAGCCCTCAGTTATTCAACTTAAGGCAGAACAGGGTTCAATTCATATGCTACCTGGTTTCACTTGATGACACCGTATTGAAGATTAAAGTCGTCATGGACCCAGTGGACATGCTCTAAACCTTCTTAGCCACTCAAGTTTCTCTCAAGAAGCTTGTTTCATTCTCACAGGGAACCCTACGTAAACTATCGGCTTTCTCTTAGAGATTATTGAAGAAGGAGACCCTCTCCCTAGTCTCGCTCGGAAAACCAAAGTGCACTATTGAGTCTAGAGCCACGAGATTCATCAAAATATCTCTTAGGTACACTTGAAAATTCATCGCTTGTCGTTCAAAAATAAGAACGCAAGTGATACATTATCGAGTCCTTTACAGATCTTAGCAATCTATCGAGAACATTTATGAGAGGTTCACACATGTGATCCTCATTGATTGAATGGAAACTCTGCCGCGGTCAACATCAAACAACCACAGCAGGTCACTTGGTAACTCCTTGTGGGTTACGCTTTGTGTGTCTCAAACGGTCTACAATCATGGGGTGATGCTTGTATACCTTAGCGACTCACCAACTGTAGGTGTACTTCGGTACATCATGTTATCTCACTTGTGGGAATCCAGTTCGAGAAAGCCTTTGTAGAATTAGAGACGTGTTTTCACACTATCTGTTAATACACTCGAAGTTCAAACTTGTAAGTCTGGATTATTTTAACCCATGTTTTATGCTTTTTTCTTATGGATGCTCGCGTGTGGAAAAGATCGTGTAGATTCTTCACATGCTCATACCAACAACAACACTAATTGAAGTTCTCTCAAAAGGCAACACAAAGTCAGAATGATTCTTCATCAAAGTCAAAGAATCTACAAAGTTTAAAGACAAAGAGAACTACATCAGTACATAAGATTCAACGTTAAAGAGCGTGTGAGCATGTTAGAGAAAGACGTGGAGACACTGGAGCAATGAAGCAGACCTGATGCAGATAACCACAACATACTATCACATCCACCACAAAGAACAAAGATCTAAGAACAAAGAAAATGAAGACGTCAAAGCAGAATACTTCAAAAGTAACAAGATCCCTACACTGGGGAGATTGTTCGAATCAAGACAATTCTTCTCACAAGAAAGAAGAATGTCAGAAGACGTCAAAGCAACGATTACATCAGCACCTACAACGTTTTTCACTCATATCATCAATTACCAACACTTAGGGGGAGATTGTTGGAATCACTCCTAAACTAGATTTCAAGTATTAGTAATTAATATGTAATAGTTAGCTTAATTATGGCTTTTATGTTAGTAATTAAGGCTAGACTCATGTAGAAAGCCCATTGATGCAGGTTTTACTGACCAGGTCTTAATATTTAGTGTCTCGCTATACCTATAGTCTACCCTAGTGCACTAACGGGCAGTATACCCGGTCGTGTGTAGTGTAGTAAACGGTAAAGCTGAGGTCGTCCCAAGAGCTATGTGTGGTGGATTATTACTAAGTCTAATTGTCATAGAATAATAGTTTCGATAGGGATTTAATTAATTAAACTACTAATGCAGAATAAAGTAAAAAAAAGCAGATAAATGGTAAAGGGAAATCAATAGAGGAGAGTGGTGCTATCCTAGTTAATCCTCCTAGCTAGTTATGTCTACATCTACTTACTTCCAATTACTTCAGGTGGGGTCAAATTCGAGAGGACAACATTTGGTCAATTCGCCCTAACCTATCAGCAAAGATGCCACCATAGGAGAAATCAGGCACACCGTCATAAGTCCTGTTGTTCTTGGTCCCCTAGCCAAGTCATTAAGTACCGCTAAATGCTAGATTCATAATAGTGAGTGCCCGGCCGTTAAGAACTTAGACACTACACCCCCCAATTCTTAAGTTCATCCAAACTATAGGTGATCAGTTGGTCAAATCGCACACGTAGAAAGGGTCGTCAGTTGGTCATATCTTACCCTTCCCGTCTCAGTCTGCTCACCTAGGGTCAGTTGGTCATATCTCCTAGGCAATTGGCCTCTATCGCCATTCAAAACTACCGAACCAAGGGTGGCTACCAATGAACTATGAATGCATACACTTAGAAATAATTGACGCAGTAAAGGTAAACGCATAAACAAAACAATTAAGGAATCATAACTAGGCTAGCACCAAAAGGTGCTTAGCCGCTCATATTAATCACGCAAATCAATTCAATATTCAGAGGTACGAAATACATGAATTGAAAGTAAAAGAAATATAAAACGCTAATGCTTATTGTAATGGAGTGACTTCTCCCTTGGAAACTGCTCTGTATGCTCCTCTAGACCTGCCTTGAGCTTTTTCCCATGTTCTTAGAGTATTGTGTGTGGAATGGAATGATTAGAAATGCTGGAATTCGTGGGGTATTTATAGGCCAGATATGGGTTACGGCGTAACTAATATAGGAGTTACGCCGTAACCTTCTATTTCTTTGTAAAATGCACTAGATCTGCTAGTTACGGCGTAACCTAATGAATGGTTACGCCGTAGTCTTCAATAAACTCGGTTACGCCATAAGAGATGCAGTAGTTACGGCATAAGTATTAGCGGCGTGGATCCTCTTTTGACCTAATGTAGTTACGTCGTAACCTTTGGGAGAAGTTACGCTGTATCCTTCTGATAAGTTGGCATACTGAGTCACGCAATAGTTACGCCGTAACTTCTTCAAAATAGCATAATGTGATAAATCTTTAGATATGTTTCCAGTTCCGCGTCTCTATAGCTCCAATGCTCGTAATTTATCTGAAAGTGGAAAACAATGGAAAACAAGCGTAAATCCATATAAATGATATAAATAACGAGCATTATCGTGGGAAATTGACACTTAATATTCAGGACTATTTGATGTTATCAAATATCCCCCCACTTGAACTCTACTTGCCCTGAAGTAGACCTTATTAGATAGATTCCTAAAAACATATCTTCCATAACCTGGAAAATATGAGTTTACAAATCCCTTATGCTAGAATAAAACAAAGCCGAACACCTCACGAAAGGGGAACAAACACTCAAATCTCTCAACTATTCTAAGTGTCAATTTTGGGGTGATCACTCAATCGCACATTCATAGCATGTATTCTATCATAAGCTTGGCGGTTACACAAATCTCCACCACTAGAGTTAAGGGCTAAACAATTCTCGAAGGCAATATGGGTAGACACGACAAAGGTTAAGGGGTGACTCGTCATTACTAAGATGTCACGATGAAGTGGATAAAATCAATGATACATGACCAAATCCATGGCCAAGACACCAAAGATTGCTAGTTGCATCACCTAGACACGCTTCATGACTAAAAGGGTAGGATAAGACATGGGATATATAATTGGTGTAAAATAAAAAAAAAACAAGCAGGTAGTCTAAATCAATATCCAAGTCATCACCACTTACCGTCCGCCCAATGTTGAAGCTTTGAAGTCGAGAAACCGGATCATGAAATGCAAGGTAGATGTGTCATTATAGGACGTCGTGATGGGCACACTACCCTTTCTCCAACTGTTGGCATAACTACCAACTCCAATCTTCAAATGTGACCGAGGTGGCCTCCTCGATACTAATCAATAAAGTTCATACTACATTGCTTATAACATCGCACTTTACAATAATCATAACAACTTTTTTTTTCAACATAACATAATATCCCCCCACTTGAGATGAACAATGGGAATTCGGGCGGTCTTCAATGATCTTTAGAAATGTTGTCGATGAAAGCGTGATTTCCGAACCTTTCCACTCGAACCTTGAACTTAGGCAAATGATGACTTCCTAATCACAAATAAAGACTACAGGGTAGGCTAAGGTGTATAGGTGTATCGAAACAATATATCAGGTTAACAAAATGAAAGGAATGGCTCAGAAGGGTATATCTAGGGGTATCTTGCACTAAAGATGAGTGCAACAAAAGGGTTTCACATGGGGGTCAAAAAGTCGAGGTGACTAATCGATAGACTCACAATGGTAGGCTGTTTGGGTGATAATCCTATAATATTGCCTTCTAAAACTGAAAAGTCCAAATACATCGAGCTAACTCAACATACCTCGTCTATGATCTCAAAATGATGCAAAGGCCAAGTTCTAAAGTTTACAAGCTACCGGCACACTCATAATTTGGTGGATTTGGGGTAAAATAAAGGAAACGGATAAGGCTAATCTGACCATATAATATCAAGGGTTGTATGTGCTCGGCTAATGTATAATCTAGTTAGGTTAAGAAAAATATGTCAAAATTTTAAAAATGGCATAATTTTTCAAAATAAACTAGAAAAATGAGGGCGAAATAAAGTTCAAGAGATAATTCTACTCCCGTCCCCCCCCCCCACTTGAATTGTACAAAGTCCCTTTTGTACTAGGCATTAAATAAAGGTTAAGAGAAAGGTAGAATTAGAGCGAGAATTTCCCTGAAATTTGCTCCATAAAGAAGGAAGGCCCACGAAAAAGAGGCGTGCCTTCGTATAAGCATCATGAACAAACTTCAATCCCTGAAATCACACTACCGACAAGCATAATTCTAAAATGAAAAATGAAAAAAACCTAACTCACTTTTCGTAGGAATCACGGTTGCATTTAGCGAATGCAACAAGCCTTTTAAACCACTTGGTGTCCCAAGTGGACGAGTAAAGTCTCGTGAGGGTTTACAGGGAACACACCCACAAAGTTCATTTAAAATACTAATACAAGGTTATTGTGTTTTAAAATGAAAGAATTAAAGCAGAGAAAGGTTACGTCGTAACTCTTATGAGGGAGTTACGCCGTGGCAAACCTGGAATGAGCCTGCAAAGCGAGTAGTTACAACATAACCACGAGATGGTATTACCGTAATTGGTAATGCGTGAAGAATTCTGTTGCTAAAAGGTTGGTTACAGCGTAATCACCAAGATGAGTTACGCCGTAACTCTATTCAGATCAGCAAACTACAGCAGCAATTACTTCCTCGTTTCCTGCAAAAATAGTAAGAAAACACAAAACCCAACAGAAAAGGAAATAAAATAAAAGAGAAGGGATAATTCGGGTTGTCTCCCGAAAGAGCACTTTTCTTTATTAACGAGTCTTTAAGTTAGACTCAGGGCCGCGGGGCTACCAGTGTTTGTTGGTCATTTCGTGGATATGGCAATCTCCACGCTGGATGCAACTTACCAAATTCTCATCCCTTTTGTAGTCATTTCCCAATTCTAAAACCTTTGAGTAGAA
Source organism: Chrysanthemum makinoi (assembly GCA_910596185.1). NCBI lineage: Eukaryota > Viridiplantae > Streptophyta > Magnoliopsida > Asterales > Asteraceae > Chrysanthemum > Chrysanthemum makinoi. The sequence continues at coordinate 91,959,179 of OU343221.1, read as the reverse complement.
ACTTTTGATTTTCTGGTAAGGTTGATCAATGCCTTTTTCTTTGTCTTCCTCGCTGATATCGAGTTACGGTTGAGCTTGGCTCAATTGCCTCTTGGTCCAATTTCTAAACTTCTTGATCGTTCTCGGCATTTTGAAAATAGTCTTGTCATCGTTAATCTTCAACCATACTAACCCTTCTTTTTCATTTTTATCTAAACCCGATATTTCCTGAAAGGGCTTCCCTAAAATTACTCCCGTAAGACCATCCTCCACAAATTCACTAACGTCGTCTAGAACCATAAAGTCTACCAAAAATGAATGTGTTCCAACGAAGACATGGATATTAGTTGCAAATCCAAGATAATTATTCCCCTTATATTCTAACTCTTTCTTCATAACTTGGTTGTAACATTCTTTTGATATGATGTTGACAGAGTTATCTTGCCAATGGGCCATCTCGACATCACTTGAGAGGTCTTCAGCACTCAATCCTAAGTTAGCCTCTTCCTCAAAATTGACGAAAACATCAAAATCTCTCCTCGAGTCAACCTCTCCAGGATCCGGAGGGTCGCTAAGAAATTTTTCTAAAGCTTCACCAAAATTGCCTATGGGGTCAATTGCACATACCTTCTCCGGGGTAGACAAATTTTCATTAGGTCTGAAAGTAGCAATTTCTCCATTAGCTTCAAGAGTCAACTTTCCAGCAAAGACATCCACCTTAGTATGAGCAGTGGCAAGCATAGGTCTTCCTAAAATGACTGGTATTCTGTTATCTTCCGGAATGTCAAGAATCACAAAATCTACTGGGAAAAGGAATTTCTTAATCTTCACCAACACATTTTCAACAAATCCCAACGGCAATTGTATAGATCGATCAGCCATTTCAATTTTCATCTTGGCCGACTTTAAGTTACCAATCCCCATACGCAAAAACGTCGAACGAGGCATTATGCTGATACTTGCTCCAAGATCAGCTAGGGCATTGCATATGTTTAGACTCCCAATATAGCAAGGGAGAGTGAAGCATCCTGGATCTTTTTCCTTTTGCGGTAGCTCGTTCCTCAAAACCGCTGAGCATCTTTCGTTGAGGTGAATTGTCTCATCAATACTTAATTCCCGCGCAATATCATGATGATTAGTATTAATAGAATTATTGATAGGAGGGTTTACCAGCAAAGTTTGGTCCAGAAGTAACTGTCTCTCCATGCTGATTCGTCGCTTAACTTTTTCCGAAAAGGTCAAAGGTTCTTCGAGGATAGTTTCTACAGTGTGGAAAACTTCCTCCTCCCTAGCTGCTAAATAATCAGAGATAGCTTCTGAACATGAACTAACACTCTTCTCCAATCTTTTAATCCTATCATCGTGCATTTTTAGAGAAGAGATTGTATTATCCACGAATGTCCTCATAAATTTTTCAATCCTATCATCTCGTTCTCTTGATTCCCTTATGTGGTCAAGAATTTTTTCTTTCAAGATCGCTCCCGGTTTTGGTCTCAAACACGCTCTTAATCTTTTCAACGCTGCATGCTTCAGCTTCTCTTTCTAACCTTCGTTTTTCGAAAATTTCCCCGTAATTGTATTCTTGCTTTGTTATCATCTTCATTACCTTATGATCGAAATTGTCTCTCGGTCCGTACCCTGTATCCGTGTGCCACTTATAGCAATGTTCAGAAATCCGTTGAATACATTCCAGGGCCTGATCAGGAGTCATGCTAGGAATAGGTCTTGGTGAATCGAGAAGTTCTCGTGTTCTCGCATTAATCCCACGATAGAAGACGTATACGATCTGATGTTTGTTTAAATCATGGGTAGGGCATCGATAGAGAAGCTCATTAAATCTTTCCCATGCTTGGTAAAGCGTTTCTTCTCCAACCTGAACGAATTGATAGATTTTCCCTAGAAGCTTGGCCATTTTTGAAGGAGGGAAAAATTGCAGGACATTCTTTTCTAAGTTTATCCCACGCTCCTTTACAATCGTTAGGGAGTTTGTTAAACCATCTTTTCGCTGTCCCAGAAAGAGTCATAGGAAAAATCCTTGCAGTGACTGAATAGCTCGGAGTACCTCTGACGTTGAAAAGAGAGGACAGGTGGAGAACTTCTTCTACGTGATCCTGAGCGTCCTCATCTTCGTTTCCAGAAAACTCAAGTTCATGTAACTCTTAAATAATATGATCTGGAATACAGTATTTTTCAGTGTGAGAATCTTGAGTGAAGCTTCGTTGGCAGTTCTCATTCGGTCGCTCTAAATACTGCTCCATAGTTAGGCCATCGATATTATTTTCATTGATGACCTTCGGTTCTGCGTCCGACTGGTCTGATTCGTAAAATGAGAAGATGTTGTGAATAGGAACCGGAGATTAGACTTTCCTTCTTCGAAATTTCTTCTCTGGGTCATCGAATGGGGTGGCCAGAAAAGGCCTCGAGCTGCGAGTCTTGTATCCTGACATTATTAGAAAGAAAATTAAAAACAGACTTAATATGAAATCCTAAAATAGCTCCCCGGCAGTGGCGCCAAAAACTTGATGCAGGTTTTACTGACCAGATCCTAATATTTAGTGTCTCGCTATACCTATGGTCTACCCTAGTGCACTAACGGGCAGTGTACCCGGTCGTGTGTAGTGTAGTAAATGGTAAAGCCGAGGTCATCCCAAGAGCTATGTGTGGTGGATAATTACTAAGTCTAATTGTCACAGAATAATAGTTTCGATAGGGATTTAATTAATTAAACTACTAATGCAGAATAAAGTAATAAAAGCAGATAAATGGTAAATGGAAATCAATAGAGGAGAGTGGTGCTATCCTAGTTAATCCTCCTAGCTAGTTATGTCTACGTCTACTTACTTCCAATTACTTCAAGTGGGGTCAAATTCAAGAGGACAACATTTGGTCAATTCGCCCTAACCTATCAGCAAAGATGCCACCACAGGAGAAATCAGGCGCACCATCATAAGTCCTGTTGTTCCTGGTCCCCTAAGCCAAGTCATTAAGTACCGCTACATGCTAGATTCATAATAGTGAGTGCCCGGCCGTTAGGAACTTAGACACTACACCCCCCAATTCTTAAGTTCATCCAAACGATAGGTGATCAGTTGGTCAAATCGCACAAGTAGAAAGGGTCGTCAGTTGGTCATATCTCCTAGGCAATTGGCCTCTATCATCATTCAAAACTACCGAACCAAGGTTGGCTACCAATGAACTATGCATGCATACACTTAGAAATAATTGTACGGAAGTAAAGGTAAACGCAAACAAAACAATTAAGGAATCATAACTAGGCTAGCACCAAAAGGTGCTTAGCCACTCATATTAATCATGCAAATCAATTCAATATTCAAAGGTACGAAATACATGAGTTGAAAGTAAAAGAAATATAAAATGCTAATGCTTATCGTAATGGAGTGACTTCTACCTTGGAAACAGTTCTGTATGCTCCTCTAGACCTGCCTTGAGCTTTTTCCCACGTTCTCAGAGTATTGTGTGTGGAATGGAATGATTAGAAATGCTGGAATTCTTGGGGTATTTATTGGCCAGATCTGGGTTATGGCGTAACCAATATAAGAGTTAGGCCGTAACCTTCTATTTCTTTGTAAAATGCACTAGATCTGCTGGTTACGGCGTAACCTAATGAGTGGTTACGCCGTAGTCTTTAATAAACTCGGTTACGTCGTTAGAGATGCAGTAGTTACGGCGTAAGTATCAACGGCGTGGATCCTCTTTTGACCTAATGTAGTTACGTCGTAACCTTTGGGAGGAGTTACGCTGTAACCTTCTGATAAGTTGGCATACTGAGTCACGCAATAGTTACGGCATAATGTGAGAGATGAGTTACGCCATAACTTCTTCAAAATAGCATACTGTGATAAATCTTTAGATATGTTTCCAGTTTCGCGTCTCTATAGCTCCAATGCTCGTAATTTATCTGAAAGTGGAAAACAATGGAAAACACGCGTAAATCCATATAAATGATATAAATAACGACCATTATCGGGGGAAATTGACACTTAATATTCATGACTATTTGATGTTATCACCCATGAGCCTATGCAAAAGCCCAATAAGGAAAGGAAGGGAACTTGCATGTTGCCCTAGTTCCCTCCCTATAAATAATCTTGTAAACTCCTATTTGGGAGTTGGTTGTTCATTTCATTTCAATATACACGCATAACTTTTCTATTATCCTACGCATATTGTTTTGGTTTGTTCAACCGATCACTATCTTATCTCTACTTCTTATATTGATGCTTGTGTTGCAAACATGATGACCTAACATCTAACTTTAATACTATAATTACATCATTACAAGCACTTGATGAGTCTTTTTCAAGTCGTAATCATGTTAGGAGATATCTAAGGGCACTTCCATCCAAGTGGAGATCAAAGGTGACGGCCATCGAAGAATCAAAAGACTTGTCAATCCTCACCCTCGACGAATTCATAGGCAATCTAAAAGTCTATGAGCTTGTCCTCGCTAAAGATTTCGAAGCCTCAAAAGAGAAGAAAGAGAAGCACAAATCTCTTGCCTTAAAACCCAATAAGGTCTCAAGCGATGAAGAAAAATCTTCTTTGTATAGGGATGACGAAGAATATGCTATGGCGGTAAGAGATTTCAAGAAGTTCTTTAAAAGAAAGGAAAGATATGTCAAGCAACCATATGACGACAAGAAGGGGTTCCGGAAAGGCAAAGAATACAAGAAAGCAAGGGATGAACGCGCATGTTTTAAATGTGGGGACCCTAATCACTTCATTAGTGAGTGTCCCAAACATGACGAACAAAAAGCGTTTGTGAGTGGTTCATGGGGAATGAGCGAGGAGGAGGACGAAGAAATTTGTCTCATGGCAAATGACTCAAATGAGGTATGTCCCGAATCTCTCTATTATAGTAGCTCATCATTAGATGATGATTCATTGCATCGTGAATAGGATAAACTTTGCAAAATTAGTCTAAAAGTAATTAACAAAAACAAGATTTTGAAAAACCAAAATGAACGTTTAGAAAAGGAAGTCATTGAATTAAAAGGCAAATTAAAACGTTTAGAAAAAAAGAATATAGCAAGTGGGGAATGTGAGCTTTGTGTTCAACTTCAAACACTAGTTGATAATCTTGATTCCAAGATTGCTAGAATAAGTACTAATACTCTAGATATGATATTAGATAGTGTTAAAACAGGAAACAACAAAAAAGGTTTAGGTATTCAGTAACTTGATGCATCAACTAGCGAAAACAAAGAAACACAATTCGTCAAAGCAATAGAAAAAGAAGTTACTGTAGTCACAGATCCCACAAAAAGGGAACCGGCTAGTGTAAAACCAGGGATCCATGGGTTTGCTAATGCAAACAGTAGAAATAGTGTAGCTATTTCTTCTAGAATCGACTTTGTTATCGTTAATAAGGAGAAACCAACCCACTTTACTGTTAGACAACCACCACCACTAAAACAAAATCAAAGTTTTATGAGGAACAAAGGTCCATCATTTCCAAAACCAAACACATTCATAAGGAGACCTAATAATGTTTATCCAAGAAGTAATCACCATCAAATGGGATGGAATCCTAATGTACAAAACGGTTTTCCATTTCAAAACTTTGCACCATGGAATGCATACTCACCTTTTCCATATATGCCTAATATGAATGAAATGTATAACACTGATTGACCCATGAACAAATGGGGACCGAACTTTTGAGTTAATTGTTTTCTTGGGTGTGCTTAAAGGTCGACCTAGATCCGGATGAATGGATAAAGGATAGCGAGTGCACGAGGTACATGACCGGTAATAAAGACTTATTTTCCACATACGAATCCTTCAATGGAGGTAATGTGGTATTTGGTAATAGCAAGAGCAAAATCATTGGTAAAGGTACATTTTCTCACAAATCTTTAACCATTAACGATGTATGTGATAATGCTACACGCGTCGTTCGGGGTCAAAGTAACTTCCTTTTCTTCGAGCAAGTTTTATAACACCCTAGGCAGTGAACCTAATCGTTGTAGTGTAGTATTAGGGTAAGCCACGGGTATTGATATCGTTCTCTAGGGGAATAGGAATGCTAGTGAGAAGTTACTACGCTAAGGTTGGGGTTGAGGAAGATTATTTTTTATCTTTTTATATTTTTAAGAAAAGGAAAGGTAAGAATCTTGGGGTTTGGATTTGAGGGTTGGTATTTCTACCGATTACTCTACTTATCTAATTATCTAATCTAAGGTGTATGTAGTCTATGTCTAATTATTGTGTGCTCGTATGATGGTTTAAAGATGTGTTTACTTAGGTTTTATTACTCCTTAATTATCTCCTATTGATGGTTGAATTGTCATGTCCTTATTCTTAATCGCGTTGTGTGTCAAAAGTTGTAGGGTATGCGTTTGTCCCTAACTCTTTGAAACTACCAAAGGGTCTCGTCTACAAAATCTCTAGGAATCATAAACTCTAACTCTAAGGTACTCTTTGGATGGTTTAGCCTACAACTACTCTAGGTGTTATAGTCTAAGGTTCACAAAGATTAATCAAGCATTAACTACACAACGAATGACCTATCGCAATACTAGATCATTAACAATTAAGATAAGAGACAACCAATCAATATTCAATAATTAAGTTTCATATTCCCTAAGCAAACACACAAGTAAATTAGCCAGACATGGTGAACATGCAAGAATACACACAAGTAATTGAAGACATAATTGAATTAATGAAGTAAAACACTTATCTTGATGTAAGATAGGGTTTGGAACCCTAAAATACTGCACAAGACATGCCTTGGTTCGTTTAGGTTTTACTCCAAAAGACTACACATGAAAACTAAAAATTTGGATTCTATATATAAGATTACAATCGCGACGGCCACCTTATGAATTGTGACGCCCGCCGGTTGCCGCCATTAGGGTTTTGTCTTGGCCACGTTAGTCTTGCGACAGCGTCACCTTGTGCTTGTGACGCCGTCCCTTCAGCCTCGACGCCTCGATCAAATCTAGGCCGCCTCGAAGCGATGACCTACTCTTTTAAAGCCTGACACCGTCACCTAAAAATAAGCAATTTGGCTTGAGCGGTCACAAAAGTGAGGAGACGGCGTCACAGATAACACCTGACGCCGTCCCCTTGTATTTCAACAGCTTGAGTGTCTCGATTCTTGACTTTGGCCATTTTCTTCGTATATCCGCGCCTTTTTGTCCAAATAAGTGCCATTCCAGCAATTTGCCTTCAAGAGACCTAAAAAGTGAAAAGGAATGATATTAAGTAATAACGGATACAAAAGTGATCAAATAAGGGCTTAAACGACCCTCAAAAAGTTACATTTTAAAACCTTATCAAATATCCCTACACTTGGTATTTGCTTGTCCTCAAGCAAATGTGCTTTTATCCAATTAATTTATAAGTTAGGGGTCATGAAGCATTGGTTTAAAAAAATCCACGACACATATAAGCCCCGTAAAAGTCATAACAAGCACGGAAATTACATACTAGCACCTCACATGGGGTGTTTGGATACTCACATCTCTCGGGTGTATATAAAATATATCAAAGTGGAAATGGAAGTTAAACACTCATTAACCGGTCCTAGTACATAGATTACCATAGGCTTGAGACTAGATCAAAACTCCATCGCTTTGGCATAAGCACCTAGGAAAGACTATCAAAGAGGTCTTTAAAGGGTTGTAATGTTAGGCTTACGGTAGGGAAACAAAGGGTTTGGTTGGGTAGGCTATTTAGCGGTGGCAAGTCAAAAATCTTTATGTTACAAGCATACGAAGAATGGCGTTGCTAAGCCAAGACTCGACACTCTAAACTCTAGATAACTGAAACAAACAAACATAAATTTAAAGATAGATGTAGGATGGTAGCCCTATATATATATATATATATATATATATATATTTCATACACTTTTACTCTACCATCCTCTACGGTAACATCAAAATGATAGGGATTTATAGGCACATCCCTACACTTGAGTTTTTATTACTCTAACACTAATTTGACCCGAATTGAAAAGATCAAAACACTTGGAGTACATTATTACGCAAATAAAGGGAATTTGAATTTAACGTTCCCTTCCCGTCATTTCATAAACTTTAACTTTTCCCATGAGTCCCAATCGTCCCAAAACTGTATAAAAAGGATATGACTCGACTTAGCAACTTATGCAAGCATCTAGATTATTGAACTAAGGGTTTTTACGGTGATAACAATAATGCACTAAAAGTGAGTGCATACAAGGTAGGCTAAGGAGATTTGGGTGTACATTTGGGGGTGGGGTGTAAACAATGCTCTTCATTGATATTCCGGAAAAACCGAAACATCACGAGAACCGCGAAAAGGATAGGCTCTGAGGGGTTAACTAGGGGTATCGTGTACTAAATATGAGTACAACGCAAGGGTGTGGGGGAATTACTCAACCGAGGTGGAAGAAGTAATTATATTACAAGTATAAAAAAGGGTTATCCTAATGCCTCTTATCATTTAGTTATTCCTAACTACACAAGTGTAGTCTTACTAGCGATCTCGAAATGCATCACAAAACAAGTTCTAGAATCTAATATACTACCGGTTCACACTCTAAGCATTAAAGATGAATGCTTTAATTCCTACTAATCTAAGGGCGATCCTCACATTTTGGGTGGAATTTAAGTGGTAAAGGGTTTTTGTGCTAGTCATATAACTTCCTATCCGTGAGACGCTTTTGTTAAGACTAATGGCCCACTCCTACATGTCATGAAAAAATAAAAATTTGGTGCCAAAATTACCCTAACTGACATTTTCTCATGGTTTATTACACAAATACAATTGGACAAAGCCAAAAATCAAGGATAAGCATAGTTTCAAAGTTCCCATTTTATTTTCCCTCCCTACACTTAAACTGAACATTGTCCCCAATGTTCCCCGAAAGTATCAAAGTTATGATAATAGAAGGTAATTAAAAACGAAAGAAACTAATACTCCCTTGATTAGCTCGGTAGGATCCGTGTAAAGTGGTGGTTAAATCCTTTCCAAGAAGAATGTATGCGTGAAAAGCTCCTTCCAATCTTATGCATCTTCTTCTTAGTAAATTAAACCTGCACACTTGAAGAAAATAAACGAAACCTTCGCGTAAAATCGGCGGTAATAATATATAGGGAGATTTACACCTATATCCTTGCAAAAATATAAAATTACACCAATATCCTTGCAAATTTTCTAATTACTTCAATATCCTTCTAAACTTTCATAATACACAAAATTATCCAAAAACACATTTCCATCATATTTGAGTGAATTAAAAATAATTAATAAATTGCTAAATATGTTAAATTTCTTTTATACCCCTCTCAATAAAAAAGGATAAGTCAACAACCGCTTGTATAACGCTTCATTTGTAACTCCAGATTGCTATTAGGAAAAAATAATTATTTCATCAAGTTATAGTTGGCTTTCAATTTCTTATTTAATTTTTTCTTAAGCATTTGAATTTTATTCTCATTCGCATAGACGTCACTCAATATCACATTTACTTTCGTTCCACTTTCTTCTTCTATGTGTCTTCATATTATTCAATAAAATGATTCATTGGGCTACCATTTTACATTTACTTAATTGTAGAATATAGCTAGTTAATTTACATAATATTCCGAGTTATTTGGGTTTCTTTTTAATTTGAATCTGACATGCACCAAAATCCTACAGATGTTTTTGTGTTTAACATGTTAAATATTATTCATGTAAAAGGTTTTTATTTTAAGATGGTGATAATGTGTTTTTGGATATATAAGTGTATTTTAAAGTTTTGAAAGGATATTGAAGTAATTATTAAATTTAGAAGGATATTGATGTAATTTTAAAGTTTTGCAAGGATATAGATGTAAATGCCCCTAATATATATAAGACTCTATTAAACTAGGATATAATGCTTGTGGAATGGATGTTTACAGAATTTCTGGAAAATTAAGACCAGGAAAATTCCAAAAATTTATAAGTAGCTCGAAAATGAGAAAAAGTAATCGTTGTTTTATTTTCCCCGACGCCATCAAAGTTGCGATCTCGATGCCGTCCAAGTTATCCCGACAAAACTGGTATGCGATTTTCTCAAAAATTCTGAAAATTTACATCTTTAGAATTGAAAAATTTCAAGAAACGCCCATTATGACTCGATACAAGCATTTGACTCTAACAAACACACACATATATATCTTTTAATTAATTGCAATTTCATGTTTACGCTTTTGAAAACGGTGTAATCCTCCCTACACTTATCCTTTATGTAAAATACCTTTATATGCAATTAAGACGAGGTTAAAAACAAAATAAAGCATTTTTACAAATTTAAACATGAGAATAAGCAATCAATAAAAGATATATGACACTAACAAGCAAACAATTAAGAATGGGTTGCCTCCCACGCTTTTCTTTATTTATGAGTCTTGTAGCTAGACTCGATGTCGTGCCCCTATGTTGTCCTAATCTTAGAGGCCCATTCGATCTCCTTAACCTTTCTCTCATCACGAATATATTCAGGCCCTAATTCAAGACAAGGAGTGTAATAAACCTTGTTCTTCCAGTCAACTTAAAATACCCTCAAACTTCTCATTTTTGTGGGGCATTATATATTTAACACTCTCGGCTCCATTTGACAACTCGACTATTCCTTCCTCTCGATCATAAACCATCTTAGACTCCTCTATAAATGGTCTCCCAAGTATTACATCCCCTAAAAACCCATCAATGATGCCCTTAACATTTTCCAAGATCATGAAATCACACCTATATGTGAAATTACCTACGAAGACATGCAATCCTTTAACCCTCCCCACATAGTTACTTGCTTTCCTAGAGCGAAAGGCGTCCCTCATAGGTTCTAACTTTTTGCTCAAGATCCAATTGTAATAGAGCCTAGACATTATATTCATGGGTGCCTTATAGTCAATGTAGGTGTGATCCATATATAAGTATCCAATCATACACGGTATCTTGATGTTTTTAGAGTTACCCATTCTTATGAGGCTCGAAGGTGGTCTCGGAAGTTAACCACGCTATAGTGATAGGCGGTTTCTTTCCCTTTAGGTATGAATCGAAATACTCCCTAAGTTCTTCCTCCTCCTTACTATCCTCCAAAATTTCTAACACCTTATAATCTCCATCTTCTAGGTCATCATCTGAATCACTTGAGGTCGAATCACTATCTAAAGGGTTAGTAGATTCCTTAAGGGCTTCCTCAAGCGTATTTTCAATTATCCTATTTAGTTTCCTAAGCTCTCCAATTTCACTAACAATACGAGCTCGAAGTTGGTTGGCAAAGGCTGGATCAATCGGTGGGTACTTGTTTGGTGGTAAAGTGTTGTTTGGTGGATTATCACCTTTCATGATGAAAAGTGATGGGGTTACGAACAAAGATCACGAAGAACGGGGATAGACTACGAGGAAGCTAAAAATTGAGAAAAATTTTACTTGATAGGAATCAAGCAAAGAAACCTAAACGAGGTGGACTACTAACTAGCTATTCTATTCCCTAGCAATGCGCCAAAAACTTGATAACGCTACACGCGGCCGCTCGGGTCAAAGGAACTTCCTTTCTTCGAGCAAGTTTTATAACACCCTAGGCAAGGAACCTAATCGTTGAAGTGTAGTATTAGGGTAAGCCACAGGTATTGATATCGTTCTCTAGGAGAATAGGAATGCTAGTGAGAAGTTACTACGCTAAGGTTGGGGTTGAGGAAGATTATTTTTTCTCTTTTTATATTTTTAAGAAAAGGAAAGGTACGAATCTCGGGGTTTGGATTTGGGGGTTGGTATTTCTACCGATTACTCTACTTATCTAATTATCTAATCTAAGGTGTATGTAGTCAATGTCTAATTATTTTGTGCTCATATGATGGTTTAAAGATGTGTTTACTTAGGTTTTATTACTCCTTAATTATCTCCTATTGATGGTTGAATTTTCACGTCGTTATTCTTAATCGCGTTGTGTGTCTAAAGTCGTAGGGTATGCTTTTGTCCCTAACTCTTTGAAACTACCAAAGGGTCTCGTCTACAAAATCTCTAGGAATTATAAACTCTAACTCTAAGGTACTCTTTGGATGGTTTAGCCTACAACTACTCTAGGTGTTATAGTCTAAGGTTCACAAAGATTAATCAAGCATTAACTACACAACGAATGACCTATCGCATTACTAGATCATTAACAATAAAGATAAGAGACAACCAATCAATATTAAATAATTAAGTTTCATATTCCCTAAGCAAACACACAAATAAATTAGCCGGAAATGGAGAACATGCAAGCATACACACAAGTAATTGAAGACATAATTGAATTAATTAAGTAAAACAGTTATCTTGATGTAAGATAGGGTTTGGAACCCTAAAATACTGTACAAGACAGCCGTGGTTCGGTTTAGGTTTTTACTCCAAAAGACTACACACTGAAAACTAAAAAATTCGAATTATATATATAAGATTACAATCGCGACGCGCCACCTTATGAATTGTGACGCCGCCGGGTCGCCATTAGGGTTTCGCTCTTGGCCACGTTAGTCTTGCGACGACGCCACCTTATGCTTGTGACGCCGCCCCTCAGTCTCTCGACGCCGTTCGATCAAATCTAGGTCGCCCGAAGTTGCGACGCACCTACTCTTTTAAAGCCCTGACACCGCCACTTGAAAATATGCAATTTGGCTACCGAGTGTCACAAAAGTGATGCGAGGGGCCACAGATAACACCCGACGCGCCCTTGTATTTTAGCAGTTGAGTGTCTCGATTCTTGACTTTGGCCATTTTCTTCGATATCCGCTTTTAGTCCAAATAAGTGCCATTCCAGCAATTTGCCTTCAAGAGACCTAAAAAGTGAAAAGGAACGATATTAAGTAATAACGGATACAAAAGTGGTCAAATAAGGGCTTAAACGACCTCTCAAAAAGGTACATTTTAAAACCTTATCAGTATGTCACGTAGAAAACCTAAAGACGGAATTACTATAGGAAAATATTGAAAAACGGAATTACTATAGGAAGAGGCATTAGAAAACATGGAGTCTATGTCATTAAAATCGGTAATGAACCTAAAGAAAAAATTTTTCTTACTTCTATGGATGATACTTCGACCTTAAGGCATCGAAGATTGGGTCACGCCAATATGCGACTTCTTCAATCGCTATCATCTAAAGAACTAGTTAGAGATCTACCAAAATTAAAATACGAACATCATTTTTGTGATGCTTGTAACGTAGGAAAACAAGTCCGTTGTAGTCACAAAGCTAAAAATATGGTCTCTACTACTAAGTGTCTAGAACTACTTTACATGGATTTGTTTGGTCCATCCGCTATTCAAAGTTATGGATTTAACTACTATACTTTGGTCATGGTGGATGATTACTCTAGGTACACATGGACTAAATTTTTAAAGAATAAAACTGAAATGTTCGATTACTTTGAAATATTAAGTAAGAAAATCCAAAGACAATTAGGAAGTCCTATAGTGTCTATTAGAACGGATCATGGCAGGGAATTCGATAATGAAGTGCAATTTGGAGCTTTTTGTGACGCCAATGGTATTACTCACAATTTCTCGGCTCCTCGCACTCCCAAATCGAACGTGGTAGTTGAAAGGAAAAATAAAACCCTACAAGAAATGATTCGCACCATGTTAAATGAGCAATCTATTCCTAAAAAATTTTGGTGCAATGCCGTTGATACATCAACGTACATACTTAACCGAGTCTTAATTAGACCATTTTTAGGTAAAACTCCATACGAGTTACTTCGAGGCAAAAAGTCTATGTTAAAACATTTTAGAGTCTTTGGTAGCAAATGTTTTCTACTTAACACTAAAGATTACCAAACTAAATTTGATCCTAAATCAACCGAAGGTATCTTTTGAGGTTACTCTCCTAATAGCAAAACTTATGTTATATTAAATAAAGAAACAATGAAGGTTGAAGAGTCATTAAACGTAAAATTTGATGAGAGTCCACCTAAACCTACCCTACCTCTTGTCGATGACGAGATAATCGAAAGTGAAGCCATAGAAATAAAGAAAAATACAAACAAATAAGATGAACCGTTAAACAATGAAATCATCAATATTAAAGAGTCTAAAGATTACCCCATAGATAAGGTCATAAAAAAGTTAAATGAAAGAACCTTAAGGTCTCAAGTACAAAACCAAAGTAGTTTATTTTGTTTTGTCTCAACCATAGAACCTGAGAATATACAAGAAGCCATAAAAGATGAAAGTTGTGTAATGGCTATGCAAGAAGAGTTAAATCAATTTGTTTCTAACGATGTTTGGACACTTGTCCCTCCACCTAATAACCAAACCATAATAGGAACTAAATGGGTATATAAAAACAAGTTAGATGCAAACAGTGTAGTGTCTAGAAACAAACCTAGACTCGTTGCCCAAGGGTATAATCAACAAGAAGGCATAGACTTTGATAAGACCTATGCCCTCGTGGCTAGATTAGAGTCTATAAGAATACTTCTTGCTTATGCTTGTGCTAATGATCTTAAGCTTTTTCAAATGGATGTTAAGAGTGCTTTTCTAAATGGTTTTATTAATGAAAAAGTTTATGTAGCTCAACCTCCGGGCTTTATCGATTTCAAAAAACCTAAACATGTGTATAACTTAAAGAAAGCTCTTTACGATCTTAAACAAGCCCCAAAAGCTTGGTATGATAGACGAAAGTCATTTTTAATCAAAAACAACTACACCATGGGGTTAGTTGATAATACACTTTTCACTAAGAAAAAGGAATCACATATAATTATAGTTCAAATATACGTGGATGATATTATATTCGGATCTAGTTGTCAAGACATGTGTGATGATTTCTCAAAAATCATGCATGACGAGTTTGAAATGAGTATGATGGGAGAACTAAGTTTCTTTCTTGGTCTACAAATCAAACAACTAGAAGATGGTATCTTCTTTAATCAATCTAAATACATAAAAGAGATGTTAAAGAAATTTGGGTTAGAAGAGTCAAAACCCATAAGAACACCAATGTCATCCGACACTAAACTTACAAAAGATGAAGACGGTGAATCCGTTGATAACACAAAATACCGTGGCATGATTGGTAATCTTCTGTATCTTACGGCTAGTCGACCGGATATCATGTTTAGTGTTTGTCTATGTGCTAGGTTTCAAGAAGACCTTAAAACATCACAGCTAGAAGCAATGTTCAAAAGGGGAACATTTCTATTGAGAAGGTAGCATCCGAAGATAACATAGCGGACGTCCTCACCAAACCGTTGAAGCGGGAACAATTCAACTTGCTTCGTCTTGGTCTTGGTCTCATGGAAAAATCGTCGTAATTTGCCTCTCAAATTCTACAAGGTATGTAAACATTAGCCTTCTTCGTTTCTGAGTCTAGGATCTCTATTTAACACACAACTCACTAACAACACGGGAATTTTCAAAACCCAAGGTAAATTTTATTTTACAACATGTAATTTCATATCTATTTTTCTTAACCAAAAGATAAACTTTTCTTTAAAGGGTTAATATACAAAAAAGTTACTAAACTTTCAAAAATATTTGTCCTAAGTCACTAATGTTTATCTTCTGTCATCTAGGTTACTATACTTTACGTAACCGGTTATCTTTGATACCAATAGTGAGATTCACCTATTGCCGTTAAATGCCGACGTGTATACACACCGATGTTTCATTCCTGTCATTCTAAGTACTTTCAAAAATTAGTGGTTTGTCACTAAAGTCACTTGACAAGATTCGGTTATCTGTGCACTAATAAACTTTAAAATTTGTCCTAAGTCACTAATGAAAATTTGTCCTAAGTTCGAAACCAGTTAGCACGAAAATATCAACCTTGATATTTTATACGCGACGATTTTATACACCTTTTATGCCATTATTTTCGTCGTTTTTTAGCTTTAGTTTTTTGTCCGCTTTTTGTCCCATTTTACGCCCGTTTATATGTTTTATGTTTTCATCCGTTTTATTTTGTCCGTTTTATATGGTTTTATTATTTTATTTGTCGCTTTTTTCATCCGTTATTATCGCTTTTTTTTATTCACCTATTCTTATGTTTTCAAACATAAAAAGGGACTAAAATGAATGAAACATAGAAAACGGGCAAAAACATAAGAAAATGGACGAAAACGAAAAATGACGAAAACGATAAAAACGGATGAAAAAGAATAAAACGTATAAAATGTACAAAACCATATAAAAACGTTTGAAAAAGAATAAAACGATAAAATGTAATGAAACCATATAAAACGGATGAAAACATAAAACGATAAAACGGACGAAAATGGGACATAAACGGACTAAAACGTATAAAACGGACAAAAGCGAAAAACAAACAAAACGTGATAAAAACGAATAAAAATGAATTAAAACGATAAAAGGTGTATAAAATCGATAAAACGAAAATTTTAAAGGTTCAGTAACATGTGCCACAACTCGTGACTTTGGACAAATTTTTTATTAGTGACTTAGGACAAATTTTTAGCAAAGTTTAGTACCTTAGATGACAGAAATGAAACATTAGTGACTTAAGACAATTTTTTCGCAATGTTTAGTGACTTGTTTGTATAGGTTTAGTAACGATGTGCAAAGCCGTTACCAATCCTTCGAGTGACTAGGGTGACACTTATAAAAAGGTTTAGTAACATATGTGAAAAACCCGTGAAGTATAGTGACCTAGATGACAAAATACAAACATTAGTGACTTAGGACAAATATTTTTGAAAGTTTAGTAACATTTTTGTATATTAACCCTTTCTTTAAACAAAGAAACTTTTTCGAAATGCTTTCCAAAAGATACTTCTTCCCGTATCATTTTCCTAAAAGCTATTTCTCATGACTAGAACAAACCTTTTTCATTATTAATACAAAGTAAAAACCCGTTTTCATTGCATCTCATGTCTTTTGAATGCTAAAGGGAACACATAACTAATATGTGTTTTCGGGTACATTCATTTAAGCAACAATGAATTTAGGAGCACTCGGGTTATCTCACATAATAGTATGCTTTTTCACCTCTAGTCTATTTTTCTTTTTCTTTTTAGGAGTCAAGATAATCGCAACTCCAAATGGTTTGCGTATAGGCACACACTAGGCACAAATGTTTCCAAAAGGAAAATTTTGAGGTGCTTGAGTCACCAGTACCAGGGATCCCAGCATTAACGCTGGACGATTCCCTCAAGGGAAGGATCCGTGGGAACCGTGAGATAGGTAAAACTTGATGAGCAGGTACTAATTCCCATACATCTAGTCGATCGAACTCATGAATTTCTTCTTGCATGGCATTGAACCAGCTGTCTTCATTCATTGCAGTTTTAACGTCTTCTGGTTCGACCTTGGACAAGCATGAGTTGAAGAAGCACCATAAGGCATCAGTTGCAAGTTGTTTACGTGTGGATGGACAAGAGGGATTTCCAATGATGTTGTCCAATGGATGATCATGTGTCCATTTTCTAAGATGTTCGTGTAGTTGTTGTTGAGGAACTGGTAAAGTAGAGTCATTTTCTCCCGATGAAGATGGTTCGATGATGGTTCAGAGCAAATATGTTCTCAAAGGGAGCATCTTCGATAGTAGTAAAGGGGTTATCTCCATCATAGGTGCCAGAAACAAATCCATGATGTACACTTGATGATTGATGAATTGAAGATGATACAGAGTGATCAGCAGCAGCGCTTGATTCAATGACATAGAAATGAAGGGTTATCTACGCTTGACAGGATAGAGCAGCCTCTGTTGATGGATTTGACGGATCATTAGCAATTGGCTCATAGTGTTCATCAAACATTGGATCAAATAATTTCTTCAAATCATCTTCTAAAGGTGGTACATATGGAGTTGCTGGTGAGGAATTGTGTACAAGAGTAGAACCGATGGGACTACTTGATGAAGGTTGTGATGCGGGTCCAAAGATCGGGTTGTCCTGGAGCCATTTGACTGGTCAACTCATCGAACGTAACGTGAATTGTTTCCATGATATTTCGGGTTCATTTGTTGTAGATTCGGTATCCTTTTCTGCTTGGTGCATATCCTACAAATACTCCAATGTCTTCTTTAGCTTTAAGTTTGCCTAAGTCTTGACCCTCATTAGTTGGATAACACAATTCAATAAGGAATGAAAGATTAGGTTTTCGATTGTGGACAAGTTCATATGGAGTTTTTCCATGAGATGTGTGAATTAGGTATCGATTTTGAGTGTAGCATGCAGGGCAATTGCTTCAGCCCGAGAAACATTGGAACCTTTGAGTAAATCAAAGATTGTTCTCATGCGGCTTCCACAAGAGTTCGATTTCGTCTTTCAATTACACCGTTCTGTTGAGGAGTTCGTGGAACACTTCTTTGATGACTGTGTTAATACAAATAAGTCGTAAAAACGTTTATTTATATTTTTTGATCTTCTAATGTTTTGTCGATAACAAACGTAAAATCATTTTAACGAAACAAATAGAATACGTAAATAGTTTGAGTTAATAGTTTCCTAACACACTTACGTTTTCACATAAAATACTAAAACAAGTATAAGTGATTTTATGATTTAGATACATATGTACAACAATTAGTGTTTACATATTGGGGTAGCATATACTTAAAAACAAGTATATACTAAAATGGGTAAAAACTAACAAATGGTATTGACCCATAACTCATGGTTTTATATATACCACTTAAGCAAGTTCATTGTATCTAGAAAGAAAACCATGGATCAACCCATAACCCATGACCCATAACCAAAAATACCCATGGGCAAAAAGGAGCGTTCCACGGATCCCTGGCTTTGTACTAGCCGGATCCCTTGTAGTAGGGATCCGTGGGATCCGGGGAACAGTAGAGAATTTTCTCTATAAATAGAGAGCCATTTCTTCCTTTCTACTTACTACTTCACACACATACTTCCCCCAAGTATTATAACCCTCTAACCTCAGATCCAAGTGATCTATGTAGATTGTCTTTTGTTTTTGTGTGATCTTCTAGGTTCCTCTTAAAGGCGAGATCACCACTTCTTGAAGACGTGCAAGCTCAAGTCCATGAGTTGTCATGCTTTGTCATCATCAAGACAACTAAGGTTCTCTTGTTGATAGTTCTTCCTTTCTCCATAGATGTTGGGTTGAAGGCATTAGTGAAGAATGCCGAAAGTGTCAAGATGAAAAGCATTAGTGAAAGGTGCTCATCATCCGTGTCAAAGCATTAGTGAAGAATGCTAAAGGTGTCAAGACGAAGGCATTAGTGAAGGGTGCCAAGCGTTGTGTCAAAGGCATTAGTGAAGGATGCTGATTTGTCGTTTTTAGTACAAAGATATTTTTTTTCCGAAGAAATACAAAGGTATGTATTTCCCGGGTCATTTTTCCAGCGAGGGATGAATGGAGTTTAACAACTCACGTCGCGTGATTCGGGATTCGAATGTGAAATAAGGGAATTTGGGGTTTTTCTACGCTACTAGGCAAGGAATAATAAAGGAAAGCAAATAAAACTACTGAATCTATAATAAAAACAAGGAAATCAAATAAAACTACTGAATCTATAATAAAAACAAGGAAATACAACTAAGTATGCAAATTATATCTAAAAAACAAAAATAACGTAATTAATAAAACATTATTAAAATGCAAACTATTCTATTTTAAGCTATAAAAATGAACTAATATTTTATACTGCTAAGAATGTTATTTAAAAATTATTTGAAATTTAAAACTAATTTTTTTGGGTTTTTCTTGATTTATTTGGAATTAAAAACTAATTTAAAACATTTAAAATAGACTTAAAATACTAAAAATTAGGAAAACATGCAAGAAAATTATAAAACTATTTAAAAAAAATCTAAAATAACTAAAAAGAATTTTCAAAACTGGAATAACATTTTTCTGATTTTTTCTCTATTTATTATGAATTTAAAATTATTTAAATTCCTAGAAAATACTAAAATGACTAGGAAAAATATATAAAACTACTTTTTAAGACATATTTATTTTTCTAAAACTGCTAAAATTGAAATTTTATTTTTTAGACCTTTTTATGAATTATTTACATTAAATGATAATTAAAAATGCCTAAAAATGAAATAAAATGCAGAAAATTAGCAAATGAAAATGGAAAAATATGAAAACGTCCAAAAAATTATAAGATAATACTTAGAATCCAGGAAAAATAACAGAAACAACTATGGAGTGCACGAAATATGAAATGGGCACACTACTGTTGGGAAAAAGCACTTGAAATAAGCAAAAGGCTACCAATAAGCTACTATAAGCTACCTAAGACTAAAACTAACCTAAAATATCTAAGATTAAGCTACTGCAAATGATTTGGGTCAAATAAGCTCAAGAAAAAGGCATTTGAGCACAAATTCAATTTCTAGTCTACTTTGCCAAACGGCCCTAGAGGGGGTACTTTGAGCTCTAATTCAAGTGGCTTACAAAAATCCTAAAAATAAACTAAAAATACCCTGTTAACCACAACCAACTAAAGTCCGAATATCCAGAAATTCAGCTTCTAAGGATGTAAAATGAGAAAATTAAAAATCAAAACTATAAGCATAATAGGACATGCTGATGTGCAGACCAGGGGAAATAAGCAACAAGCTCACGACCTTAACTATAAGCTACCTAAGGCTGAAACTAACCTAAAATATCTCAAATTATCCTAATGCAACTATTCTAATACAGAGAAACTCAAGTTACAATCAATTTGGCACTATATCAGATTCTAACATGTTTTACCAAATAGTCCTTAAATGGCCTACTTTGAGCACTAATTCAACTAGTCTAGGAAATTCTTAAAAATAAAATAAAAATAGCATGATAAATACCACCCACCAGAGACCTCAGATCCAAATTTTCAGCTTACAAGGACTAATGTTGAGTAAATTAAAAATGCAGAAATGGAGGCTATTTGTACTTGTAAATGGAATTTTGACTTTTGTTGACAGAATTGCAATTTTGACTTTAGTGAGATTTGAATCAACTTCATTGAATGAAAATGATATAATGTGATGAAATAATACTGATGCAAGCTAAGTTAACTATAATTGAGCCTAAATGTAAGATATCATAAGCTAATTCTAATTGAATTTAATTTAAGAGCAGATTTAAAATGGAATTGACTTCTCAGCAATGTTAGATGCAAATAGAATACTAATTAGGCTATATTAAACCTAAATAAGACTAAACTTATTAAACTAAACTACTGATCAACCCTCTAACTCAGCTAATATCACTATTCCAAATACTCCTAAAGTTACTGATATGCAATTTATTCTAGCTTAACTCTAATTCTAAACCAAGACATCCATCAACTAAGATTAGTTAACACTAATTAAAGCTAAATAATTCAAAGACAATAGCTATAACTAACAGACTTGAATGAACTAATTAATCAGCAGATCAGATAAGAATCAGTAATAAGAAAAACAACTTATAAGCACTTACAATGGTCCAGCCACTGTGGCTTGCCAAAACTTAATACAACCAATCCAAATGAGCTTAAAACAACTCCATATCTTATCCGGATCTAACCTTAACCCATATGCAGTTTCATTTTTTGACTTATATTGACTGATGTAACATTTGAGAGTAAGAACTGAGTAGTGAAAGGTTTTAAAGTAAATTGAACTTATATCAGCTTTATACAGCTAATGAAATCATGAAAACAGAATTTAAAACTTAAAATGAGAATTAAACCCAAATCATTATATTGATAATAAAACTTGAGTACATAAATGAATTTAATGACTGAATTTAAACTAATACATTGAAAATACAAAGTTACACTAATCCTACTCTACTTGGATTACAACTGAGAAATGAAGGGTATTTATAGCAACTGCTTGAGCTTGAGAAGAGTCTGGAAGGTTGAGCTTGTGCTTTCTCTTGAGCAATTTGGACCCTTAGATTAATCTTCCATCTTATCCCATCATTCAGAACCCTTGGATCAATGTATACACGTTTGCTCAGCCAATCAGAGGTGGGGAATGAGGTATGTGACACACGAATTGCCGGCGTGGCATCCGTATGTCAGTCACGTGTCAGATTTTCGTACGAATTTGAGAGGAATTTGAATTTGATTTGGTGAATTAATTAAATGAGTATCTAGGGTTCATGTGCTGGGTTTGGGATAATTTGGGCGGTAAAAGATAAAGTGTAATTTTTTATTTCGTTTTCATGTTGACCGGGTATGGTGAATGTTTGACCGGGGTTATGGGAGAAAATGGGTACCGGTTGGAGGATTGGACCGGGTATGGGAATTGATTGGGCTTGGATAATTAATTGGACCAAAAGTGATATATAGAATGGACTTGGACTAGACTTGTACCCATTTAGTATTTTAAGGACCAAAGGTGTAAAATCTGAAATTCAAAGGACCATTCATGTAATTTCTGAAAATGTAATCGAGGTGCTATTCTTGTCATTCCCAAATATATCAAGGACTAAATTTGCCAATTTTGAATCTCAAGGGTATTTTCTGCCAAATGATGAAAGTTCAGGGACTGTTTTTGACATTTCTTCAAAATTGAACATATCGTTCAAAAATAATCCTCTCAGCATAGAAATCTTCACAGATGCTCAATTCTGACCTTCCAGCTCAGCTTTAGCACTCTTTATCTCTCGTGCTCGGGTTTTTGTCAGATTTGGATAACTTTTGCGTGTTTTGACATATCCGTACCTGCACAAGCACAAACTCAAGAAAACAGCAAATATTAGCAATAAACGGCTCTTTCTTGGTTATTTTGGGTCTATTTTGATATAGAAAAGGTATGTGTTTTAGCATATACCAGGTGCCGAAGAATCAAATCAAGTCGCATTTAGAAAGAATGCCTAGGTCATATAATCGATGAGGTGCATCGTTATACATATAAGTATTTGTTTATTTCCAAGGATGGTGATATCCTTGATGATGTTGTAACAAGGAGTGGATCTCCTTGATATTAAGTGTTGTGTTGTGAAGGGTAGTAGTTCCTGCATAGTAATGGAACTAGGTGCTTAGCCTCGTACCTATCAAAGGGTAGGCGACGTTGTGATAGGATTAGTTCTCCTTGGTGTAAAAGAACTCGGTGGTTAGCCTAGCATCGTATAAAGGTTAAGCGACGTTGTGTTAGGTGTGGTTCGCCTTGGTGTGAAAGAACTCGGTATTTAGCTTTGTACCGGAAAAAGGTTAAGCGACGTTGTGAAGGCTTCTCCGCCACAAGGATATTGGTGTAGTGCTTACGAACTCTCGAGTAGGTGACTCGGGGAGTGAAGTAGGGCAAGGAAGGTGTCCTTGTAGCCGAACCACTATAAATACTTGTGTCTTGGTGATGTGCTTCTTACTCTTTATCTTTCATTACACGTTTATATATCTATCTATCAACGTCCAACATAAACAACCAAATAGATTGACATAAGTCGATTTAAATATATAAAAAGAAGTTTTAAATTGGTAAAACTATTCAACCCCCCCCCCTTCTAGTTTTCCACAATTGGCATCAGAGCTTCATTACCAAGTTTCTTAAAGTATGTTGTACTTTAAAGACTTGATACGATCCGTGTATGTTTCAAAACTACAAAGAAGGATTTTTTTAAAGGGTCATACCTCTTTTAAATCATCTTGTTGGACATTGATAGATCATTCTAACAATTTTCTTTTAAGAAATCTTCATGCTAGAATCTCTCCAAAAATCTTCATCTCTATTCGAAGAATAATGAAGTCAACGTTCAACGAAGGATCTAAAAAGTAATCACAATTTACGTACACCAAGTACAAAGGATTACTTTAAAAGCTCATGAAGTATTTTTTTTTGGTATTACGCCAAACCAAGAAGCATAGAGGTATGTTTTACTTTTCATTAGATAGGCTACGTGAGTTTAATTTATTTCATAGTTTTCTTTGTTTAAAAATTAATAGCATCATAAAATTTCTCTTTCGTCACTTCTCCGTCTCTTTCATCATCAGGAATAGTATTCCTCTTGATTTGTCAAACTAACGCCGTTGTCACATATGAACCCTCGATATGTGATTCATCAAAACCCGTCATTCATCTAAACTATTTTTTTTGTAAGCTAGTTATAAAAATAAGGCCAAACAACCCTTTTTCTGTCCACAGTAGCCGGATCCCTCTAGTTGTACTAGCCGGATCCCAAATACAAGGGATCCGGGGGAACCGTGGAACAAAACTCAGCTATACGCTTTCAAAAAATCACCACTGATCTTTTTCCCTCTATTCACACAACACAAAAATGACTAAGCTACATAATTCATCCTCATTGGCTTCCATACTTTCAAATATTCCTTCCTAGAACACCATTGTAATTAATTGCATTAACTTGTTCTGATTTTCACCATCCTCATCCTAGGGTTTATGGTTTCTTAATTTCTAATCAATTAAGTCAATTAGGGGTTTTTCAAATTAATCATGAAAAAGGGGTTTTAACAAAATCACATTATGTTCATAACATTGTTAATACAAATCAAAACCATAAACCCATCCCAACTAAGCTTACCTAATTGAAAATTTGTATTTTTTAGGACCAACCATGCCCAAAGCCACTCAACAAGATCATCATGACACCGTCCATTACCTTACTCATTACTATCGTAAAAAGGGATTCACCAAAACCGACCGTAAAATATTCAAAAGCCTTGTAAAACGACTTATCCACGAAGGTCGTGTAGTCAAGGAATGTTTTCTTGAAGATACCGACATTCGTCAAGTTTTCTCAACAATCAACTTTGATTGTCTCCTTGACATAGATGAACAAATTTGTCCGGTCTTCATTTTTGAATTTTACAAAAGTTTTAGGATCATTAGAAACACCGATAATAGCATCTCAATCGCCTTCATCATCAACAAACAAAACTTTATTCTTCCTCTCAACACCTTTGCTCAAATTCTTCGCATTCCTTGTGAAGGAATTTTTATGTACTCTCAAGACTGGGCAATTAACGCTCAAAACCTTGCACTTGATCCTAAGCCTCTCTATAACACTCCTCTCGACGATCCCGAAACCATTAGAGATACTATCTTCAAAATTAGGACCGACCAATCAAGTAAACCGTAACAAAAGCTCATTCACCGTGATCCCTTTCAAATGGAACTTTTTGAAATGCATCCCATGTTTAGAAAATGGGAAGAAATCCTTAGGGAAAACGTCATTAGCCTAGGTGGAAACAAAGATCATCCAAACGCATGTCTTGTGCAAATGATCTATTGTCTTACCCACCAAAGACCATTTAATCTTGCCTATTACATGGTAAGGAGAATGGCTGGGGTATTCAAAGCTTCCAACATGGTACTTCCGTATGGTATGCTCCTAACACGACTTTGTAAGTATGTTGGTACATTGCAACCATCTCCTATCAACGATGATCATTACCTTTCCGATCACGTAATGGTACCTCTTACCAAACAACCCTCTAAACGGTTCATGGTCAATGGAGAGAAACCGAAGCTTTCTCGACTCCTCGGCCGTGAAGAAGAAGAAGATGAGGAAGACGTCGATCCCATAGCCAACATCAAATTGAAACCCTTTGACTACTACTTAACAACTTCCAACCATTCCAAACGAGACCGCGGAATTTAAAAAATTGAGGGGCATGATTCAAAACCTCGCTTACAGCCTCACTAAGCCGTAAAAAAGGAAAAGAAAGGATTGACGAAAGAGACAATAGGAATATGCTTGTTTTCCTTTATTTTATGTTTAAATGATTACGTTTTAGCACTTTTGGTTTATGGTAACTTGGATATTGTTACTTTATCATGCTTTTATAAGTGGTGTCTTGTGATGACATACTTGTTCTTATTGCTTTGTTTATAGATTTATTAGTGTGCAAAATCTGCACATCATTTCTGTGAAGATTCTGATCTGTAGATGCCGGATCCCTAGGATTAGCCTAGCCGAATCCCTCCCTTGAAGGAACCGTGGGATCCGTGACATCAGATCAGCAATACATCATTCCTTGCATCAAGATAACTCTCTAGATAAACATCACATTAGCTAAGCATATGATTTTAGAATTCAACTAAAGACACTTCAAGAATGAGAAAGGCTTAGACTCACTAAAGGCTTACTTAAGATCTTAGTCAAAACGCCTCTTGATTTATCAACACATCAAAACTCACCATATTTCCGCTTCAATACTCACAAACTGTTTCTCATCTTTCAAAACTCTTAAGTGGACAAATTAAACAATTTTAGGAAATTGTTTTTAATAATTTTTATCTCAAAGTAGGACAAAAATTAGTTTTTCAATTCTTGTGATTTTTAAGAATTTTTCTAATTTCACCTCAAGCTTAAATCTGATCACTAGGATCATTTATTATGACTTAACACCACCATAACTCTTAGTGTTATCCTTGGAAATCCATTGGTAGTCATCTTGTCCTATCTCCTTTCCATAAGAAGCAATCATTTGCTATAACACTTATTACCTTTGATCATTCAAGTATCCTCTCATCTTAAAACACTTAGGAGAACTAAAACACTCAAAATAAGATAGGCTTTAGCTCCTAGAAACCTCATTTCAAACCTGTCATAACTGCCGAGAGCCGGATCCCTAGGATTAGCCTAGGCGGATCCCTACAAGGAGGGAACCGTGGTATCCGGGTGACAGTTTATGTCTAACATTGCTAAAACAATCATTTCAACTCATCTTCCTAACTCAAACACTCCATCTTATCTTAAATGAGTTCCTAGATCAGTGAAACTCTGAACTTCAACCTTGTGGATGTTAATCATCACATTTCCAAAAACATTAGTGGATTAAGTCTTAAATGCACTTGGCAAGAACTTCCCTTTATAAGCCATATTGCTAAGAACACTTTAGTCATCAAACACAAACACAATTATCAACAATTGCAACCATCTCCCTTAGTCATTTCATCATGAGAAAGGCTCCTAGTGCTAACTCATCCACTCAAGAACCACCCAAGAAACTTGCTAG
This sequence comes from Chrysanthemum makinoi, assembly GCA_910596185.1. Lineage (NCBI taxonomy): Eukaryota > Viridiplantae > Streptophyta > Magnoliopsida > Asterales > Asteraceae > Chrysanthemum > Chrysanthemum makinoi. The sequence continues at coordinate 91,932,334 of OU343221.1, read as the reverse complement.
GATCATACACGAAGTTTCCTCAACCGAATCATCTCCGGTTAAGTCCACTAATGCTAGGATCTCTCCTACACCAAGGAAACCAATCAAACTAATCCCCAAGAAAATAGTTCCCACTAGGACTTCATCACCAAATTCTACCAAAACAAACATCCCCTCCACAACTCAACCAACATCATTGGTGCCTAGAGCCACCACACAATCATCTCCACATTCTCACAATATAGAAGACTTACCTCCTTGGCCATCTCTACCAACAAACTCACTTGAAAAGGTTGGGCAACAAAATCAAAATATTGAATCAACACTTGAACCAATGTCAAACTCTCTCATTCCCCCCAATAGTCCATTTTGGATTATGAGAAGACATCAAAGACAACCACCCGACCACATGGAAGTTGATGCTTCTTTACCTCCACCCTCAAACATTGTAGAGCCATCACTTAATGAGCCTCCACCAATTCCTCCTTCATTTGAAGATCCTCAACCCACTTCACTTGAACTTCCACTTCAAGAAATTCAAAACCATGACAAGGATTGCTATCATTGTAAAAATGTTGAAAGATTGATACATGAACTACGTGAAGAGCAACGTTTCATGTTTTATCACCTCCTCGAACATTTCGAAGACGTCAACAAGCCTAAACTACAATGAGCATCATAGTTACAAGCTCAAACTTAGAATGTTTAGGAAAACTTATCTCGTCCTTGATCATCATTAAGCTTTTAGTTGAATCTAGAGTTTGGATAACTCATTAGCATTAGTAGCGCTTGTATGGCTAGTTCATTCTCTTAGTTTTAGAGATTTGGTTGATCATCTCTTGTTTTTTATTGAATGAATATCTCTATGCCATAGTTGTTATGTGTTTTATGTGTTGTGCTTGATATATCATATACTACCTCACATATTCGTTAGCATTGATTAAAACACTCTCATTGCTGAAGAAACTGTCACCAGATAGCCGATCCCTACAAATTGCCTAGCCGGATCCCTTCAAGAAGGGAATCGCGGGATCCATGGATCAGAAGTACAAACTTTTACTAACTTGAGTTTATTTGCAGGAAATTATGCACTATACTCTTGTTTTCTAACCTTTACTTTGTAGATTTTCAAAATAACACATGAAGACTTTGACACCATAAAGTTAGGGGGAGCTTTGTGTCAAACGAAATTGCAAAAACATTTGCAACTTAATCCGATTTTGGACTATACTTCATGGCACCCCATTGCAACTTTGCAATCTTCAAGGGGGAGCAAGCTTCCGTCACTTAGACGAACCATTTGCAAACATAATTGCAAACACAATTAGTTTATTTTACGTCATGTCCTTGACGCCCTTTTCAAAGGGATGGACTCATTAAGGGGGAGCTAAGACGAGTACCATTCCCATAACTCATGGTTTTATATATACCACTTAACCAAGTTCATTGTATCTAGAAAGAAAACCATGGATCAACCCATAACCCATGACCCATGACCCATAACCAAAAATACCCATGGGAAAAGAGGAGCGTTCCACGGATCCCAGGCTTTGTACTAGCCGGATCCCTTATAGTAGGGTTCCGTGGGATCCGGAGAACAGTAGAGAATTTTCTCTATAAATAGAGAGCCATTTCTTCCTTTCTACTCACTACTTCATACACATACTTCCCCCAAGTATTATAACCCTCTAACCTCAGATCCAAGTGATCTATGTAGATTGTCTTTTGTTTTTGTGTGATCTTCTAGGTTCCTCTTAAAGGCGAGATCACCACTTCTTGAAGACGTGCAAGCTCAAGTCCATGAGTTGTCATGCTTCGTCATCATCAAGACAACTAAGGTTCTCTTGTTGATAGTTCTTCCTTTCTCCATAGATAGGTTGAAGGCATTAGTGAATAATGCTGAAACTGTCAAGATGAAAAGCATTAGTGAAAGGAGCTCATCATCCGTGTCAAAGCATTAGTGAAGAATGCTAAAGGTGTCAAGACGAAGGCATTAGTGAAGGGTGCCAAGCGTTGTGTCAAAGGCATTTATGAAGGATCCCGAAGAATCAAATCAAGTCGCATTTGGAAAGAATGCCTAGGTCGTATAATCGATGAGGTGCATCGTTATACATATAAGTATTTGTTTATTTCCAAGGATGGTGATATCCTTAATGATGTTGTAACAAGGAGTGGATCTCCTTGATATTAAGTGTTGTGTTGTGAAGGGTAGTAGTTCCTCCATAGTAATGGAACTAGGTGCCTAGCCTAGTACCTAATAAAGGGTAGGTGACGTTGTGATAGGATTAGTTCTCCTTAGTGTAAAAGAACTCGGTGGTTAGCCTAGCACCGTATAAAGGGTAGGCGACGTTGTGTTAGGTGTGGTTCGCCTTGGTGTGAATGAACTCGGTATTTAGCTTTGTACCCGAAAAAGGTTTAGCGACGTTGTGAAGGCTTCTCTGCCACAAGGAGATTGGTGTAGTGCTTACAAACTCTCGAGTAGGTGACTCGGGAAGTGGAGTAGGGCAAGGAAGGTGTCCTTGTAGCCGAACCACTATAAATACTTGTGTCGTGGTGATGTGCTTCGTACTCTTTATCTTTCATTACACGTTTATATATCTATCTATCAACGTCCAACATAAACAACCAAATAGATTGACATAAGTCGATCTAAATATATAAAAGGAAGTTTTAAATTGGTAAAACTATTCAACCCCCCCTTCTAGTTTTCCACAGACTGATTCCAACACTTTCATAAAACTCACTAAGTTCTTTATGAACAAACTCAGTTCCTTTATCTGTTCGGATGATTCTGACAGTTTTGTTAAGTCGAACTTGCGTACTGTTTGATGAGTTTAATGATGATATCTGGAGTTTCATCCTTTGTCCTTAAGAACTTAACCCAAGTAAATCGAGAGTAATCATCAACCACAACTAACACATATTTCTTCCCAAAAATATTCTACACTCTCATGGGTCCACATAAATCCATGTGAATTGTATGAAGAACTTCCATAAATGAGTTTGTAGGTTTGGGTTTGTGGGCGTACTTCTTGCTTTTTCCCAATTGGGATGCTGAACAAAGATGATCCTTTTCATACTTTAGTCTATGTAAGCCTATGACTAAGTCCTTTCTGGAAAGATCATTTATGGTGCCGAATTTCAAGTGATCGAGACGACGATGCCATAACCATGACTTTGTTTTTGAAGCCTTTGACAACAAGCAAATTGGAGAAGACTTCATCATATCTTCGATAGAGATGGTGTATAGGTTTGAACCCCGTGTTCCTCTTAAAAGTTCCACATCATCAAGTTCTCTAACGAAACAGGTATGTTTTCTAAAAGCCACCTCTAGATCGGAATCACGAATTGACCAACGTAAAACACATTATGACCAAGACCTTCTACATAATATACCCTAGAGATTACACTATCACCAACAACATAGTCTCCATAACCCATAATTGCACCGAAATGATCATTCCGAATCTAATGTATTCCGATGAATTTACTCACGAAGTTCATGAGTCGTGACGGTCTCTAGTCATATGCTTGGAAACTGAGTCCGTACCACGAACGAGTTGAACGATCTGCAGTTGAACACATACAAGAATGGATAACTGGATAATTTGGATCCCCATGCAATAATGGGTTCCATTTGGTTAGTAACAATGATTGGAACATCCACATCAGAAGTAGAAATAATGAAATCATTAGGGATAGAAGCTGTGCTAATATGTGAATTAGACCTATTCAAAGTATGTTCAATTCTTAAAAGGAATAGTTCTACCAGTAGGCATCCATTTCCTAACGGGCATTGGTCTAGATAATTTTGGGCACAACTCATTAAGATTGAATTTACGGCCAATAGGTATCCATTGATAACCTACAATACTAAATATTCTTCCTGTGGGTTTCCAATGTTTTCTAACCTTCTTCCGCCATTGTTTTCTAGCCTTCTTAACCTGTTTGATAGCATTAACATTCTTAACTGGGTTTTTAACCCCATTACTCACATCATCCACAACACATTCATGATTAACACCAGAAATCAAACAATCATCATTACATGTTTTGCCAAAAGTAGCAGAATTCGAATTAATTACAGTACGCTTATAGCTAATACTAGAATCAACACGATTTGTTTTTTTCAACTCAAACTTAAAGTTCCTAGGGTGGTCTTCTACTCTCATCCATTGCACATTCTTAGCTTGCGAGGTCCTATCTTGCTTTGTATTGCCTGGAGGCTTTGACCCGCTTGCTTTTGTGTCACTGATTACTCCTGTAGAGGGAATTATGGAAAAATTAGTTGGTTGGGCTACCTTTTGCATTCTAGGTTTAGAAGTGCTGGGATCTGAACTACTTGAAGGCACATTGAAGCTTACATGCTTAACTTTAGGCACTGAGTGAGGCATATCAAGATTGGCATTCTTAAAATCAGGCATAGAATAAGGCACAACTATTTTATCCTTCTTACCATCGGATTTAGGGCATGTTGCTCTTAAGCATTCTAACAGCTCTTGAGATCGTTTGGCCTAAATGCAAGCAAACCTAATTTCACTATCAAGGGGTTTATTTATGAAATCCTCCTCTACAATTTCACGGAGACATTCTAGACTATCCTTAAGGTGAACGAAATAGTTATGAAATGCCAGTTTGTTATTTCTAAGATGAGGAGGAATGTATTTAATCCACAAGATATTTAGAATCTGCAGATGACTTTGATGCAACATTCTCATTAAAGACAAGTGGCATTTTCCCTTTTACCTGACTCCTCAGATTCTCAATTTCCTTTTGTAAAGACGTTATTTTTTCATTGTTCTTGTCACGAGTGACTTTCATTAAATCATATAACTCTTTAAAGTGTCGTTTAACTTTTTCATTTTTTCTAGAAACCACTCATTTTCCTTTTGTAAAGCATTAAATAAAAGTTTTGAAGTAGAAAAGTTTGAGAACACCGAGAATCTAAAGGAGGAGGCATTTGGGAGCCAGTCACATTGTTCTTTTCACCCTTTAATTGTGAAATTTGGGCTTTCAACTTTCTGATCGTGTTACAGTGAGCTTAAATTTGTTCATCACGTTTGTTTAATTCAAAAAGTGCATCAAACTCTGGAACATTTGAGGATGTCTTGATGTTTGAGGTTTTGACATTTTCTTTGAGATGTTGATATTTTAGTTGCAAATCAAAATGTTCAACTTCTAGTTTAGAAAGATGTTTTACCAAATTATCGTGACCATCCTGATCAATTTTCTCATTTAGTTATGAGTTTTTGTTTTCAAGCTCAATGACACGATCATGGGAAACTTTCAAAGCAACAGATTAATTCATGAAATTGAGAAGCAGTAATAGAATGCTTAGTAACAAAGATAAAACACATCTTGAGCCACACAACTCAATATTAAGTTCTCATTTAAGATATGCAGATTCTTCCTTTCAATTTCATTATATTTGAGTTCCCGTTCATAATCATTGACTTCAATTATCATTGCATCAAATTCCTTTTCCATTTCTTTAATATATGAGTCTATCCTCTTTTTAAGACTCTCAAATTGACCTTTTAATTGTTTAAAGAAAGGCATGACCTCAGTTAGATAACATTCTTTAGTTTGCTCAAAACCCCTCTCCCCTTCAGTTATCCCAGTAGGTGTGATCCTTTTCTTACATGTCTTCTCAAAATCAACAAATAGTTGATAAACAACATACAGGCTGATTAAGGTCTTGCTCTTAGTGGGAATAGATCTAGGAACTAAATGCATTGGTGTATTTGGAGGATACACAGTTGCTAGAGGCATTTCCTTAAGGGGAGTGTTTGTTTTAACAAGTGCATTAGCTTTTTGCATATCTATGTCCTTTTTCCAAAAAACTTGTTCTGGGGTTAATAGAGTTTGAGGCTTAAACTTGTTCAGGAAAATCCAATTTTCTTTAGTGTAATCATGGGGTTTGTACGTTATGTTTTGCTTTTTACACTCAGGATCCTTTAGCTTCTTATTCATTTTCTTCCTAGTGACTTCATCTAATTGCCTATCTTCCTCAGTGCACTCAACGCAACTAGGTTTCTGCCTAGGCTTAAGGATTTCATTTCCATCATATATTACCTTCTGAGCTTCTCTGGCCACTTTACCGTATTCGGATTGGGTTCCTTTACGAGGGAATGCTATGCTTATCGCTGAGAACTCTATGCTTAGTGATCATGTGAGCAAAGTCAATGGTATTCCCTTGTACGTACAACTTATTTTCAAGCTTGTTTTTCAAAGTTTTAGATTGGAAAAGTCATTCAAAAGTTTTGATTCCTTAGCATTAAATTCTTGTTTAAGCACTTTAACATTATTTTGGAGTTCTTCTTTTTGCTTAACATTTTTAGAAAGCTTTTCTTGTAAGGAGTTTAACTCTTGTTTTAACACTTCTCTAAAATTACTTTTTCTAATAATTGTACGCATTTGGTCATCCATTTCTCCGCCACGGTAGTTAACTCAAACTTAGCACGTTGTTCATAAATAGCAACTTGTTCTTTATAGGCATTCACTTCAGAGATAACAGAATCATCAGGGGCACATGCAGTGTATTCATAAAAACATAGTCATTATTGATCGCGAAGATGCATCACTTGGTACAATCTCACTTTCACTTTGTATCACATATTGATCATATGGGACAATATTACTATTACCCACATTATCCATATCTGATTCATTAGTTACATGTGATTGTACTTTGTTATGCATCTCTTGCACATCAACTTCATTGTATAGTTTTAATACCTCAGAGATGATTGAATCTTTGGAAGGACCAGCCTGCTGTGGTGATGAAACCTTTGGAGAGACCATTGGTGAAATGCTAGCCATGAAGATTGTCTGGGCAGTAAGTTCATCATCGACATCAGAGTCAAATGCATCACAATCAGCTACTTGAAAGACATTTTGATGATTGTGACCCATTTCCTGAATTGGTTGCTCATCCACATCAAAGATAATAGGTTTTGGCATTACCATCTGCAAGAAACAACAACTCTTCTTCATCCAAAACCGCTCCACTGTCCTGAGCTTGCACCAGCAGCATCTTGTCCCTGAAGTACTCTGCATTTTGAGGGCGTTTTGGAGATGTGCAGTTCCTTGCAATGTGTCCATCACCACCACAGTTGTAGCACTTGATTGGCTTTACTTGTCCTTGATTGGTATTCCTTCCACGATTCTGATTAGCCACATACCCTCCACCGCCCAAGATACCATAACCTGCTCCAATCATCCCTTGTTCATACTGTCTTCCTTGCACATTCTGCACCACTACCTTACCATCTCTCGACAAGAGCTTGATTGTGTGGATTGGATGCTGTTCTGAGGTTATTGTTGGTGTGTGGAGTGGGATTCAGATTTTGACTAACTATGAGAGACAGTTGATTGATGAAGTTTTCCATGAGTGTGTTAGAATCTGGAGGCTTATATGTCGGATCGGAATGAGCTTGTAATTACCATTACCCGTGGGTATGACTTGAGAAGCTTTGGTGGTAATTCCTACATTGGTGTAGAATGCCGTTGAGTCAGTAGATGAGCTTGTCTCCCCGATTAGATTTGAACTGTTCAAGAATCATTCGCTCAAACATAGCATGTCTCTCATTCTCAACGGCGAGGAATGCATACAATTGCTCATAGTTAGTGTTCCTCAAACCCTTAGTTAACTTGACTGAAGTGACAAATTTGTGCCATTCGGGATTCATGTTATTCACAAACTTTGAGTTTAGCTGAATATTCGGCATAGTCATCTTAATATTCCTCTTGTCATTCACAAGCTTGTGGAATCTCACGTAATATTCAAAGGACACTTTCCCCTGGTTTCATCTTAAAGTGCTCAAAGTCGTCAATTCAGAACCTGAGAGAAGCATCTTGACATTATCCCAAACTTCCTTGGCTTCAGTGTTGTGATTGATCAACTTGTAGATGTCTTTTTGAAGACCCTGAATTATAATGTTTGAAGCCCTGATATCAGCATCGTATCTCTTCTTCTCCTTATCATCGAGCTCATCATACCTTTGGTCTATCCAATCCTAAGGTCACTGTACCATCTGCAGCAATTTCAAGAACATCTCTGGTAGTCTCGATTTGATAAGGTCCTTCATCAATTAACTTGAGAATGTTAACTCCATTTTCCTTTCCAAAGAAATACAACCTAATTCGTTGAGCCCATGAGTCATAATCATCAAGCATGTGGATGAGTATCTCGATCCAAATGGCTTGAACGCCCCTCACTACAGCCGAAACGATAGTAGGAACGTTGTTAGACATGATTACAATTTCTACGGGATTTTACTAAACCAAAATAACAGCCGTAAAAATGTAGCACGAAAAAGTGACAAGTCTCAATAGACAAGTAGCTAAACAGTCAACTCGCTTAGGTATCAACTCGCTAAACAGTCAACTCGCTTAAAAGACAAGTCACTTAAAACTGAATTCGCTTAAAGAAACAACTCGCTTAAAACCCTAGTCGCATAAAGAGTCAACTCGCTAAATAGCCAAGTCGCATACAGAGACAACTCGCTTAACAACCAAGTCGCATAAACCAACTCGCTGCCAATACAACTCGCTGCCAATACAACTCACTTAATAGCCAAGTCGCTTTAGAACTCAAGTCACTTAAAGAATCAACTCGCTTAATAGTCAAGTCGCATAAACCAACTCGCTTCCAATAATAAAGCAACTCGCTTCCAAATGACAAAGCAACTCGCTTCGAAGAAACGTTTTACCGTGGCTCAACTCGCTTAGTACAATATTCAAAAACAACCACTTTAAAAATCAAAGACAGCCCAACCACGATGATTCAAGCCTTCCAATTCCAAACCTAAGCACATATGATGATCCTAAACACAAAAGTACTATCAAAATTCAAACTTTAACACAAGAAATTGACCAAATGATTCAAACTTTTCTAAACACTTATAACCCCAAAAACCTTATGAAATCCACCAAAACAAAGAGCATGAAAGATGAGTGATCAAACCATGGCTCTTGATACCAATTGTAAGTTATAGGATTTCACAAACACATCAAACCAATAACATATGGGGCGTATACAAGTTTTAGAGAGAGAAAGTTCTAGAGAGAGAAAGAGAAGAGAGTTGGGAACTATGTGAAACAAAGAAAAATGGTATTGAAGCTCCAACCATCTACCTTGGGAGGTAGAGGGTATTTATTGTGCCTTACAATAAACGCCACCTATGGGCTGTGGATTAGGCATACGGTGGGTAAAGAACCGTCCGTCCTCCACGGTGTTACTTAACTAAATACTAACTAATATTAAATGACCACGACTACTAGCTTTCTAACGATTACATATCCATTAGATGACCGACACTATAATGACTGGATTTTCTAAATCCTAACAGTTTGAAAATAGTTAAGTTTGAAATCACTCTCCCCCTCAATCAATGACTGTAGTCGTTGATTGAGTGACTTATGCTTAAAATGAAGTCCGGTTGATTTTCAAATATTGAGTTCAGTTTATTTTCAAAACAATATTTATCCATTTTCAAAACAATTTTATCAAATTTGTTGAAAAATGGTATTATTCACTACTTATACTGCACAAAGATACGTTAGGTGGAGAAAAACATAAGATGCTTCAGTTGTTGCTGTAAGGCTTGAAGAAAACCATCTGTTGATGCAGTGAGACCTTTGAAGTTGCATCTATCGTGCCAACTATCCATAGAGAGATCCAATTAAGCTTCGTTTCTTCTTTTTGTCGACCCAAGAAATAGTTACCCTTTCCTTTCGGCATCCAATCATCTTCATTTGTGGGATCCGGATTGGGAACATTCTTATATACCATTTTATCTACATACGTTAGTCAACACAAACAAATATATGGTGGTCGACAACACCCAAACAACAATCGGCTAATAAAAGTCAATCCAACATATCAATCAGATCATACAAAGGCATGGGAATTATATGTTTCTCAAACTATAATCATCTAATCCTAATAATCATATCCTAGAATCCTAGTCCTTCGACATAGGCAAAAATCCCTTTTAGTTAAGCACGTAGCATAACTAGATAAGCCCGATAGATGATATAAATTTGAAAACATTCTCCCCCTCAATCAATTACTCATTCTATCAAAAGTTTTAAATAAGCTGAAGTCATTGATTGGGTTTTGCAAATTTATGAAAACTTGATTCTGATTGATTTTCAAGTAACTCATTTACCACTATTTTGTTAAAACAAATATTTTTCTGAAGAATTTTAGAAGGAAAAATATTTGATTAGGAACAGCAGTCCTTCGACATACTTTCCTCACTTTGTTTTAGGATAAGTGCACAAAATATTTGAAAATTGTTTAGCACTTTCCTTTCTTGAAGAACGGGTAGGTATCTGAAATAATAGCAAACCATAGTTTTGAAGCACGGGTTACAGTCAGAAGTAACTACAAGCCATAATTTTAGACATATTTGGAAAAGAATATGTACACCTTCTGCTCGAACTTCATCTATGGTCCCGTGCCATTATTGAATGACACTTCTAAGACCGTAGATGTTATCGATACCAGAAGACATGTCTTGAGAAAACAATATTTTTTGTTATTTTTCAAATTTTTTGATTTTTATGGGTTTTTGTTGGTTTTATATTTTTATATTTTCTTTTTGTTAGTTTTATATTTTTGTATTTTGTTTTTGATAAATATTTACAAAGATAGAGTAGATGATATAGTTTAAGAAGATGATGATACGAGTACCGAGATAAGGATATCGAACAGCCTCGTTGTAGAAGATAGAAATCGTCATCTCTTAAACATCACCACCAAAGCTTTCGAGGCTCCTGAATTGAGAGAAATTGAACCATCTGAAAGTGAGACTTTGGAAGCTTCCCCCCAAACCGAAAATCCTTTTGTTGAGCAGATTCGAAGCTTTATTTCAAGCTTGCCTTAGCCAGGTGCACAAAGATGCACACCATTATCATTGATCTTGCTGCTCCTTTTAAGAATAATCATTGTGATTCTTTGTTCGGGGTTATATCATCAAGATAGAACAACAACATATCATCCCACACTTGAATAGAATCTTCTCAACTTTCTTTTCCACTGAATTCTGAAGTGATCCATACCAAGAAGTTGTCAATAAACCATTTCCCCCAAGTAGTTGAAGTGACGCAGCCAGTCTCTTTGAATAGAGCTCAAGAACCCGAATTACACATATACCCGAAGAAAGACTAGCCGATAACACTGAAGTAGCAGATTAAGTCCGATATGCAAAGAATAACCCCGATGTATACTTTTCTCTCCCCTGAAGATAGTGTATGAAGTTCAAGAACCCGAAGTACCCGAATGACCAAAGAGAGAATAACCGATAACGTTGAAGAAGCAGGCTGAATCACTGATTATCTCTGTGGATATCAACTCCGGAATAAGTGATAATTACTGAATCACTGATTAAGTTGTCAAGTGAAACAGCTGAGCACCTCCAATGTATATAATCTCTCTCCCCTGATGATTGCGATATCATCGAAATCATCACACACTTGTGTACCTATTTTATCACCAGAAACTAACTCTCCCATCTCTTCCCCCACATAGTTGGAATAAGAAAACTAAACGCCATGAGTCAAACCTTGAGTTTCTCTACTGTAATGACATTTGTGTTCCCGGGATATCTTCAATCACTTAGAAGTATTAAGCTCATCAAGTTTACTCGCTTTTATGCTTAGATGCTGTCTCCTTCCCCCTTGCTGGTTTTGATACTTTAGAATCAAAAAACACATTATAAGCCTTGAAATCTTTTGAGAAGAACACTCGAAATCTTGTAGGAATCAAAACAATGTGAGAAAGTCTAATTGGGGATTAAATCTGACATTTCACTCTCCCCCAATTAGTGCTCTCCCCTAAACTGACAATCCTTCGATAAATACCCGAGATAAGAAGAAGTCTTTGGATAATCAAATGCAACTCGTCTTTACTCTTCTAACATGCAACAGAAAATGTAGAACATACTGTAGACTCGACCTTCTTCTAAATTGTCCGTTTGGGGAATAGAAAGTTAACATCTTCTTCTCACCAAATTCGTTCCCGTTAACTTATATATAGCAAATCCCATTAACTCAAATCCCTCCCAATCAAAAAAGAACAAGAATGTCATCATCAAGGAAATCACTCAAGAATGGAAGCACTTTGTCGTAAAACTCATCAGTCCATGAGAAGATGTCAACCGACGGCTCTTAGAAGAAATGCCATGTAAAGATGACCCGATAAGAAGAAGCTCGATTCTTACATGAGTTAGGAGCCGTATGACCATATATTCTCAAATATAACTCAACATGTAGAATTATCATACTTCTTCTCCCCCTCAAGAATTGGATACGGAGATGCCATTCTTGGTTAAACAAGTAAATATCTTTAAAATGTAGTCTCCATACACTTCTCCCCCTCAAAGGTTGAAAATAATGTCTCCATCGCCATTTTAATTGAGCAAGTGGAATAGGAGAACTAGCAACGATAGTCCGGTTTACTTGATGACTGAGCGCGCATAGAAAAAGCATGAAGCATGTTGATGAGAATGGTCATAAATAAGAAGATTTCTCTTCTTCCTAAGATAATGCGACCGAAGCATAACTTTCTTTCTTTAGGAACGAGGTTCAACCGGTGTGTCAAACGTCATAATCTCTTTTAGTATCTCTTGGCAAAACTTGTAATCAACCCCATTATCATTCAAGAGACTCTTTGTCGTGACGTGATAGAGAAAAACCCAATATGATGAATTTGACCCTGAGTGAATTTACGAACTCGTGACTTAAACTTGCACACATGTAACAAGAACGATGCGAGTTCATCCCTTTGAATCCCTAAGTACTCTATACTCTTCATCCAACCAACCATCAAGTATAAGACGTACATCACCTCTTGAAAATCCACAATTTAATGTGACACTGAGCACTACAACGTAACTCCTTAAAGTGATAGTTATTTTGTGGTGGTAAGAGACCCATTCCCCCAAGTAGTAAAAAGAAAAGGAAAAATCACCCAAACATAACTAGATTTCCAAGTATTTGTTTTTGAAAATATTAAAAGCTCGAACAAGGATCTCGAAGAATCTTCATCCAACCATCCCGGATACCTTCAGATACTAAGTACACTCACCTACGAAATTTCACTTCAACCTTAAATAAATAATAATAAATTAACTCCGTTGTCACATCTTCTGGTTAGAAGCTCAAATCTAGCCTCTTTTGTCATTTTAAGTGAGCTATGATAATGGTTTCATCTCGACCATGGTTAAATGAGCATAACCCCGTAAAACTTTGAAATAACCAAATTGCCATGAAGAATATCCAAACAATCATCCAAGATATGAAGTACACCCTTTATCCCTTCTTCGAAGTAGAAACTGTAGCACCAGCATCAGATAAGATTCCGAAATACACTTTCCTTTCTGCAGGATGGTTCCATAATTACGGGATTTTATAATTCTATGGTTTAAACCAATAAATAGTTTCTTTCGCGGTATTTTACAAAATCAAGACTAAACCGTAAAACAATGTCAGCTTGAATGAGTAATGACACATTTGGTTTCGGTGAATATCTGTTTTAGGGGAACATGCAGCGGTTCATCAATGGTTCATTCTCCATCATCACCAATATCATCAACAATTCTTTACCCATATGTAGACAACTTCACAAACCATACTAAGTCGAGTAGTATACACTACTTCCCCCTAAGGTTAACCGTAAAACATCAACGTACACGATTCTCCCCCATGATGGTTTCGAACTTTCCGAAGCATCATTAACGTGTACGACCATCTGCACGAAAAGTTCTTTTCATAAGCAAACATCTTTGAAAAATCATGACTGACATTGAAGATTCTTGAAATATTTTGCTTAGACTGTGAAGTGTCATTGACATTCAGTGGCATCGAATATTCTATGGGAATTGCTAATCACATCTCAACCATTCAACCCTTTGGTAAACACATCATCCACGTATTCTGTTGGCTATTATGGTGACCACTTGGTGAAGTAAACCCGATATACCAAACTTGAACATGAAGAAGAATTCCCCATATTTGTTACTTAAGCTTGTACTAATCCTTGTGAAAAAGAAACGGTGTACCCAATGTACAAAACCTCTTGACGTATCCTCAGCTGCGTGAGACACCGAAGTGATAGTTACGTTGTGGGTTAAGCGAGAAAGAATCACAAAAGTAACTAAATAGTCAAGTCTTTATCACACTCTATAAATGCCCAAACAAGTCATCTTCGAGGAAGGGTAGAAAGAAAGAAGACGAAATAAGTAATCGCGCCCGGAAAATCTCACATCAAATCCAAATAAGAAATACCGTACAAACAACCCCGTAGTCAACTTTGAACGAATATCAATTCAAGCCATGTCATAATATTTTCTGTGAAAATGTATAAACCAAAGTATCATTCTACATAATATCACGAATCTCATCATCACCCTTTATCAACAAATCTCATAACCAATCAAGTCTCATCATGTAACTGTATCAACAACTCGAGCTTTTATCTAAATTGTATACTTTTGGTTCATTAATCAAGAGACCTAAACTAATGTTACTCATGTGTTCAATCAGCCCAAGAAATCCATGACATGAATATCACACGTAGGCTCCAAAATCCAATACAGTTCATTTCACAGCCCATGACAAAAGTATACTCCCGATCCATTAAACATGAAGTGTCAAATCCCAACTCATTTGTCTTAACCAATTACCTCAAAATTATGTCAAAGATTTTCCTCAAAAATTTTTGCACACACACATCAATATTAACACTTGAAGTATTTAACACAACATTTACATTGGTCTAATCAAGATATTGTCCCATGAAGTGTTTGTTGAATATTGAGTAAATGACGCAGCCCATGGTATTCTTTTAATCCAAAATCGTTAAGCCCATTTCCAAGTTGCATACCATTCGGCCCATGTATCAATTATTTGAGGTTTGTTACTGGCCCATGACCACTTACACGCACCTGGATCCATAAACTGACCAACCCTAAAGATTAGGGAGTATATGATACTCACTCTAACACACCAGTTACCCTAAAACATCACTATCATTAACAAACGCAGATGAAACAAATTTTTAACAAACCCTAGAATCATTCACTACTTCGTCCGCCCCCCACATCATTCTTACCACTGATCAAATCATCACCCAAGTCAGATTACCGTTTGCACTCCATTAAAACCAAACCAAACGCATCTATTATTTTCATGGATCATCTTTAAATTGTCATTAGTAATGACTATGCCACAGGGATGGCACGAGATGGCCATTGGGATGGCTTCAACATATTTGATTCAACTTCTAGATTCCTTAACAAAGGGTCACGGGTAGGTATTTATATGATTAAACCATTTTGATATTCGTATAGAACATTTTTCTTATCACGACTCAAAGACTTGATTCAAGCAAATTGTTGAAATCATTTCTTTAAGGTCGAAAATTATCAAAAGCCATTTGATCAATGATGGTTTTAAATTCGTGTGTATGATCTTACATGGTCGGGTATACATAGGGATACACAAAAAAATTGAGATCTATTTTATTATCCTTGTTTTCGTATTGTAAATTTGAGACAAGGTCTGAGATGTTTATGACTAGAAGAGCTTTGATATATTGTAGACAGATAATCTGAAGTCTTATGTAAAAAGTGATGTTGTTGTGTTTGACGTTTGATGTTGATTGTTTAGGTTTCGATTTGCAACTAATTGTGTAATTAAACTGTGATGACGATATAAGAAACTATGGTAGATATTGAGATTAGGTAAATGGTGTGGTTTGCTATACTTAATCACTCATCTGTCCATTGCAGTAGTTCTTTAAAATGACTTTCAAAATGTTTTATAGATTCAAACCGCTTTCAAAACTCATTATGACAAATCACATATCATAATCAAACCGCACCAAGTCTTAGACTCAAACCGCATACCAGATTAACAACAAACCGCACCAAGTCATAGACTCAAACTGCATAGTGGTGTCAAATTGCTTTCAACATGGTCAAAACGCATGCTTTTATTAACAAACCACATACCCATTTTTCTTTTTTGACAAATCGCATACATATTAACGTCAAAACGCATCTGACTTTTGTTGACAAACCGCATAGAGGTAAACCTCTTTTTAAACATCGAATCTGGACAACATAAGTCAAACCGCATAACAGTTTATGACAAACCGCACTGAAGCAGTTTCAGTCAAACCGCATCAAAGAATCTGTTAAACCGCATTCACGAACTGTACTTTGTAGCCCAGAAAATATGTTATGACGATTTGAAAACTTAACTCAGTTATAAACACATTCATACCCAGAAAAATGACTTGTTAAAACCATTAATAATCAGATTCAACTCGGCTTAAAACTTGTTAACAACAACTAGTTTCAATATTTTCAACAGCAGCATATTACCACGAAACCAGTCAAAACGCTTCAATCCACATTTTCAACAGCAGTTTCAAACAGTTTATGAGTTAAAATCAGTAATTAACATCACTACTTAGAAACCATATTAAGAAACAACATTCAACAACAACATGAGCACATCACAACAACCCTCACACCACATCAAACCGCATACAAACACGCTTCAAAAAGACCATCGAATCACCAAAAACAACAAAACCTAGGCTCTGATGCCAATTGTTGGATCATACATATTATGTTGTTTGATGATTCGGGTGGTCTAGGATGGTGTTGATACAAGTAATCCATATTAGAGAGATGAAGAGAGTAGAGAGGGATTTCTTGAGAGAGAATTAAAACAAAAAAATGCAAGGTTAGATTAAGAAGCTCCACCCCTTTCAAGGATGGAAGGGGTATTTATAGTTACAACTAATACGTCCTCCTGTCGGACTGTGGATCAGGCATACAGTGGGTAAAGACCCGTCCTTCCTCCACAGTGTTACTCTAAACTAATAGCTATGCTAATAACTAACTAATTAACTACTAAATAGCGTAAATAACAATATGTCTACGAGCTAACTTATGCTAGATTAAATTTGGGGTGACCGACACTTCACAATGTAATTTCCAATTCCTAACAAAGAATAACAATGATTATCACTAAACACCTCAATATATTATTTATACGAATACTCTGAATAGTATTAGGGTTTTACAACCTTGAAGTGTATCGACTCTTAGATATAACCAATACGTATATCTAACTCTAACCTAGGACCTCCTTTTATAGGCTAAAGAGTCCTTTACAATATACGTTATGTATCCTACAATATAACAACACTTTCCATACAATACGACCTACTCAAGATATTCTAGAATATTACAATTTAAACCGACTTAAACAAACTAGCAGTGTTTCGTTACATTAGTAGTGGTATGAAACTTCTACTAGCCATGGTATATCTTGAGCAGTGATTCCAGTCCTTCTAGCAGTGGTTTTATTTGTGCTGGCAGTGGTTCCATACTTAGAATAATTCCTTTCAGCAGAACCTAAAACCCAACAATCCTCCCCTAAACTTGATATTTACTACCAAAAGTATCAAGTTTCTTTGAAGTCCAAAATCTCTTCCATGGAGGATGTATCCAAACACCCAACAACCTCTTCTTTCTCCTTGTCAGATCCAGAATCTTCATTAAAAACCTTTGATCTATTTGCTTTTCTTTTCAATCTTCCTTGAGGCTTGCCTTTTATAGCTAGAGGACCTTGCAAATCAGCAATCTTTTCAATCTTCAACAACAGTGAATTAACCATAGGATTTGTAGGTTTAGTACCCTGTGGATCAAGCTTAGCTTCCAAAATTTTTCTTGCTACATTCTTTGTCAGTGGATAGTCCTTATCAATCAGCATAAATATCTTCTCCTGTGAAGTCTTAACAGCGTGCACTTTACAAGGCTGATATAACATCCATTCTTCAACCTCACAGTCTTCCCAAAATTTATCTTCTGGATTAGGTTGAAGCATATTCTTCAAGGCTGTCCACATAAACCTAGATAATGTTCTTGTTGGTCCAAACTTACCACATCTAAAATCCATAACCTCTCACAGTTGTTCCAAATCAACTTTAGTCAGAGAGAACAAAAAACACCCAAAGTTGAAGTGTGTACTTTTCCATCCATCTTTTCTAGTAATCTCAATAATGTCTCTTTCATTCTCTGTGAGAATCTTCCAGTCTACTATGGGATGTATAGATCTTACTGGTGTAGGATTGATAGGCTCTTCTAGTTTATCACACACCATAAGATACTGACCCAATCTTTCTTCCTCATTCACTTCATCATCTACCTTTTGTCTCTTTGAACTCGACTCCTCCTGCACAGCTTCTTTTCTCTTGAATCTGTTCCTTATCGTCTCTTCATCTCTTACAGAATTCATGGGAATGAACTCAAACCTTCTATTGCAAATGATGTAAAGCTCCTCAATCCTCTCATAGGAGTAGTTCCTCATGTTTTCAGTTTTCATCTCTATGTGTTTGATAAATTTCATCATCTCATTCCTTATTTCTCGCTTGGTTAGAGGTTTGTTCTTCTTTGCTTGATACTCTTTGAATGCTCTTTCCTGTTTCATCTTTCTCATCTTCTCAACCAGCATCTTAAATCTTGTGTCAATATCTAATTGACCCCATTCAAACTCAGTTCACTCTTCCTGCATTCTTTCAGAAGCTTGAAAATAGCTTTGTTCCTTGCTCCATTCTTCTATAAGTTTCAAAGAAGCTTCTTCTTGCTATTT
This sequence comes from Chrysanthemum makinoi, assembly GCA_910596185.1. Lineage (NCBI taxonomy): Eukaryota > Viridiplantae > Streptophyta > Magnoliopsida > Asterales > Asteraceae > Chrysanthemum > Chrysanthemum makinoi. The sequence continues at coordinate 91,913,677 of OU343221.1, read as the reverse complement.
CTTTTCCTTCTCTTTAGCAATTTCCTCAGCATTTAATTTCAGATGTAATCTTAGAGCTTCTTCTTTATCAAAAGCCTCCTGTTCCTGTCTACTTTTAAACTTTAAAACTGGCTTTGCAATCCCTTTACCCTTTCCAATATCTAGTTAAGCAACAATTGACTGCACAGGCTCACAAATCTTCAAACCTTTAGCCAAAAGTTTAGGTGCAGTTGGTTTAATTATAATAGGGACAGGTACAGTGATGGGTTTAGGGATATGTAAAGGTTGCTTTAGGTTCAACAATTGAATAGCAACCTCCTTCTCTGCTTCTTTTGTCTTTGGTGGTGGTGTTATAGTGGTTGTGATTACAGTGGCAGTGGTTGTATCAGCAATGGGAATATCTAAAGTAGCAGTGGCTAGAATTACCTCAGCAGTGATTGCAGCAGTGGGTACAGCAGTGGTTTCTACTCTACTAGCTATGGATGCAGCAACATTGGCAGTGGTTGTTGCATGCACGACTTCTTCCTCATTTTCTTCAACTGCAGCTTTCAAAGAATCATTAATTACTGCTGCATTGCCTTCCATATCAGTTACCAAGTAACCATCACCATTATCTCCACTACCCAAATCCAAATCCTCCGCTGAATCTGTGCCTTTACTCCTCCCCTGTTTGGATGCATCCTCCAAACTCTGAATTCTTGAGGAGCTTGCCTCCTTTCCCATCTTTTTGACTCTCCTGAATGCAGAAATCCCTGGTCTTCTTAGTCTTTCCAAAACATTCACCCTGTGCTTCAACCTCCTAATGGTACTAGCTTGAGAGGTTGCCAAATCCTGAAGACCAGTGATATTAGATTCCATTTTAGTGCATCTAGCTATCAACTCAAGTAGAAGTTCCATTGTATCCTCACCACTTCGACCTGTGTCAACTGGTCCGAGAGGTGGATCCTTGGAAATGTCCTCATGTACAAAATCAGTACCCGTCAATTCATTGTGTTATCCCAGAAAACCCTCATCACTTCGACCTATGTTAACTGGTCCGAGAGGTGAATCAAGGGGTGAAATAAACATGGCATCAGACCTAGCCTGGACATCCATGTCCCCCATATTAGCCAGGGGCTGGGGATTCCTCCACCTGTGTGGAGCTCAAGAGAACTCTCCACATTAGGAGTTGCCAAAGGTTGGGTCTTACTTATGATTCCATTGTCCTGCTCATCATCCAATCCTGAGTCAGTAGTGGAAGCCCTTCCAATCATGTCACCTCCCACACCTGTGACAACCTCATGTCCTTCACCACTAACACCAGCCTGAGGTAGCTTGGTATCCTTCTTCCTCCTTCTGGTAACCAAAATCCTTTCTTTTTGAGTCGTTGAAGGTAAGGGTTCAGCAGTGGTTGTGTTGTGTGATGTGGTAGCAGTGGGATCAGCAGTGGGTAGGATGGGTTGTACATTTTCCTCTTCAAAAAGTTCTGGTAAGTTGAGCATGTGAGGAAATAGTGGAGTGACAGTCCCTGAAAAATTCTGGTTCTTTTTTTTCATATGAGCAAACACCTTAGGGACCTTATGTAAAACAACATACTTTCTCTGATGAGGAATAGGTTCTACTATCTGAATCTCTACCAACAGTTGAATAAACATAGAATACAAGAAGTATTTACCATGGTCCTTAACATTCTTTTGTAATCCCTCAAAAATCATTCTAGATCAATTAAAAACACTTTGTTGAGAGAGACAAATGATAGCAGTGGCAATCTTAGAAGGAAACTCATCAAATCCAGTTGTTTTCTTGCTTAGACACATAAGGAGGGTATGAACCAAGAACTTCCATTGTGGAGAAAACATACATTTGTGAAACCTAAGTCTATCTCCTTTTCTCTCATACCCCATTTGCTCCAAACCATAAAAAATATCTTCATTCGTCATATTATCTACACCTCCTTCATCCTGAAACTTTAGCATACTTCTAATCACCTTATCTATAATTAGAATCTCTTGTTCATTAACAACTGCCCTAATGACTTCTACTTCATCCCTAACTTGAAGCTCTGTTGTCCACCAAAACTGATGAATGTAGGATTTAAGGATGATAGGTTCAACATTTAATGCATATAGGATTGTGTTTGATGAATTCAATCATATCATGAAAACCTTCTGAGTGATCATTCTTAACCAGGTATGCTACTAAGTTGTGGGTTGTAGAAAATTCAGTCGCCATTGTGTTTTGAAAGTGAATAAGATGTGGGATTGTTAAAGTTAAGATTTTGATTGATTAGGGTTTGTGTTGAGCGCCAATTGAGAGTGTTTGAAAGACCAATTTAATGATCGGCAGTGATTTGGGGATTAAATACGTTATCACCAGAATTTTTCAGAACAACCCCTGTAGTTTCCACTTTCACCAAAACCACACTAGCAGTGTTTACAATAAACCAGCAGTGGAAGCATCACTTGCACTCCAATCTTTTGACCAAGACGTCTGCTGTAAAATCTTTTTCAAATATAGTGTGATCATGCATTAATTTGAATAATTACAAATTTACACTAATATATAAATATATATATATATATATATATATATATATATATATATATATATATATATATTTAATCAGCTACTCCTAAAGCTCCAAAAGATCCAAAATGTACAAAGCTTCTTCAAACCTGCATGTCACAAACACAAACCAAACACTACAAACTTGTTAAGGTTAGCAGAACTTTAAAATGAACTAGCAGTGTTTTCAAAATATGCACTAGCGGTGCTTTTTCTAGTTGTTAAGCACTTAGTCAAGAAGTCAACTTCTAGTCATTAAATTGTCCACCTTAAGTCAAAGACTTCATTAACTCCTCAACAACTCACACCTTCCATGCATTAAACAAACTGATTTCCTCTTTAAGTTTATTTAAGAGCCATTTACCCACACACCATACACATCACATATCTTCTCCAAAAATCTTCTCTCTAAAAACCACTATCACAGAAACCATTCACCCAAAATATCACCAAAATGAGAAACACCCCTAACACACCCATTGAGATCTCCTCTGATTCATCTGAAGTTGGTTGGGACTCCTATTTACCACCCAAAAACACCACATTGTCAGTGAGAAACACCAACTCTGCTCCTACTCCAGTTGGACCTTCAACCTTGCAAGCACCACAACAAGCTATTGTTGAGGGCTCCAGTTCTGAGCTTAGTTCTATGCCCAGCTATGTGTCAGCATATGAAGACACAAATGAAGAAACTTGTGGTACCTCCAGAGTATTAATTGTGGCTCCACTTGCAGAAATTTCACCTCCAACACCATTGTCAGCTCCTCGTACTCCAGCATCACTTGCATCTCCCTCCTCATCAGCACCAACAAAAAGATCTCAGGTGCCTGCACTCCCCAACCCAAGAGTTTGGGCAGTGGTTGGGGGAAGGGGAAAGCAAAGCATGCCAGACTTTGGAAGGGGAAAGAGGCCAAGGGAATAGTTGTTGTTGGATGTTGTCTGTTGTAGGCTTTTAATGTTGTCTTTTGATGGTGTAGTCTTTTCTTCTGCTATGATGATGTTCTTGAAAGTTATGGTTGTACCACTACAACTCTTGATGCAGTTTATGTTATAAATAAACTTTCCTTGTTTCCCTTTCTTTCAAGTGCTACTTACTGTGTGTGATTTGACTTTTTGATCTGCAAAATGGTTAGTGGGAACAAAAATAACTAGCAGTGGTTATAAGTAAACTAGCAGTACTAAGATCTACCAATAGCAGTACATTCTTTTTATAAACTTTTACAAAACAATTTTGAGACTTAGAGATTTCATTCCTATACTAACTACTAGATACTGAAACCTCCCCACATCAAAAGCTTTGGTGAGTAGATCAGCAACATTATAATCAGTACGTATTTTAACCATTTGAATTGGCATTTTCTAATTACAATCTCTAATAAAGTGATGCCTTATCTCAATATGTTTAGTTCTAGAATGCAAAACTGGGTTTTTTAATGATGCATATTGATCTGTTATTATCAATGTAAATCTTAGTATGCATGAAATTGTACCCAAAGTCCAACAATTGTTTCTGAATCCAAAGCACTTGACCACAACATGCAGCAATACATACTCAACCAGTGGTGGAATTAGCCACAATAGTATGCTTCTTACACTACCATGAGATAAGCTTTGCTTCAAAACGACACCCTCCAGTAGTAGACTTTCTATCTAAGCTAGCCCAGCATAATCACTGCGTATAGGCCACCAAATCAAAAGCGGATCCTTAGAGTACCAAAGGCCCAATTTAGGACCCCTTAAGGTATCTAAAAATCCTCTTCACAGCATTCATGTGTGATGTATTAGGTGTAACTTGAAATCTTGCATACACACATACTGAGAGCATTATATCTGGCCTAGAAGCAGTGAGATACATCAAAGACCCAATCATGGATCTATCAGACTTCACATCAACTCGGACTTCCATCATCGAGGTAGCGATGGTTTGAGTTTCCATAGGTGTACTTGCACTCTTGACATCCTAAAATCCAAACTTCTGCAAGATATCTGCTACATATTTATCTTGACTAATGAAGATTCCATCAGTCCTTTGTTGAACCTGTAGCCCCAAAAAGAAAGTGAATTCTCCCATAGAACTCATCTGAAACTTATCATGCATAAGTTTCTCAAAATCTGTGCACAGCTCCTTATTAGTTGAGCCAAAGATGATGTCATCTACATAAACCTGAACTAGTAAAATATCATTCTTGTGCTTCCTTATGAACAATGTCTTGTCAATTAAACCTCTCTTGAATCCATTATCCAACAAATAAGTAGAAAGACAATCATACCATGCCCTTGGAGCTTGATGCAACCTATACATAGCCTTTTTCACCCTGTAGATCTTATCAGGATGATCAGGATCTTCAAAGCCAGGAGGTTGACAAACATAAACCTCCTCTTCAATAGTACCATACAAAAAGGCACTCTTTACATCCATCTGATACACCACAAAGTTTTTGTAGGTCTTGATGATTGTTCCTTTTGTGAAGTGACCTGGCAAAGAAACCTTGTTCAGTGAACATCTCTTCCAAATCAGGCTTGTTAGGATCATCTGGATACTCATCAGAACCAACTAGTGGCTTAGCAGTGTTACCAAAGAAAGTACTGCTAGTTGAACTTGTGCCAGCTGGGGTTTCAAATGAACTAGCAGTGGTTGCACTTGGTATAGCAGTGTTTTCAGCAACTCCCTTCTGCTTGTCAATTTCTTCTACCGACACTGAGTTATCTCTAGACAACTCTTCCTTATCTTGATGATGATCTCCCTTGAACCCTGAATCCAAATCATCATCATTTGTGGGACCATGCTTTTCAATGATGGGTTTGACAAAACCAGCTTTCCAGTTCTCAATCAAATAGAATTCTTTTGGAGGTTTAGCTTTTTTAGAATTTGTTCCTGCATCAGAATTCTTTTGTGTACATGCATCAACATTAGTGGATGTACCTGCATTGATAGGCTCATAATTCATTGACTTTGTTAGCATATCAATATTAAACAGCCACTCTGGTCCTTTGGTCTCAACACTAGGTGTCTATTCACTAAATCTAACATGTAGGTTCCCTTCAACTAACCTAGTCCTCCTATTGTATACTCTAAAAGCTTTACAATTGAAAGAGTAGCCAATAAAGTATCCATCGTCTGCCTTTTCCTCAAACTTGCCTAGGTGGTCTATGGTATTCAAGATAGTATCAAGACACTCAAAAGGTTTTAGGAAATCTATCATAGGCTTCCTACCATGTAACAGCTCATAGGGGATCTTGTTATGAGGCTTCACTACCTTACTTCTATTCTGCACATAACATGCAGTGCCAACAGATTCAGCCCAAAAGGTAGTAGGTAACTTAGATTCAGATAACATTGTTCTTGCAGCCTCAATTAGTGTCCTATTTTTCCTTTCAGCTACACCATTTTGCTGAGGTGTCCTAGTAACACTAAACTGTCTTTCTATACCCTTTGCGACATAAAACTGATTCATTACATCATTTTTAAACTCAGTTCTATTATCACATCTGATTACTTTGACCTTATGGTTTAACTGATTTTCTATCTTAGTTATGAAACTCTTAAGGATCTTACTAGTTTCACTCTTAGATGCCAAAAAGTAAACCCAAGAAAATCTACTATAATCATCTGTAATAACCAGGCAATATTGCTTATGGTTCAAACTTCTAACAAAGGTAGGGCCAAATAAGTCCATATGAAGCATAAAAAGTGGTTGAGTAATGGTGTTCACAGTCTTGGTCTTACAAGAGGCTCTATGTTGTTTAACTTTTTGACAAGCCACACAAAGTTCTTTACTTTCAAAAACCTTAGAAGGTAACCCTCTCACTAAGTTTCCCTTCACCAATTTATTGATTGTTATGAAATTTAAGTGACCTAGCCTTCTATGCCATAATTTTGACTCATCTACTGATGCCTTTGCAAAAAACGAGGTTAAGGTTCTATTAGGAATTACATCTTTCATGTTAAAGCAATATATATTTTCTTTCCTAGGAACCCTTAGCTGCACATACTTATCATCAGGAATTTTAAAATCAAGAGATAACACCACACATTCAGTTTCCCCAAAAAGTACCCAATTCTTTTTATCACACATTTGGGAAACACTGAATAAATTATACTTCAGTCCCTTTACTAGATAAACCTTCTCAAAGTCCAACTTCCATGTTCTGATTGTTCCTCTACCAACAATCTTGCCTCCCTTTGGATCATTGCCAGATGCCACATAGACTCCATCATAAGCTCACATCCCAAGTCATGTGCCCAGAGCAACTACTGTCAAAAATTCCTTTATCCTTTAGCTCATCCTGTAAATTTCCCTGCACATAAAAGTAAACAGTTAGTTTCTTTTGTGGACCCAAGCCAATACTGACTTGGGTCTGCCCTGTGCATAAAACATAGTCAAATTTCTTTAAGTCCGTTGATGCACTACTGGCATGATGTAAAACCTGTGTTTTTGGTTTCCATTGTCAGCTAGCTGAGGCCTTTACATCATAAAAATGGCTTCCAACCACTGTATCAGTTATTACCTTAGGCACTTTTTCTAAATCATCTTTTGCCTTAGCAGTGGTAACAATTTGCTTACCAGTGGAATCGTTTTGCTTAGCAGTGAAAAGAGTTTGTGATCTAGAGGTTGGAGCTCCTTTTGGTGCAGCAGTGATTATAGATTTAGTTGTTCCGTTTCTCATTAATACTGCTCTGGGAACCATATTTCTGTTAGGATGAGGGATTGTTTTCTTTGAAAATTTTTGATGATTTACCCTCCTCTATTGGTTCCAAACTGGTGGTTGGTTTTTGTTCAGATTTCTCTTGTCCAAAACTACCACATTTAAATCAAGCCTTTTTAACACTTAAACTCATCCCCTAATCATTTGAGATTAAACCATTAAAGTTTCTTTGATTACCCCTAGGTTTGTATCTTCTCATTTGTTCTCTAGGAATCTCATTGTACTCAACAACTTTCTTAGAGATCATTCCAAAATCTAGGCATACCAAAGTTAGCTTGTTTTGAATCAACAGTTTTAATATTTTCTATCTTATCAGACTGTGTTGACTTAGACCTCTCTTCCTCAGTATCTGACTCCCAATCTTCAATGATTGGACCATCAGACCTACTTTTTTCACCTACAGGTTTGTTAAAGCTAAACTCATTACTAAAAGACAACTCTGTTCTAGGTGGTGCATGTTTCATAAGCATGGGTGGTGGCACATCATTGTACCCTATCCCAGAACCCTTTTTCATCAATTGAAATCCTATTGATTTATTCACTATATCAGAAGCAAAAGTAAGTTTCTCAACCCTAACTACATATTTGTCTTTGTCATCTAGGGCCTCTTGCTTTATACTTTCAGCTTCTTCAAGTTTCTGTTTAAGAACTTTAATTTCTCTATCTCTAATGTCAATCTCACCACCTAGTATGTTTATCTTATCTACATACTAAAACTCACACTTGTTACAAAACCTAAGTTTTTCTTCTACATTTTGAAGACCAACTCTGTAACCTAAGTTATCAAATTCAAGTCTTTCAACTTCTTTCCTAAGACTTTCTACCACAGCTTTTAGACCTTCTAAGGTATCCTGACATGACTTATAAGAACATAGAACTATTTGAATTGTTAGATACCTCGGAATCTGAACCAGATGATGATGAAGCATAGGCCATGAGTGAAAAGTTATGTACTTTGGAAGCTTTACTAGCAAGGAAAGCAGCATTGGGTCCTTCCTTAATCTGGTCACTCCATTCATAGTCTCGAAGTCCATCTTGAGCCACCAAAGCTGTAGAAGGCTTTGGTTCTTCAGGTGCCTTCTTGATTTTTTCTCCTATCCTCTTTAGAGCCTTGCACTCCCCTGCAAAGTGCCCCTTCTTTTTGCAGTTGTAGCACTCTATCTTGCTTTTGTCAAACCCAACTTTTATTTGACCATTGTATTTGATCTCTCTTCCAGTTCTCCTTAAAAATCTCTTAGCTTACAAGGTGAGCATTGCCATGTGCCACTGAAGATTGATTTCATCAAGATCATCAGGATCAATTTGATCCAAATCCTGATTTAACACTGTAACACTGGTTGTGAGATCAGATAGAAAAGCACAGATAGCACAATCACTAATGTTGTCATAACAAGTGGAAACATTAGTATTAGCAGTGGTAGTTTCCTGAGTGCTCCTGTTGTTGGTAGACACAAAAGCAATGTTCTGTGAAGATGAGGATGAACCAGCAATGTTCTTTTCAGACTTATAAACCTTTAAGTTGTTGTAGAGATTATCCAGGGTCATCTTTTCAAAGTCATCTTTGTTTCTCCAAACAACTGTATGCATAGCCCATTCAGGTGACAAGCTTCTAATGAACTTGAGATTGATATCTTCTTGAGCAACTTTATAGTCCACCAACTTCATGTGACTGATGAGCTTCGTGATGTTATAAGTGCCATCAAGACTTTCTCCACTGGAGCATGAAGTTTTCAAAGCGATGCTTGAGCATATTCTTCCTTGATTTTCTAGTAGCATCATTACGGCAAATCTTCGTTCAATATCCATCAACTCTTTAGATTTCATACTCTTAAAGTCCAATGCATACTCATTAGGTATTCCCATACTGAGAATACTATGAGCCTTAATCTCCAGCTTCCTTTGAGCCTTGTCAGTCTCACTAACAATTCCAACAACTTTTCCATCAGGACCCTTATTGGGTAAAGTGTCACCCTTCTCAATCACCTCCCAGATGTTGTAGTCAATCATGTGAATGTATTGCCTTGATCGCATCTTCCAAACTTCATACTCTCCCTGCTTCAGCATGGGCACCTTGGAGGCAGTAACCATGTGAGTTTTGTCGGACATCCTGAACTTACTGAATTAGAACAAATATGAGTAACACAACTTCTTCTTGATCACAGCTTCTAGATCACAAGCTCTGATACCACTTGTTGATCCCAGTTGAGCAAACGATCTAATATAAAAGCTGACTTAAAAAATATAACCTGTTAAACACTACGCGAAATTTAATGTTTAACCTTAAGAAAAATAACAATGATTATCACTAAACACCTCAATATATTATTTATACGAATACTTTAAATAGTATTAGGGTTTTACAACCTTGAAGTGTATCGACTCTTAGATATAACCAATACGTATATCTAACTCTAACATAGGACCTCCTTTTATAGGCTAAGGAGTCCTTTACAATATACATTACGTATCCTACAAGATAACAACACTTTCCATACAATACGACCTACTCAAGATATTCTAGAATATTACAATTTAAACGGACTTAAACAAACTAGGTGCCGTTACATTAGAAGTGGTATGACACTTCTACTAGCCGTGGTATATCTTGAGCAGTGGTTCCAATCCTTCTAGCAGTGGTTTTATTTGTGCTGGCAGTGGTTCCATACTTCGAATAATTCCTTTCAGCAGAACCTAAAACCCAACATCGCACAAATCAAACTAACCCTGAAATCATCCACACACATTACCCACATCATTTACATTGTGAACATTTCCAATCCACTAGGGAACTTGCAATGGAAATTAGGGACAAGATACGATTCATACTTAACCACATCCTTGATCGCATCAATATCATCGCTCACCAAAACCTCTATCAATAACCTTATGCAAGCATGGAAGGAATGATATTACTATTTACTCTATTTTTTATTTTGAGTCATTTTAAAGAACAAACCTTGTTCTTAGTTTTACATGTTTGTATTTGGCATATATACCACTACACTTTGTCTTTATTACAAGACTATGTTTACATACCTTGGCTCTCCATCTTGTTTCTCGTCAATCACAAGATTATATTGCATGTTACTACTAACTTTTTCTTTGTAGGTATTATATTTTCTCACTTGACGCCCTTTTCTAGGGGGAGCTACCGTCAAGGGGAAGTTAGTGATTCGTGGATTATACTATTTTTCCACACCTAATTTCTTTGTTAGAGTCACTTTTTGTTTCGAAAAAAATGGGGAGAAGAAGTAAAACTTATGCTTTCAAAAAATACATCTAATCATAAGTTTTACTAATCATAACATTATATTTTGTCATCAACAAAAAGGGGGAGATTGTTAATACAAATAAACAGTAAAAATGTTTATTATATTTGTATCTTTTGTTGTTGATAAAATATAAAGTTATCATAAGTAAAATTATAAGGATACATGTTATTTTTGTAAAGCATTTATATATATAATCATTTAACATTAATTGTTGTAATGATTCACTTATTGTAATAGTTTATTAGGATGGGTAAAAACCATAACCCATGACCTATACGCATGGAGCATATCCATAACCCATGGAGCTAACCCATGACCCATTGACTAGATTCATTGCATCTTCTAGATACATTTTATCTATTTGGATACCCACGGTCCAAAGTCTATAACCCATGACCCATGATCCATGACCCATAACCCATTTAGGGGGAGCGTCCTAAGGATTCCTCAGTTTACACTAGACGGATCCCTCATATAAGGGATCTGTGGGATCCGTGCAACAGTAGCAAGTTTTTGCCTATAAATAGAGAGCCATTTCCTCATTGTAACTCACACCTCTTCTTACAAACTCTCTCATACATTCTTTCATTCTTCTAATCTTAGATCTCTTGATCTATATAGTAGTTCTTCTTTCTTTTGTTGTGATTCTCATATAGGTCCTTCTCTAAGGCGAGATCACGAGCTTCTACAAGTGATCCAAGCAATGGGTCCTTGATTGATTTGTTCCTCCATATGATTTTACATGTAAGATCTTGTATTTCATATTTCACATATTTGTTGTGTTATAGTAGTGTTATTTTGGTCCTCCGTGTGGGACTCGATATTTAGTTTTGTCTGGAAAAAGTGGCTGACGTTGTGAAGGCTTCTCTTCCAAGTTGAAGGAGTTTGTTGACATAGTGCTTGAACTCTCGAGTAGGTGGCTCGGGTAGTGGAGTAGGGCAAGGAAGGTGTCCTTGTAGCCGAACCACTATAAATCGGTTGTGTCATTTCTATCCTTTACTTTACTTGTTTTTTTTACTTGCATTACTTATAGATCTATACTTTCTATCCATCCATATGATTTCACATAACATCGAATCTAAAGTTTTTGCAACTGAGTTAAAATCGGCAAAACTATTCAACCCCCCTGTTAATACAAATAAGCCGTAAAAACGTTTATTTATATTTTACGATCTTCTAATGTTTTGTCGATAACAAACGTAAAATCATTTTAACGAAACAAATAAAATACGTAAACGGTTTGAACTAATAGTTTCTAACATATTCACATTTTCACATAAAACACTAAAACAAGTATAAGTGATTTTATGATTTAATATTACATATGTACAACAACTAGTGTTTACATATTTGGGTAAAATATACACATAACTAGTATGTAGTATATTAGGTAATATAAATAGGTAGAAACTTAAGTATCATAACCCATTGGGCAAATACATTGAATGTAGTTAGGTACAACCTAAAGCCCATGACCCATGGAGCTTGACCCATAACCCATTGCATGACATCATGCTTATATCATATATGGATAATATCCATAACCCATGGTATTGACCCATACCCAATGTCTAGACACATTGAATCCTTGGTGAGCACTCAAGAGAATGTCTAGATACATTGAACCCTTGGTGAGCACTCAAGAGATACATTGTATTTAGCTAAAGACCCATGGATCAACCCATGACCCATAAGCCATAACCAAAAATACCCATGGGCAAAGAGGAGCGTTCCACGGATCCCTGCTTCCTAGCGGATCCTTGTGGGAGGGATCCGTGGGATCCGGGGAACAATAGAGAATTTTCTCTATAAATAGTGAGCCATTTCTTTCCTTTTAGCTCACCACTTCACACATACTCTCTCCAAGTTTTATATCTCTCTAATCTCATATCCAAGAGATCTATGTAGTTTGTCTTTTGTTTTTGTGTGATCTTCTAGGTTCCTCTTAAAGGCAAGATCACCACTTCTTGAAGTCGAGCAAGCTCAAGTCAATGAGTTCCATGCTTCGTCATCATCAAGACAACTTAAGTTCTCTTGTTGATAGTTCTTTCCTTCGCCATAGATGTTGAAGGCATTAGTGAAGAATGATGCGGTGTCAAGACGAAAGCATTAGTGAAAGATGCTTATCGTTCGTATCAAGAGCATTAGTGAAGAATGCTATAGGTGTCAAGATGAAGGCATTAGTGAAGGGTGCCAAGCGTTGTGTCAAAGGCATTAGTGAAGGATGCTGAAGAATCAAATCAAGTAGCATTTGAGAAGAATTCCTAGTTAAATATATCGATGAGGTGCATCGTTATACTTATAAGTATTTGTTTATTTCCAAGGATGGTGATATCCTTGATGGTGTTGTAACAAGGTGTAGATCTCCTTGATATTAAGTGTTGTGTTGTGAAGGGTAGTAGTTCCTCCATAGTAATGGAACTAGGTGCTTAGCCTAGTACCTAATAAAGGGTAGGCGACGTTGTGATAGGATTAGTTCTCCTTGGTGTGAAAGAACTCGGTGGTTAGCCTAGCACCGTATAAAGGGTAGGCGATGTTGTGATTAGGTGTGGTTCGCCTTGGTGTGAAAGAACTCGGTATTTAGCTTTGTACCGGAAAAAGGTTAAGCGACATTGTGAAGGATTCTCCGCCATAAGGAGTTGGTGTAGTGCTTACGAACTCTCGAGTGGGTGACTCGGGGAGTGGAGTAGGGCAAGGAAGGTGTCCTTGTAGCCGAACCACTATAAATAACACTTGTCGTGGTGATGTGCTTCTTACTCTTTATCTTTCATTACACGTTTATATATCTATCTATCAACGTCCAACATAAACAACCAAATAGATTGACATAAGTCGATCTAAATATTTAAAGGGAGTTTTAAATTGGTAAAACTATTCAACCCCCTCCTAGTTTTCCACAATTGGCATCGAGCCGTTACCAAGTTTTTTTGTATATTGTACTTTGAAAACTTGATACGATCGTGTATGTTTGAAAACTACAAAGAAGGAAATTTCTTAAAACAAAAGTCATGTTTTTAGAAATCATCATATGTTGGATAGTGATAGATCATTCTAACATTTTCCTTTGAGAAGTCTTCATACTAGGATTTGGGTATCTTAGAAGATCATGAAGTATTTCGCGTCAATGGTTTCTAAAACCATAAAAAGGGAATCTAGCAAAGGATTGGGGTATCTTAGAAGATCATGAAGTATTTCGCGTCTATGGTTTCTAAAACCATAAAAAGGGGATATAGCAAAGGTATGTTTTCTTAGTTACATTTTTTTTTCAAAAACGTGCTAAATTGCTTGTGGAAAAAATGGTGATATATGCTTCTATCTTATAATAAACATAATATGAAAAGTGTTTTAGTGATTTTTTTTTCTTTGAAGTTTTGTTGTTAGATATCTTGTTAATCAAGCTTGAATAAAGGTAAAATGGGTAATATAACTTCACTAAAAAGTCTACAAAGACTAAACCTTTTCGTCTGGTCAAAACGTACATTTTGTAATTACGTGTCGAATCCGGATCCCTCAGGTTACACGGGCGGATCCCTGAAAGGAATCCGTGGGATCCGTGGTACAAAAGCAGATTTTTGCTGATTTCAAAATTGATAACTTTTTAACCGTAAGTCGTTAGAAGTCGTGCCACCTATCGTTTTAAAGGTATTTGAGTCTACTTTCATTTAAAAATGATTTCACAAACTGATTCAAAACAATAATTTACAGAATCATTGATTTATAATAGAAAGTCATTTTTCGGTCATAACTTTTGCACAAACTTTTGATCTAATTTGAGACGGATGTTTTCGCTTTTGAATAACAATGTGTCCTCTATTGAAATTAAGGTTTTGATCATATTTATAAATATAAAAGAAACTAATCAAGCTTGGTATACATGTTTATATTTAACACAAAGCGATGAAAAGAACTTTCGTATGCTATGCTAAATGATAAATTGTCTTCTTTGCATTACTTGATTATTTGCTTATCTCAAATAGCTTTTGTGCTTGTTTGATTGAATAGCATATGTGGTTTCCTTACCTTGCTATTCATTCTCTTGTTTGTCGATTTAGTAATATTCTACTAATCAATGTGCTATTTGAAGGAGTGTTTGGGATAACATCTAGTTGTGTCGAAAATGTTAGTTTAGATACTTAGATAAGTCATATAGGTTGAAAAATGTTTAAAACATATAACACACTAAATGGATTTTTGATTGAGTTTGTCATATGTGCTTATATGATTTCCTTTGTTCTTGTATCATTTTCTAAAAACAACAAGAATGTACATCGGATCATAACCTACACTTGTGTTGATGATGAAAAGAACTTTCGTATGCTATGCTAAATGATAAATTGTCTTCGTTGCATTACTTGATTATTTGCTTATCTCAAATAGCTTTTGTGCTTGTTTGATTGAATAGCATATGTGGTTTCCTTACCTTGCTATTCATTCTCTTGTTTGTCGATTTAGTAATATTCTACTAATCAATGTGCTATTTGAAGGAGTGTTTGGGATAACATCTAGTTGTGTCGAAAATGTTAGTTTAGATACTTAGATAAGTCATATAGGTTGAAAAATGTTTAAAACATATAACACACTAAATGGATTTTTGATTGAGTTTGTCATATGTGCTTATATGATTTCCTTTGTTCTTGTATCATTTTCTAAAAACAACAAGAATGTACATCGGATCATAACCTACACTTGTGTTGATGATGTACTCTCCCATTTTCCTTTTCATGATCGCTCTCCAAGCTTCATAGTAGGATTGACAACTTGATTATTTCATCCGATATACTCAAGTAAATTATTTTGCAACGCAAATATAATTGTTCATATCCGAAAGTCCAAACTCAAAGCTTTCCAACAACATATGTTGAACTAGCTCATCCAACCATTTTTTGTTGTTTACCATATGGACAACTTTTAAACTTATTTTAACATGACGTTCCGTTACCTTATTTGTCTCAAGTATAATATTAAACGAAGCAAAGTATCATCATTGTTACTCTTCTATAGGCCATTGTAGGAATATAAATTTTCCTAACTTGAGAATGAATCTGGAGAACTTATTGCACTAGAAACTCAATTTGACCTAACGGTTGAATTGCTTCCTTGATAGAAGTTGGGTATGTGGAATCACCCGTAAAAATGGTCGTGTTTAGCCGTAATTGAGCACCGCTAGTAACAATCTCATATTCATTCTCTCACTTGGGAAATTTATACTCCTATGTTTTCCTAAAGTAAGTTTACAATGGAAATACTTTGCATTGTCTTAGGATTACTAATCAAACAAGTTGTAAAATAAAATTTTCATTTAGTTAATCACAACCACTTGCCTCATCAAGCGATTATCTTGCTTTGATCGAGAAGAGCTACATGACTTCATGGACGAAGTTCATTGTATGCTAATCACCATCCGTAATGACTATACATAGTTCATTGCTTCCGTTGGCCAAAACAACCCTATTGTCTTGAACACCATCATCTACTCTGCACGCCATTGTTAATACAAATGATTTACTAATCTAGATCTTAAATAGATTTTTGAGTTTCTTGAATAGTGCTTGTTAAGTTTGATAAACTTCTTTGTTATTTGTGAGCTCGATCTCATTTGATATATTAGTGTTAGAACCTCTTAAACTTGAAATATGATGCATTGTCAAAGTCATTGCATACCTTTTGTAAAGGTTCTGCTTAGCAGATAGGCGGATCCCAAAATTTGTGCTTGACGGATCCCTACTCTTAAGGAACCGTGGGATCGCAAACGAAAAATGCAATTGCAATCATTGTATTTCAATCATGTCCTTAGAAAACCTCACACTAAGCTAAACATAGTGTCTTAAGGCAAATTAAGTCCTTATCAAGTTAAGTAGATCCTTTCCTACTCAACTCACCTAGATCACACTCTAAGACGCTTGTAGATCTATCATTTTCACTTTAATCCATTACTCTTCCGCTCTCTATGATCATTCATCATTCTCACATGATCCCTCACATCTAGCTTTAGAAATCTTTCGATTATGGCAAAATTGATCATAAATCATCCTTACCTCAAAATTGATCAAAGTTGATCAAATTCTAGTTTTCCCATCTCAAAGCCTCTAGGATATTTTCCAAAACACTATCCTAAGACAAAACCTGATCTCTAGGATCATTTAGCTTCAATTGACACTCTAAATCTATAGTGTCATCCTTGCTCATCCATTGGTACTCTTGAAAGTTCCAAATCCTTCCATAAATAACAATCTTTAGCTACATCACTCATTACCTTCAAGTACTCAAGCACCCCTTCAGTTAAAACACTTAGGAGGAATGAAACACTCAAAATGATATAGGTCTTAGATCTTAGAAACATAATTTCCACTCTTTCATAACTGCGAAAGCGGATCCCTAGGATTAGCCTAGACGGATCCCTCTGAGGAAGGAACCGTGGGATCCGGGTGACAGTTTATGTCTAACATTGCTAAAACAATCATTTCAACT
The DNA here is from genome assembly GCA_910596185.1 of Chrysanthemum makinoi. Lineage (NCBI taxonomy): Eukaryota > Viridiplantae > Streptophyta > Magnoliopsida > Asterales > Asteraceae > Chrysanthemum > Chrysanthemum makinoi. The sequence goes on along the minus strand of OU343221.1, from coordinate 91,896,707 downwards.
CATCTTCCTAACTCAAACACTCCATCTCATCTTAAATGAGTTCCTAGATCAGTGAAACTCTGAACTTCAACCTTGTGCATACTAATCATCACATTCCAAAGGATATTAGAGACTTAAGTCTTGAATGCACTTGCTAAATCCTTCCCTTTATAAGTCATCTTCCTAGAATCCCTTAGTCATCAAACACAACATAATTCTCAGCATTTAGAAACCTTTTCCTTAGTCATTTCATCATGAGGAAAACTCCTAGTGCTAACTCATCCAACCAAGAACCACCCAAGAAACTTGCTCGTGTTGTACACGAAATTTCCTCAACCGAATCATCTCCGGTTAACCCACAAATGGTAGGACTTCCCATCCACTAAATCATCATCCGTAAGAGATAATAGTGCTAGAATCTCACCTCAACAAACCCAATCAACAATTGCCAAGAGAACCGCAATAATTAGCATGAAACCTCTTAGGTTAGAAAAGGGATCATCAAGCTCTAAACCAAATGTACCTAGTTCTAGCAAAACGTCTATACCTTCATTCCTAGAGCATGGACTACACTCCTTTTCTGAGCCTCTCCCTATTCATTAGAGCATTCACCAACGAGAACTTCTCATTCACCAACCTTCTCGTTAAAATAGGAACCACCTACATCACCAACTAGTCCATCGTTGGAAACAAGGAACCACCAAGGACTTGATCATATGGAGGAATTTCCATTACTTCCACTCTCATTCCTAGTAGAACCTCATCCTAAATTACTCAATGTACCTCCACCATCATTTGTAGAACCTCCTCAAAACATCCTGTTCCTAATCAAGACAATAATTGCTCTAATTGTCTAATCACCCAAGGACTTGTTCAAGAAGTATGAAATGAGTTCCATTTCATGTTTAATTATCTTCTTGAAAGATTGGACCAAATCAACAAGTCTACTCATCCCTAGACTCAAACACTTTGTTGCTTCTTAAGCTTTGGTCACTTATTAGTATTAGTAGAATATGGCTAAATCATTCTCTTAGTTTTTAGAGATTTGTTGATCATCTCTTATGTTTTATTGAATGATAGTTTACTTGCCATATTGCATTGAGTATATGTTTGTTGGTTGAATACATATCTCATTTTGATGTTAACATTACTTGTTATATCACCATTGCTGAATTTAGTCATCAGCTATACGGATCCCTCAAAATTGCCTAGACGGATCCCTACTAGGAGGGAACCGTGGGATCCGTGAGACAGAAAACTATTTTCTACTAACTTGGATCACATATGCAGGAAATTGTGCATTATACTTGTTTTCTAACCTTTGTTTTGTAGTTATTCAATCTACACTTGAAGCCTTTGGACACCCTAAAGCTAGGGGGAGCTTTGTGTCAAAACAATACATTGCAAATTACTTGTAATATTAGGATTACATCCCTTTGCAAAATTGCAATCATCAAGGGGGAGCACATTCGACACTTAGACGAAATATTTTGCAAACTTAGTTGCAAACAAACTAGATTAGTATACTCGTCACGGGGGAGTAAAGACGAGATCCTTTCCCGTTACTTGCTCTCTAACTCTTTTTATTTATTTCACATGTTTTTCTTAAAAAACAATGTGTTGCTTTCCTTCAAACACTTTTTGTTTCGACAAAAAGGGGGAGAAGAAAGTAAAAACTACAAATTCAAATTTTTACGAATTTTAGCTTTTTCCTTAAAATAATTTTATGTTTTGTCATCAACAAAAAGGGGGAGATTAATACAAATAAGCCGTAAAAACGTTTATTTATATTTTACGATCTTCTAATGTTTTGTCGATAACAAACGTAAAATCATTTTAACGAAACAAATAAAATAAGTAAATGGTTTGAACTAATAGTTTCTAACATATTCACATTTTTACATAAAACACTAAAACAAGTATAAGTGATTTTATGATTTAATATTACATATGTACAACAACTAGTGTTTACATATTTGGGTAAAATATACACATAACTAGTATGTAGTATATTGGAAAATATAAATGGGTAGAAACTTAAGTATCATAACCCATTGGGCAAATACATTGAATGTAGTTGGGTACAACCCAAAGCCCATGACCCATGGAGCTTGACCCATAACCCATTGCATGACATCATGCTTATATCATATATGGATAATATCCATAACCCATGGTATTGACCGATACCCAATGTCTAGATACATTAAATCCTTGGTGAGCACTCAAAAGAATGTCTAGATACATTGAACCCTTGGTGAGCACTCAAGAGATACATTGTATTTAGCTAAAGACCCATGGATCAATCCATGACCCATGACCCATAACCAAAAATACGCATGGGCAAAGAGAAGCGTTCAACGGATCCCTGGCTTTGTGCTAGCCGGATCCCTTGTGGGAGGGATCCGTGGGATCCGGGAACGATAGAGAATTTTCTCTATAAATAGTGAGCCATTTCTTTCCTTTTAGCTCACCACTTCACATATACTCTCTCCAAGTTTATATCTCTCTAACCTCAGATCCAAGAGATCTATGTAGTTTGTCTTTTGTTTTGTGTGATCTTCTAGGTTCCTCTTAAAGGCAAGATCACCACTTCTTGAAGTCTAGCAAGCTCAAGTCCATGAGTTGCCATGCTTCGTCATCATCAAGACAAATGAAGTTCTCTTGTTGATAGTTCTTTCTTTCTCCATAAATGTTGAAGGCATTAGTGAAGGACCGAATAAGGCGCAAGTGAAAGATGCTTATCATTCGTGTCAAAGCATTAGTGAAGAATGCTAAAGGTGTCAAGGCGAAGGCATTAGTGAAGGGTGCCAAGCGTTGTGTCAAAGGCATTAGTGAAGGATGCCGAAGAATCAAATCAACTAGCATTTGAGAAGAATTCTAGGTCGTATAATCGATGAGGTGCATCGTTATACATATAAGTATTTGTTTATTTCCAAGGATGGTGATATCCTTGATGGTGTTGTAACAAGGAGTAGATCTCCTTGATATTAAGTGTTGTGTTGTGAAGGGTAGTAGTTCCTCCATAGTAATCGAACTAGGTGCTTAGCCTAGTACCTAATAAAGGGTAAGCGACGTTGTGATAGGATTTGTTCTCCTTGGTGTGAAAGAACTCGGTGGTTAGCCTAGCACCGTATAAAGGGTAGGCGACGTTGTGTTAGGTGTGGTTCGCCTTGGTGTGAAAGAACTCGGTATTTAGCTTTGTACCGGAAAAAGGTTAAGCGACGTTGTGAAGGCTTCTCCGCCATAAGGAGTTGGTGTAGTGCTTACGAACTCTCGAGTAGGCGACTCGGGGAGTGGAGTAGGGCAAGGAAGGTGTCCTTGTAGCCGAACCACTATAAATACTTGTGTCGTGGTGATGTGCTTCTTACTCTTTATCTTTCATTACACGTTTATATATCTATCTATCAACGTCCAACATAAACAACCAAATATATTAACATAAGTCGATCTAAATATTTAAAAGGGAGTTTTAAATTGGTAAAACTATTCAACCCCCCCTTCTAGTTTTCCACACCCCCCCCCTTCTAGTTTTCCACACTATTCCTTTTTTTCCTAAAAGTAAAACTTTATTAAGGAAGAAGCCCAAAACAGGCATGAAACGTAATACAACCAAAGAGACATAACAAGCCTAGCATACTAGTCTACCACACTAAGGCAAACTAACTAGACATTGACAATACCCAATTTTAGGCTACATAGACACAAAGGTTAAAACCTATAACCATACTAGGTGAAGACAACATACTCTGAATCCATGAAATCCTCCGAGGCCAGTCAAAGGATCTCAATCCATCACCATACACTGAATCCACCTAGGGAAAATAAGACAACAAATACATAACCACTACTGAAGATAACATAAACAATACAGATACAACACAACATGAGTAAAAAAAAACCATAGAATAATCTTAAGCTCTTGAACACTTGAAATCTTCAAATCTTCAAAACATGGACAATAACTGATTACCATCAAGAGAACACCATGCAGATCCCCTGTCCAAAGCTGACAACCAATAAGAATCAAAACATACCAGCACTCTCAGCTAACATTGGCAGAATTGCCTTATTAAAAACCTTAACCCAAGTAAGACCAAGAGTAGGGAAACCTTAGGAAAGGAAAAAAGCACAACTTCTGCAAGATCAACAATACCACAAGACCCCTAGGTGATGACAAAAATACAACATAAAATCATCAATCTGCCAGACCAACAACCCATTCCCTTCTAAAAACTACTCCCTCCGTCCCATAATAATTGTCCTCTTTAACTTTTTTTAGTCATTCTTGTTCAACTTTGACCATCAATATTTTTATTTGTGCTATATAATACTTGATAAAATTTATATCAAATGAAAGTACATTTAAAACCCAATATATTCATCTTTTTTTTATCAAGTATTATATAACACAAATAAAAATATTTATGGTCAAAGTTGAATAAAAAAGACTTAAAAACGTCAAAGAGGACAATTATTATGGGACGGAGGTAGTAAAACCATATTCTTTATCATATACATCTTTTTCTCTTTCTTATATATTTAAAAAAAAAATAATCCAATTTTTAGGCTAAATTGCAAAAATGGTCCCTAAAGTAGCTCAAATGCACAAGAAATACACCGAGACAAAAAGAGTTGCAAAAACGACATTAATGTTTCCTTTTTTTGCTAA